>WAAF01007752.1:62145-95372 GCA_013400475.1 Tricholaema leucomelas
CCACACTACTCTTGATGCAGCCCAGCACTCGGTTGGCTGTCTGGGCTGCATGTGCACACTGCCGGCTCATGTTGAGCTTCTCGTCGACCCAGACCCCCAGGTCCTTTTCCTCAGGATGAATCCTCATAACATAGCTTGTTCAAACACTGCTGCTTAGCTCAAATTAGCATCCAGTTCCTTGTTTCTTGGAGGAGGTCTGTTGCTTACTCGCATTTTGCTTTAACTGAGACTAATGGTAGGTTTCCTAAACACTCAGTTCCCTGATTTCCTCACTTGACTGCAGCAAATCTGAGTCACAGTTCTCAGTGCTCTCTTGTTTAGAGTGTGTAGCAAGGTGTGCTTAATAAATTTTCCTGCAAAACACTGATGCTTCTTTGTGTGGCTGCTCACTGAGAAATGATCCTTTATGCAGAAGATTAAAAACATGTTGATTCTTGTCCTCCAGTTGAAGCTGCTTGGAAATTATGTCTGATTTGATTTCAGTTCAGCAACAATGTCAACTCAAACATTATCACTTAACCTTGATTTTTAGAAGAAAATGCTCACTGACATATCTTAGCTCTACTCCCTAAAATAAATGTATAATGTTAAGAGGTGAGTTTTCGTGGGAATACAGCACCCACCTAAACCATCAACCTTAGGACTCTGTTTAATTTATTAGAGCCAGATACTCAGATTGTGTGATGATTTATTGTTGACTTAAATCAGTTACAGCTCCTGGCATGTGTCTGTGTGAAAAGTGGCACATAAGAAACAAGGAGTGGACCTTCACGGCTACTACTGAAGTGACCACTTAGCTTACTGCAAGGCAATACAAGTAAGGAGCTATGGGAATCAAAGTAAAATATGCCTCACACGCACAAGAGAAGCAGCACTGAGGGTTATCCCCTATGCAGGAAAATCAGAAGTTTTGTGAGTAACAGAGGAGAAAGGAGAAAATTGATGTAAATATAATTTTTTGAGAAAATGGCTCAGGAGAGGTCACTTTACTGCTGATCTAATTTTGAGTTCTTTTGGCTGTTGGTTTAATGGCAGGGAAAGGTTGATGGTAAGCTAGGCAAACATCCACTTGGATTTTTGGTAATTGTGGCTGTTGAAGTACAATCATTTAGGACAAATATAGAATCGTAGAATCAACCGGGTTGGAAGAGACCTCCAAGATCATCCAACCTATCACCCAGCCCTATCCAGTCAACTAGACCATGGCACTAAATGCCTCATCTGGTCTTTTCTATAGCTGCAGTTCCTTTTATATTGGGCTATTTGATACTTAAGGCTTTGAGCCTGTGTAGAAACCTGAATGGAGAGTGGCAGAGCAGCTTCACTTCTGACATTAAATTGTAGAGATGAGAAATTTGGGAGGTTTTGGATGGACGTAAAATGCAGATGGACTTTAAGGAATACTGTCACTCATTTTCATATGATGTGCCCTATTTTTGTTTTACTTTGTTTGTTTTTTTTTTTACATCCCAGAATTCTTAAAACCATTATTGATAACCAGTGCAGTTTAGGAAAGTCTTCTTCCAAGTGTTTGTAAGTTCTGAGAATATATCACCAAGCAAGTACACAGGTTGCTATCAGGATGCAGAAGGAAATTAAATACACTTTCTCTCTAAGTGCTCAGAAGAGATAAGTTCCTATTGTGCACTTAGATTTTGCAAATGAATCATTTGAACATGTTTTACCTTTTCATCAAGGTAGGGTACAGAAAGCTGTTTTCTTTATGCAGTTTCCAGTTTATATTTCCAAGGAATAGTTGAGTATTATAGCTTTTAAGGAGATGTAGAAAGTGTTACTGGTCACCAAGGACTTGATAAAGGTTTTTGGCACTTGTGACATGAATAAATTTGTCTTTTCCCTGTGATCAGAGATGGAGATTTGCCACGTATGTTGGAAATGTCATCTTCAATTTCCCACCTGCCTGCATCTAAACGAACTTTTCTGAGAAAGAAATTAAAGGTGTTGTACAGCTAACCATTACTCTGAGCAGCTGACCTCAATTATTGAAGGCTAACGACATTGACTACATCAGATCAAGGGTAAAATCAGATCTCTGTCATGACTCCTACCATGTCAGTAGTCTCTTGCCTGTGAAGTAGCGTGAGGATTAGAAAATTCTCACTGAAGAATTTTTAAGGGCTATGAATGCTCTCAAGCTGTTGTAAGATATCTGGACCATATGATTGAAGTCAGTCATTTTCACAAAGCATCAGCAAGGTCAAAACTGGGATTGGCCTTTTACTTGCATGCTTGTGTGAGTGAATTATATTGCTTTCTAGGCTGATGATCTGCTTACTGGTAGTTTGTTACGCAGTTACAACACTCAGTTCAGGACCTAACGAAAACTTCTTTCTGGGCACATGAACATCAAAAACCTAAAACCTGTTTAATCAGGAAGTTTTCAGATATCTAACTTTGTTGCATAATTTGACTTTAATAATCTAGGAAAATAATAGGTGGAAAATCATGCATTGCTTTGGGAATGAGCGTGGTTCTCACAGCATCCTGAGGAGACGCTTGTCCACCTCATGCTGGACTCTTGAGGAGGTAATCGTTAAGCTTTGGGCATCTAAGAAAAGGAGCTGATTTATTGCTTCCCTGCTTATCCCATAAGGCAGGATAGCTACAGATAGAAGAAATACTGTCGTCCCATTACAGGAAGTATATCATTCCTCAGTGTATGCCTTTCTTGTGAAGTTTGGCTGATGTCTGGGGGATTGAAGTTACTTTTAATGTGCAGAGGAAGGCCAGCTCTGCAAATGTTCCTCTGTTCTTTGAAGTGGCATAGACACTGAAGAGCTGCACTGAGCATCCAGATAAGCAAGCGTTTTCAGGAAATGTTTGTATTTTATGACTAAAGTACATTAAGCAGTTTTTCAGAGCTACAGCCCTAGCAGGGTTGTATCTCTAGCTTACTGAGGAGAATTTTCATGCATGAACAATGCAAAGTTGCCTTAAAATAACTCGGTGGTAAATTTCCCCTGGGCAGCAAGTCTCTGTTCAGCTGAAAGGAAAGGAGTGGACACAGGGAGGTTGCACTGGCCAGGTAAGATGTGCCTTCAGGTAAGATGTGCCTTAGTAGAGCAAGGGAAAAAGCATGATTCCTGCTTTCTGGTGGGAGACAAGGTGGTACAGATTAGGGGGGTTGCGGGTCTTGTATGAGCCTGAAGGAAAGAACTGTGCTTCTTTTACTCCATTTTGCTCCATGCAGCAAAGGGTAGTAGGAGAGGACCCTTATCTTGGTGACAGTGTATTAACCCTGACCTATGCTATATATCTGTATCCTATGTCTGAGGTAGGGAACTAGAAGGCCAAAGGAAAAACAAACCCTTCTTTCCAGCAGTCTGGTGTCTCAGAGTTGAACTGCCTGCGTCTCCTGATTACTCAGGCTGGATCCATGCTGCTGTTGTTGCCATTCAGAAATACACTGACACTTTTAATTCACAGCCACATCTTGGAATAAATCATCCCCTTGTTGCACATGAATCAGAGGAACTTTAAAATCCCTGTCTGGAAGAATGCAGCACTTTGAACCACTGAGCTCACACGGTGATTTATGGTAGGAAAGATTCTGAATGCAGTTTCTGGTAAAGAGGAGGTGACTTTATTTTCTTTAGATATCCTTGGATAATAAGATAACACAGTTCTTGTTATTAGTAAAAATAACTGTAGAGAGAATAACAAGTGTTTTTTGTAGTAAAGGCTGCTGAGACTAAATCTTGAGGACACATAGTGTTTCTCAGCCACCAGAGCAAGAGACCCTGAAATGGTTGCTTTGATATGGGAGTACATGGGCTAACAGCAATCTGAGGACCAGCTAGCTGCATGGGCTGGAAGCCCACTGTGGTGTCCAGGAACAACCCCCTCAAACTGATCTGGCCATGACTTTTCCAAGGTCAGGAAAGATTCATTGTATCAAACATAATTATATATATACAATGATAGATAATGCGTTAACAAGTTAAAACTGTTTTAACCCTCCTGGATGAATTCCTGTGCGATCTGGTACAGGTGATCCTGCTCTGGCAGGAGGATTGGACTAGATGATCTTTCAAGGTCCCTTCTTACCACTAACCTTCTGTGATTCTGTTTCACAGGACAGTCACAACAGTGCTTTTTCCCTTGCTAATTCAGAGCTTGTGGGGAAAGAAAAGACAACAATCAACTGTAAACTCTTTTCTGTATATATATATATATATATATATACACATATTTTTTAATACCAAATTACTAGGTACTGCTTACTAGAAAAAACAATAGTGAAGAAAGATTCCAGGTGTTCCTCAGGTAATGATATTATTCAGCTGCCTTTTCAGGAAATACGATTCAAAATGTCTGTGTTCATGCACAGCATGCAATTAGTCTTTTCCTTTGTTTATTTCAACAGTGAGCTATCCCAGAATAATACCCTGAATTCTCAATTGGTATAATTCATTATAGTTCTATTAACATCCAGAGAGGCTACTCTGGTTTATTCTGGCTCTGTTTCTGGCCAAAGTGTTCAATTCTGAATATGTAATAAAAGTGTTAGTCATCTTAACAGCCGTTATTCACATCAGTATTTTGTGCCCAGTCCTGGGTGTTTTAATGTGTTTTTTGTTGATCAACAAAGAGGGCGTTGTGCACAACAGAGTATACATGGACAAAGATTTGGTGTATCTTTCTCTGCCTTTGAACTTTATTCTGACATTTTTGCTCTTCTGCATAGTATTCTCCTCCATGAGCAGCCTGATCAGAGATGGTCTTCCTGGGAGGCACACTGCCAAAATAACAGTCAGTACCAGTGACCATGAGACTAAGGACAGTACTGTGCAGACTTCCCTCCTGAAACATAAGCAGACAAGGAAAGAAAACATTTTCTTTATTTTTTAATGTCTGATTCAGAACTCTGTGTGATTTTAATTTTCTATTTTTTTTAAGTCAACTGTACCAGTTTAGTAATGATTAATCCATCCCAGTCAAAGAAAATTACAGGTTCTCAAACGTCTTTTTAGACAAGTATTATGCTGGTTAGAAACAACCATAGTTAAAGGCAAAAATTGCAGTATTTTATAATATCAATGTTATTATTTCTGAGGATCAAACTGTCAAATATAGTGCTGTTTAGGATGGCATGAACACATGAACACTTGCAAGGTGTAGCCTGTAGTGTGAGAAAAAGTGATACCAAGGTTCTCTGTTGTACATTTTTTGTCTTGGAAAGTGTAAAAAAATCACAAGATCCATTATTTTCTGCTTATGGAACCTCCTTATGGCTTTCTGTCATCCCACACATCAGCCACTTAACCTAGTGACCTTACTCTGATTTTACAGTTAGTGAACTTAATTCTGTAAGTCTTTGTAGCTTGAAATGCCTCCCTCCCCGCCTTAGTTCTTCAGAAAGTGTCATAAAACCATGCATGCTTTCTAACATCTTCAGTAGCTTTTGCTGGAAATAGCCCACTAACATTCTTCCTTTGAAGGCATCATGTTTTTTACAGTATTTCATCACTAGAATTTGGTATGTGGTTTATCTCACAGTGACTACCCCTGCAGCAGGATACCAGAGCAAAAACTCATTTCAGTCTAAATACAGCCTGTTAAATTGTCTGATGCATCTAACATAGTGAGTTATTTTTTTTTCCTTCTTAAGCAGTGTGTATGTGATTTATTCTGTTCCTTTAAAAGTGTGGAAGCAGTTTTTGCAACCAAAAAGGTTTTTAATCTATCACTGCTATTTACTGAATTAATTTTGGTTGTGTTTGCTATTCTCTCGTAAGGTCACAGTATCACAGTATCACCAAGGTTGGAAGAGACCTCACAGATCATCAAGTCCAACCCGTTACCACAGAGCTCAAGGCTAGACCATGGCACCAAGTGCCACGTCCAATCTTGCCTTGAACAGCTCCAGGGACGGCGACTCCACCACCTCCCTGGGCAGCCCATTCCAGTAGCCAATGACTCTCTCACTGAAGAACTTTCTCCTCACCTCAAGCCTAAATTTCCCCTGGCGTAGCTTGAGGCTGTGTCCTCTCGTTCTGNTGCTAGCCCATGTTCAGGTGGGTATCGATCAGCAACCCCAGATCCCTTTCTGTTTGGCTGCTCTCCAGCCGCTCCGACCCCAGCCTGTATCTCTGCATGGGGTTGTTGTGGCCAAAGTGCAGCCCCCGGCACTTGGACTTATTGAACGCCATCCCCTTGGACTCTGCACATCTGTCCAGGCGGTCAAGGTCCTGCTGCAGAGCCCTTCTGCCCTCCAGCCCAGCCACATCTGCCCCCATCTTGGTGTCATCTGCAAACTTGCTGATGACTGACTCGATGCCCTCATCCAGATCATCATTGCTGTCTTGCTGCCTTTTCCCCTTTTATTTCACAGATGAAAAAAGTTACTTTTTCCTGAAGATGGGATGGCATGAGATAGGATAGGAGACTAAAATAGAGTAGGAGTAGAATAGAATAGGAGTAGAATAGAATAGGTGTAGTGTAGAGCAGAGTAGACTAGATGAAGGAATTAATCTCCATTTGCTTATTTGTGCTTACATTAAATGATCTGCACACATATTTGTGTCTTTGCCCTGCGCAAAGGAGGCATTTTGTCCTCTGTCCTTCATTCATCTTCTGGAGTGCTATTCTGATAAACTCACTGTCTGTAGATGAGGTTTGATCTGTGTTGTGGTGGGGAAAGGAGTGCACCCTTTGTATTTAAATCCCTTTTTTCTCAAAGCTTTTTTTAGTTGCAGGGGGATCATACTACTTTTTATAGTGAAACCACCTTAACACTGCACCAGCTGTTGTGCTGGAGGAATGTCAGGGAGTCTTTAAATCTCCGCAGGGCCTTGATAGTATAAATTAGCTTTTGGTGGTAAAGGTGCATGATAGAATTTCCCATCGTAATGACTTTATGGAATACCTTAAATACAGAAAAATTCTTTCTTCTTATGTATAGATATTTTTAGCTTGCATAAAATATTAAGCAACCATAAATTATTCCTATATATAGAGGTCTCTAATTAGTTTTTTTTTTTTTAAGAATAGCTGCACGGTGGTGGTGGGGTAGAAGCATTGCACGATGCTTTGCTAGTCCAAACTGTATTCTAACCTTAACTAATTTATCAGCCTGCAGCCTGCAGCAAAAGGCTGGTCTGACAATCAAAAAGGCTTATCTGTAAGATTCTTTATCAGAAAAAAAAATAGTATGTTTCCTGGGCATCAACATATGTTGTTTTATGTTATCAAGTAGGTTTGCTGATTTATATAATAAAAAAACCTGTAATTTCTATTTTAGTAATGAATCTGCATGGTCTTTTTTGGTCCTGGTGACTTGTAGAGACACAGACTGTGGAAGGATACATGGAACATTAGCACAGTTCAGGGTGTGATCCTGTTTTTTCTTACTGAGGAGTGGAGTTTTTGCCATATGGAAAGACTATCCCAGAGTTAGTGGATCCCACGGGAGCAAAGCCAGTTCTGCATAATGAGTCTGCCTGTGACTCTTACCATCATACCACACAATTACTTCATTTTGCGTCCTGGCTGTGCATCTTTATTGTCTGATTAACATGGGGCTAGGCTCTTTGCCATAGTCTTCTGCCATTCGTTTTCACCATTACCCTTTAACATTTCCTTGAAGTATCCTCCAGCTTGACAATTCAATGTGTTTCATAGTTGGTTTTGCGTTGTAGGCTAAAGCTTCTGAACCTGAGCTCTTTAGTAACTGCGCCTTTGGCTGTGGTCTGATGGTGGTGGGCTGTGTACATGTGCAGAGATCATGAGAGTCCCTCAGATGCACAGGAGTCTGCTCAATTAATAGAGCCCAGGTCAGAATGTAAACACAGGTTTTACGACCTATTCACAACAACTAGTAAGTGATGAACAAAAGCTAAAATGGTGCTGTGTACATGTCTTATGAACTGCATTGTGTCTAAAAGCATCTGAATAGACACCGTTAGAAGTTAACCAGTCTGTCAATTGTGTTTAACGTGTGCTGGCTGATATTTTTTTTTGTTCATCTTGTATTAATGTCTTGTACATGATCAGATTTCATGTTCATTGCTAAGTAAATGTTATAATAAATATTAATGTATTTCTGCTCTCAAAAGTACCAATTGAGAACTTCAAATATATTCTCAGAACCTCTTAGAGTAACCAAAATTACCTGTAGCATTTTCCACAGCGAAATTGCCCTGTGATGCTGATTTAAATTGTGCCAGTGCATCTGCCGTGAAAACATTAATGTCATGTCTAACTGAGACACATGCACCTTCCATGTTCATCATTTCTGAATCCATTACAAAGGCCTTAATGGCAGCTGTATATAAAGACATGCCATAATGACATCTTAAATGCTGTCTTGAAATTCACAGCATGAAAAGCCTTTTGAAAACACTGTATGAAAAACAGGTAGCTAACAGCAATTTGTGGATAATGTTCATGCTGTATCTTTGGTTTAGTGGAGGTCTTATATTAATTTCTGTAGAAATAAATGGGTTCTGGAAAGCTAATGTCTTAAATAGTACCTCTTTCCTAGTGAATAACGTTTGAGACCTAAAGTCAGCTTGCTTGTTTCACAGCAAACATAAGAAAGTGATTTGCAGAGTTTGGAAATACATCATCTGGTTATACAAAAATTTTAAATATATAATAGAAATCTAAAATTCAGAGCATTACATTTTTGGGAAAAATATATAGAGATACAAAAAGCACTGTATAAATGTTCTAGAAGTCTCTTCTAGCAATTTTATTTGTAAAGGGCATGAGCTACTCATGAAACAATCTTTCAGAAAGAAGGGTTTTCTGACTTTGTAATTCTGTCAAGATCCTTCCAGAATCACTGTCTGGCAGTGACCTCCCTTTACCAGTCACTGCAGTACACTCGCTTTGTCTGAAGTTTTGTTAATGGCAGAAAGTTGAAAGGGGAATAGGTGGAAAAGAAGGCAGTACTAATATTATGGTCTTCACCCAAAACTTGTGGCAGTCAGCACTGAGACACCGTGGATGTTGGAGCAAAGCGTAGGCTTTTTTGAGGATGTCTTTTGTGTCGTGCCTCATTTCCCAGTTTTTCACATCCGTATTCAAGACATCAAATATTTTGGGCAATGATTTACTCTGCAAAAGGTTCACTTTTCAAACTCAAAAATCATACAATTTTTATCCTTCAATGTCTACATTTATTTTCTTAATTACACAGTTTATAATTTTGACATGACTTTTGATTTTTATCGTTAGTACTGTTTGGTTATATTAATTGGGCTTTATTCTTTCAACTGTTTATTATTGATGCTAATTCAAAAAATATAATAACACATCTGTCCTTTTCCTCATGCCTACCCAAGGTTGAACATTTTCTCCACAGATTAGCCTCCCTGCCCTCTCCATCCTTCAGTGTCCCTATGCACATTCACATAATTGGTGTTTTCATGAGTAATAATACCTCTTAGCTACTCTTTATCAAGGTGCCTCTGTCCTCTGGACCTGACTGGTATGATCCTTTTCATTTCTAAGTAACAAGATATTTTTAAAAAGTCAAGTAAACATTACTCATGGTTTGCACACAAAGAACCAAACCATGGACATTCACAAAGGCCAGCAGCAGGGTCAGGAACAGATTCTCTATGTGTGCCTGAGTGCAGTGCAGCACCTCGTGTATTGTATAACTTTCATCTTTAAGAAATTATTTGTAGTGTGGGATGCCAGAAGATTGTAGGGTTAGGGAAAAAAATTATTAAACATTATTCTATGTATAGAGTCCTGAAGATTTTATCTATGCTTAGGTACCCAAGTCTTACTCAAATATCAGCAAGTAAGAAATATTCCCTAGGAGCATGATGAAATTAAATAATTTCAAACTAACTACAGAACAGGCAGCAGTAATGGTGACTTTTAATTACCACAACTGTAGACAGAACTAAAGGTAAAAAGCATGTTACTACTACTTTTCTGAGTAGGCAGCCACCCTCAACTGCTTACAATACCATTCTTAGTGATGTAGAACCACTGTAAAGACTGCAAGAGATGCTCCATTTCCTTTTTTTACTCAACATTTTTCCTTTAATGATGAAATTTTGAATGATGAGACTCCAATCATTAGTTGTTTATGTACATACGTAATGACAATTTTAATGTAGCTGCTGTGTATGAAGTGACATAGTGTTGGTGCCACTAGCTTTTAGAATAAATGATTGTAAAGCTTGAAATCTTGTCCTTTTCTCTCAAAGAAAAGAGGCAAGACCACATTGTATGTTGCCATGTAAATAATGTAAGTAGCAAAGTAGATTCTGAGCTGAATATAGTAATTTTTTCAACATCCTTTCTAATATATAGTAAAAAATATGGGCAGGTGAGGTTCCTTTAAAAATAATATTAATTTTGGATTTTTCTACCTGAAACATTTGTTCAACCTAAACCTAAAACTCCTAAAAAAAAAGATTTTATAATAGAATTTGAAAAAAAAATAAAATTAGGGCATCTTAGAAGGTACAACACAATCAAATTATTGGCAGAGTTTGATAATTTATCCACCATAAAACGCCATTGTTGTGAGAACGTGAATTTTACAGGGTTATTGCAGCCTGTGACTCCTCTTGTGTTGTACTAATTGCCTCAAAATTGTTTAATGGGGAAAGAAATTATTCTCATGGCATAGGAGTCTAAGCTCCAGCTGTTTCAAAGCACTATGGTGCAGCTTCAAGTTACTGAGTAGGTTATGGCCCATGGGCAGCTCACACTTGTGTTTTAAGACTACCTTCAGTACATAGAGGCAGGTCTCTCCAGCCTCATGATCTCTGTAGAGGTCTTGGAGAATAAAGTGTGTGTAAAGATGAAGATCTTCTGCACAGCTGACTTTTCCAGGAGGACAGACTAGATAACCTAAAGTCTATTCAAGCAGAAGGGCAACTAGTTAGTGCTTCTTCCGAAGAAACAGAAAGTAGTTAAAAACACTTCATTCTTTACAAATCTTGTCAGTCACTGTTACGTATTTCATGGTTTTGAGCAAAGAAATTATCAGAGCAGTAGATATAGATCATACAAATTAATTCCCAAGGGAATCAGTAAAAGACTTACTCCTAGTATTAATACAGAAATCCTGTCTCCAAGTGCTTGTATATAGCTACGTAACCTTATCTTCACATTCTAAATAGATTGCAGGTGGCCATTTTGCATAACGGTTGGCAAAACAACCTCTTGGTGATTTGAAATCAGCAATATAATTACCATTATTCAAACTCTTCTTTAGGACAGGCTTTTAAAAATTGGGCTCCACATCTGCACAACCAGGAGTCAGGCAGAAGAGTGTTGTCTAGCATTTGGGTTACATTAAGGTGATACTTCAATGCCCACCACTGTTAATGCCAGGTCATGAACCAGCTTAGCAAGCTTAGTAACCTACACAGTAGACACCAGAAAGATTTACAAGAGCAAAAATCATACCAGTTGGAATTCCACACATGAGGTATATGTTTTATATGCCTGGTGAGAAATTTGGGGCTCCACCACCTCAGACCGAAGTAAAAGATCACAGCCTAGAAGATTTTCCAAAGCTTTCATTAGGTTCATGTTTTTAATTCTTCCGTCTGTTTTGTTGTTTTGTTTACTTGATTTGCATGCTGGTTAATGTCTCCTGGGGACACTGTTCAGAAGCCTCCTACCTCCACCCTGGGTGGTACAGATGATCCAAACAGGACATCAAGGGAGTCCAGAGAATGACTCCAGCAGTCACACCCCGGACAGTGAGCTCATATAAACCTTTTCAGATGACAGCTTTTTAAATGCTCCTGCCTGAACTTGGATGTACTGCTGTGCTCCATAATGGTGCATCCAACCACGGCACACAAAAATTAGCCTCATCAGGCAGCATTAATACAGACTTGTAAAAAGGTTTGAGGGTCAGAGATGGAAAAGGATTTCTAAAACTGCATGTAATATATCTGGACTTTCAGTGCATCAGTGGAAATCTGGAGCATGCTGTTGCTGAGCAGCCTAACTCATCAACAAACAACCTTTGGCTAGTCAAAAACCACCACAGCATCCAAGTCACCAACATTGCCATTGCTTCTGTCAACCCCTCATGAAAACATCAAGCACAGAAAGCAACTTGCATTATAAGTAGGTTTCAGTGTCAAAAATACGATATCTTGTCTTTCACAGCTTCACAATGGAGCCTGTACCTGACCTATATCAGGAAGGATTTGAATGCATTACAAAGCTTTCTGTTTGTATTGTAAGGCAGGTACTGTTTTTTAGGGGTTGGAGACACTACAGCTATATAATATACAGCTATATACTGTGAGGATTTTCAAGACTACTGAGTTAAAGAAAAATTATAACTTAAAAAAAAAAAAGTTTATAACCAGTGACATTATTACAATTATGGCATTACTGAGACTTTTAGGAAACTGATCTTACAGATTATTGATAATAAGTATCTCATCTGATATGGGTCATTGAAATATTTCATATCAAAGCATTTTAAAAGAGGCATGGTTTTAACTATTAAAATTAATGACCAACTTTAGAGTCCCTGAAGAAATAGTTTTAAAAACATATTTTTTTTTTAATTCTCTTCTGATATTTTGATAAATCAAAAGAGACTTTTTCGTGCTTCCTGACCAAACTTATTATTTACTTGTCAAATTTACCCTGATTTTCTTTGCTATCTACTTCCAAGACAAATGAACTGGTAGCAGATAAGCATCTGAGTTGTCTCCAATACATAAGCATGGAGAGGAAGCCATGTATCAACCAGCTTTTTAATATATCTAGATTTTCCCTGCAGGTTTGAAACAAGCTTTTTTTCCTTTTTTTATTTCCTTTTTTTTTTTTTTTTTTTTTAAGTTAAAGAATTGTACTTTAAAAGCTTTAGCAACGAGTGTGATATCAGGGAAGAAACAGGCTTTGCAAATACAAGAGTCTGCATGTTAAGACTTAGGATGCTTTGTCTAGTGGTCATACAGTCTAGCAGGGTGAAATGTAAACTTCCTTACTGAATTGGATGCCATTTGTAAGTTTTGTATAGCTGAATCTGAACTTTTCGCTGGAGTTGTTTTAAAATGTGCCTTCATAAACACTTCCCGTGGAGGTATTCTTTATAAAAATGAATGTTAATAACCGACTGACAGAACATTTATAGAAATGCAGTCTCAACTGTCTTTAGGCTCCAGGGGATTACTGTACAGTAAAACCAAATTTATAGAAAAAAGGAAATACAAAGTACAGCAGAAAAAGGGAATGTGGGATGATTCTTGCTGTTTTCCTAAAAGATGCTTGATTATGGCTAGAGTGTGCGTATATAAGATAACTTCAGTGTAGGTGGAAGTGGTGTTTCCCAAATTGCCTGTCAAGAATGCCTTAATCCTACTTTGCAGAACTGCCTGCATCAGTGAGACATATTCATTTCCATAACCATTCATTTCGGAGACTCTCTGCTGAGAATGTCAGGGATGCTAATTATTACCAACTATGGTGATCCCCTAGGAATTAGGTTGAGGTTGAGGAACCATGTAATTACTGAAGTTACACTATAGTGAAGGATTAAAGCAATGAGTTCTGCTAATTTTTTTTGTGTGTGTGTGTGTGTCTTTTGATTCTTTTCCCTTTTCATTGCTTGGGGAGCAGCTGTCACAGGCAGCCCGGAAGTTTCTGAGGTGACAACTTTGTGCTCTTTTAGTCTAGTTTACCTTATGCCAGTGCTGTGCATAGGCAAAAGCAGGAGAGGCTGTGATCATATCTGCAGCTTGGTTGCTTCCCAAAGAGACCACCCTACAGAAAACAGCAAGATCCTTCAGCAAGGCACTGATTTTAAGTTACATCATCTGCTTCAATAAAGTGGCAGTAGAACTTGAGGGTTCATCTGAGTACCAGTATGGAGCAACACGTGCTGCTTGGAGCTAGGCAGAATCCAACCATGAAATTCTGATCTGTTAACAGGGGAACTCTGAGAGGAATTTAAGGGAAGTGTTATTATTAATTTCTGAACAAATTTGTATAGATCTGTACCACTCTGAAGAAAAAAGTAATCAAGTAAATTTTTGTTCAGAACAGAAATTAAAATTGACAGACTTCTGTGCTGCTGTTGAGCACAGAGTCATCTCTTATATAAAAGACTGTTGTTTTGTTGCCTCTGTCCCTTAAAAATCTCTCCTGATTTAAAATAAATAAAGCTTGATTATTTGATTTTATAACTGCAAATTCTTTATTATGAATGGAGCAGGTTTATAGTGCTCAGTAGTTTCCATTTAGTAGTGCATTTAACAAATCTTAATGCCCCTTGAATTTATTTAACATTGATAATTGTTTTTTAAATTATCATCTTAAGTCCTGATAAATCAATGATATAAATTTGACAGCAATACAGGGTTCAAATGTTTTTTCCTGTGCAGTTTTTGTTTCTTCTGGAGTAACTGGTTAAGCTAGAATCAATTCAGTGCATTAGGACTATTCCCGTGAGGTATGTGGCTGTATTGCAAAGAACACTTCTGTTCTGATGTTACATAGCATGCTCAGGAATATGAATATGGAAAGATTTAAAAAAAAGTGTTCTATCCAGAGAATGAAATGATCACTATTTTAAGATTAAAAAACACCAGGAAAAGTGATGTACTTGAGGCTACTTACCACAAGGGTAGAAATATAAGCTAATGAGAACACTGATTTAGTCTTTCAGCCATAAATAGCATGGTTCAAATTCTGCTTTCACCCATATTGTATTAAAAGTCAGCAGAAGATAATTTTCAAAAATACTAATAGCATCCCTGCTTTTAATCTGGACCTACACAGGGCTATTTATTTAGCTAAGCAGGCTTAGCAGCTCGACCATATATTATGGATGGTAGGAATGAATTCAGTAGAAGTCTCCTAATTTGAGGGTTCTTTGTGACACCTTAATTACATGCTAACAAGGTGAAGAGAGTGAAGTTGTGTCTATGACTGTGTTTCCTACATGTAAAATTTCATTAACTACTATTTTCCTTCTTCCTTCTAGTATGCCTTACAGGAATTTAGTCATTGCGAGTGTGTTTTCTATTTGTGTGAAGTTAGATCATTGTAGACAAATTTCTACTAATTTCTTTCTAGTCTACTCATTTTTTGCTTGATTTGTTCTCTGTGTATTTTTCACAACAAAGGTAAACTTCCAGTAGTGGTTTTGGTCCAATATTGAGGTGTGGGCTTCTACTGAGAGGATCTGGATTCTGTTTTCTCAGTGAGTACAGCACTGCCATTAACAATTAAACAAGCTTTAGAATTTTCATTACATATATAGAGAATGAAGGTGGCGGAGGGTTCGGCCTGAAAAGTGAATGTGATAGATCAGAAGGTATATAAATAATTAACTTCTGTGTATAAAAATTAAGTAATGCAGAGTCTATTTTAAAGTATAACTGTTCTGCCTGTCTTAAACTAGTCTAAGCCTGCAGGTTTCAGAGGTCATGATGGTCTGTACACCAAACTATGTACACTAAACAGCGCCAAGGTTCTATCTTGGTGCTGGCAGTTAGGTGAAGTTTTCTGCCCCGCTTCATTGCTAACACATTCCCCAGAATAATTTTGCTCTATACCAGGTTCCTCAAGGAGAGTCTGTCTAGCAGAGAGCTTGGAAGAGTACCAAAAGGCTTGAGAACAGGTCCTGGTATCTTCTGTTTCCAAGCCCACATCATTATGGGACTGCACTGACTGTTGGTGAAGTTACATCCTCAATCTCCCAAACCCTTGAAAACAATTTTTGCTTTTTTTTAAAATTTAATCTAAAGTATATTCCAGAATAACCTTTCTTACTTGATGTTTAGTTTAAAGTATATTCTAGAATACTCTTTCTCATTTGAAAACTCCCTCTAACCATCAGACAACACCACTTTTCAACAGAAACAACAACAAAAGACCCCAACAACAGTTTTTATTTATGGTCTTTAACCTTCTTAGGTTAAATGTGTTCAGTGCTTGAACTATGATTCCCTTTCTTGCTCTCTTCTCAATCTTGCTTCTCGCAGTTATTCACCTGCACAAAGTATGTTATATATTGGGAAAAATTCCTTTTTTTGATCAGCATTTATTGTGTTTTAATTAACTGGCTTTCATCAAACAATATTCATGTCCTAATTTAAATTAGTATTATTTTTCTCAAAGATGTAACAGCATTCATTTTCTATTACATAATTTCAAAGTGAAAAAAAAAATCTGATTTCATGAAAAGTCAAGAACGTTACTTCCTTAAAATGATGATGAAATTTGGACAGTAAAAATTTTCAGAAAGAAAAACTAGGCTTGTATTTGAGACTGTCTCTCATTTTTCAAAGTGATTTTGTGTCAAGCAGTGAATAATATTTTACTGAAGCTTTCAGTGGCTTTTGTTTAAATACGATAAATGAATCCATTAATGGGAATTATTTGGGGACAACAGTATAGAGTGTGTGTTTAAAGTCCTCCGGTGATGCATGATAGTTTGTAGTTCAAGTGTGTGCCATGCTCTCATTAACAGTTTTAACCTGAAAGGTATTTTGGCTTAGAAGAAACAAACAAAACAAAGCAAAAAAATTCAGTATTGTTCAACCATTATCTTTGTAAAATCGCATTCTAGGCTGCCTGAATAAGAAGTCTTCTTAACATTAAAAAAAGAAGGAACATTCTCACAATAGAATTTGTTGGTTTTATTGCAGAGGCTTACTTAAAACTTTTAGGTCAACATTTTTTATTCTGCTTGATTTTAATAGGTTATAAGATCAGAAAAAGGATTAGATTGAGATATTCAGTAGAAAACTGAGACCATTTCCCAGCCTCAGATTGGCACAAAGGAAGTATATTAGAAACAGACAGCGTTTCTTTTCCATTTTTCTTAATTGAGCACCAGTGTTGTATTGTAGAAGTGTTGTAGAAGAAGGGAGAGAGTTGCTGTCTCCCTTGTAGTCACAGTCATGTGGAGCAGCCCTAAGGAGAAAGACTTGGGCATCTGGGGTGATGAAAAGCTCAATATGAGCCTGCAGTGTGAGTACAGCTCAGACAGCCAATCATGTGCTGGGCTGCAGCAAGAGAAGCATGGCCAGTAGGGCAAGGGAGGGGATTCTCCCCCTTTACCTTATAGTGATCTTCCAGTATCTGAAGGGGACCTACAAGAAGGCTGAGGAGGGACTATTTACAAGGTCTTGTAATGACAGGACAAGGGGGAAGGGGTTTAAACTGGAAGAGGGAATATTCAAAGTAGATGTTAGGAAAGGGTTCTTCTCAGTTGGGGTGGTGAGATGCTCTCACAAGTTGCCCAGGGAGGCTGTGGCTGCTCCATCCCTGGAGGTGTTCAAGGCCAGGTTGGATAAGGCCTTATGTGACCTGTTCTAGTGGCAGGTGTTCCTGCCTATGGCAGGAGGTTGGAACTGGATGATCTTTGAGGTCCCTTCCAACCTAAACTATTCTATGATTCTATGATTCTAAGACCAAGAGGATTTGTGTCGAAACAGTAAACTATGCTGAGCATGAGGGCCATGAGCACCACTGTATATTACACAAGTAAAAGCACAGAGAAGTTATTTATTCGACATCAGCATTATGTAGGTTTTGTATATGTAACTAACCTCTGGATCTGCTTTCTGACAAAAGCAGAGAATGTGGGAGGAGAACTGCAACAAGGAAGGGTAAGAGCTGTGACAGTAACGTTATTCAAGTTTATTTGGTTCTTGACAGCTCTTCTATGTGTATTAATTAAGAAGGGGACAAATTTAGGAATTGATATTGGAATATATAGAATAGTAGATAGTGTACATCTTAGATATACTGACCTGACCACGCTGCCAGTAAATAGTAACTAACAATCACAAACATGTTTCCAGCGTTTAGGACTCGAAAAGCATATCTAGTTAAAAATTAATGTGGAGAATCAGACTGTAATGTAAGCCTTTTCAGCATTTATTACAGGCGGTGTAACTTGTCTGTACTGGACTTTGAGATCTGGTAGCTTGTACCTGGGAAATATGTCAGCTAATAACCTGTTGTCACCTGACAAAGGTCTGTGTCTGATGTAGTACAGTGGGTCCTGCTAAAAACAAAAGAAGTTCTGATATTTAAGCACATGCTTCATTGTAAGCAGTGGTTGCACTGGCTTTAGGGAGCCTCTATTTACATGTTTAATTTACATGTTTAATTAATTTATCTCTGTTCTAGATCAGAAACACCTATTTTTTGAGAAACAATAAAAATGTTTCTTTTTATGTTCAGTAGACCTGCATAACAGCTGTGAAAGGAGTGAAGGAATAGGACCCATTATTTACTTCCTGTGAAAACCTTTCAAATCGTGGTGTCTTTCATCCATGTGAAGATTAAACCTTCCTTAAACACACAGAAAATAATAATCAGGGAAGTTACCATAGTAGCATCAGCTTCATACACCACATTATTATTTAATATATTTCAGTTGAAATCTGTGCGGTTCTGGATGCCATTACATTGAAAATTCAAAGTAATAAAAGATTTTGTTTCTGAAACAGGCTTACCAAACAAAAGCATTCTACAAGATGTTGATAGCTGGATTAAAAATTCTACATGTCTTCCTGAGTGCATGTAGAGCATGATAAGGGAAGATCTTAGCTTAAGGAAGGATCTGTCTTGACATAGGAGCTTCCAATAGATAATTGTCAAAGCAGAGAGTTGTTGTTTTTTTTAATCTAGATAATGCATCTTTTATTAGTTTACATGATAATATACATGTAAACCATGTGTGAAATCATAGTTTATGCAGTGATGATGGAAATTAAACTCACAGGTAAATGAATCTGAACAGAGCCTACTTCACTTACTTTCAACAGAGTCAGTGCAAGCCTAGACAGGTTATGGGTTGGGATGTGTAAGGAATTCTCTATTTTTCTTTTGCAGTGCAGCTACTCTTTTTCACTTTGAGAGGTTAGTCTGAACCAGGATTGCCTGTTCCATGCTTTTTATGCATGGGTTTTCTCCAGATACTTCAATGAGCAGACATCGGTCTGTCCATCAGTTCTGCTTGTATCTTCATGGAGTTTCCAGCAGAACTCATAAAGATTTATTGTCTGGTACCAGAATGACTGTTACACTACAAAGTATAGTGCTTGATTGCAGCATTAAGTTTCTCTCTGTGTTTTTTTCCTAAGGAATATTGAAGAATATTTAATTATCTTTTTGTTCTGGATGGTATTGCTGCCCATACTGACCCCTGCTAAAGCAGAGTCACCTAGAGTAAATCATCCAAGAACACACATCCAGGTTGGTTCTGAGTGTCTCCAGAGATGGAAACTCAGCAGTCCCTCTGAACAGCCTGTTCCAGTGCTCTGTCACTCTCAAAGTGAAGAATATTTTCTTTAAATTTATGTGGAACTTTCTATGTTCCAGTTTGTGTCCATTGCCCCTTATCCTATGACTGAACACCACAGAAAAGAGTCTGCTTCCATTTTCCTGACACTAACTCTTTACGTTTTTTGTAAGTATTAATGAGATACTCCCACGTTCTCCTCTTCTCCAGGCTGAACAGATCCAGCGCTGTCAGCCTTGCATTGGAAGGTTCCAGTCTCCTAAGTATCTTAGTGGCTTGTTCAAGGGAATTTTATTTTTCTAGTTTAAGTTTGGTCTTTTCGAACTTCCCTTTATGTCATCTGTTTTGACACGAGTTGCTCTCAAAACCCAACTGAGCAGTGCAGAGATTTTAATAAAAATAAACATTAAATATTTTAAGAATTTTCTTGCAGTACTTCATATTCAAGTTCTTTTTCATCTCTAGTATTTTTTTTCCTTTTGGCAGGACCAGAACAAAGAGATTCCATTTTGGGCAGCCCAGATGTCATTGAAACTGCCCCAAGAAGAAAGCGAAGACAGAGGACAGCAAAGCCTGCTGGGACAGGAGCTAAGGTGGCTGCTTATGAGGCAGAACTGCCAGACAAAGAAAAGTAAGCAGTTTTCAAATGCATTGAAATATTTTTATATCTACAGATGTCAGAGGATTTGTGGTTCATGTTTTTTTGTGTTTTCTTGTAGTTTCAAATTTCAGGTGGAGCACTGTTGTGTTGCATTCTTTATAGTCATATACAGTAACTTTACCCAACTTTGAATACATGTGAGTGATTAAATTGTCAAGCTCAACGGAGCCATGGTTTTAATACACCTGTAAAGTGACAATTGTGAAATTCCTTTATTTAATTGACTGAAATAAGGTTCTGTAGGCTACCATATATTTCTCTAGGTTTATCATTATAACCCTACAGGTAAAGAAGGATGCATTTAGAGCAAGTGATAAACTAAGATGGACAGCTTCAGCTGTGTCAAAGAAATTAGTAATATTGTAAGTACTAATATTATGAGTGTCTTTTTTCCCTAGTGAGAGGGGTCAAACACAGGAGCAGGTTGTCCAGAGAGGTTATGGAATCTGTATCCGTAGAAATATTCCCAAACTTGACTGGGCATGGTCTTGGACAATCAGCTTGGGTTGAAGAGGAAGCTTAGAATCATAGAATCATGGAATATGAGGGGCTGGAAGGGATCTCGAAAGATCATCTAGTCCAACCTCCCTGCCAGACCACCGATACCAGATCACACAGGAATGTGTGCAGGCGGGACTTGAATGTCTCCAGATAGGGAGACTCCACAACCCCCCTGAGCAGCCTGTTCCACTGTTCTGTCATCCTCACACTGAAAAAAATCCTCCTCATGTTCAAATGAAACTTCCTATGCCTCAGCTTCCACCCATTGCCCCTTGTCCTGTCAGCAAGCGTCACCAAGAAGAGTCTGGTTCCATCTTCCTGGCACTCACCCTTTACATATTTATAAACATTGATGAGGTCACCTCTCAATCTCCTCCAAGCTGAAGAGCCCCAGCTCTCTCTGTCTCTCTTCATAAGAGACATGTTCCATTCCCTTAATCATCTTTGTGGCTCTGTGCTGGACTCTCTCAAACAGTTCTATGTCTCTCTTGACCTGGGAGGCCCAGAACTGGACAGAGTAGTCCAGTGGCCTCACCAGGGCAGAGTAGAAGGGCAGGAGAACCTCTCTCGACCTACTAGCCACAGCCCTTCTAATACACCCCAGAGTAGCATTGGCCATGCTGGCCACGAGTGCACATTGCTGGCTCATGGTCAACCTTCCATCCATTAGGACCCCCAAATCCTTTTCTCCTTTGCTGCCTTTCAACAGGTCAGTTCCCAACTTACACTGATCCCTGGAGTTGTTCTTTCCCAGTTGCAAGACTCTACACTTGGCCTTATTGAATTTCATTCAATTTGTCCCTGCCCAACCCTCCAGCCTGTCCAAGTCTCACTGAATGGCAGCACAGCCTTCTGGTGTGTCAGCCACTGCATCCAGTTTGGTGTCATCAGCAAACTTGATGACAGTGCACTCTGTGTTCTCATCCAGGTCAGTGGTGAATATATTGAACAGAACTGGTCCCAGTGCTGACCCCTGTGGGACTCCACTAGTTACAGGTCTCCAACGCTCTGACTTCTTTTGTCAACCAGTTCCCCATCCACCTCACTACCTGATCATCCAAACCACACTGCCTCAGTTTAGCCAGAAGGATGCTGTGGGAGACAGTGTCAAATGCCTTACTGAAATCAAGATAAGCCAGATCCACTGCTCTACTATCATCAATCCACCTGGTTATGTCCTCACAAAAGGCTATCAGGTTGGTCAAACATGACTTCCCCTTTGTAAAACCTTGTTGACTGCTCTTAATAGCATCACTGACCTTGATATGCTTAAGGACAGCCTCTAGGATAAATTTCTCCATTACCTTTCTGGGAATGGAAGTGAGGCTGACTGCTCTGTAGTTACATGGGTCCTCCTGCCTTGGACTAGACAATCTCCAGAATTCACTTCCAAGCACACCATTCATATCTTTGTAATTTCAGTGGAAATTAATTCACAATACTATTTTTCATAGAATCATAGAATGGCTTAGGTAGGAAGGGACCTTAAAGATCATCTCCTCCAACCTCTCTGCCATGGGCAAGGACACCTCTCATAGAATCACAGAACCAGTCAGGGTTGGAAGGAGCTATAAGCATCATCTAGTTCCAACCCCCCTGCCATGGCCAGGGACACCCTACCCTAGATCAGGCTGGCCAAAGCATCATCCAGCCTGGCCCTAAACACCTCAAGGGGCTGGGGCCTCAACTACCTCCCTGGGCAACTCATTCCAGGGTCTCATCACTCTCATGGTGAAGAACTTCCTCCTCACGTCCAGTCTGAATCTACCCACCTCCAGCAGTCTCAACTAGGCTCACCTGCTCAAGGCTTCATCCAACCTGGTCTTGAACACCAAGGGATGGGGCATCCATAACAGGGCAACCTGTTCCAATGCCCCACCACCCTCATACTGTGGGCATACAGGAATCTAAGGAATCAGAGCGGATGGCATCACCAAGTGACTTGACCCTGGACAGAGACAGAGATAACAGAGGAACACAGATTTACAAGCAGGAGCCTTTGAGACACATGCCCAGTGAGTGTTTTGTCAGCCAGCAAATAGGACTTTGAGAAGGGCCCTTAATGCCATATTGTACTGAAGAACTTCGTCCTAAGATCAAGTCTAAACATATTCTCTCTCAGTTTAATACCATTCTTTCTCATCCTATTGCTGGACACTCTTATGAAAAGTCCCTCCCCAGCCTTTCTTCAGGTATTGGAAGGCAGCTCTAAGGTGTCCCCTGAGTCTTCTCTAGGCTGAACAACCCCAGCTCCCTCAGCCTGTCCTCATAACAGAGGTGTTCCAGCCCTTGGAACATTTTTTTTAATAGGCTAGAATCAATTTTTTTTGGAAGTAAGATCAGTATAAGTTAGATTTGAAAATACTTATTCTCTTTTTTGTATCTAATATCCAATGGGTAATAAGCTGTTTAGACAGATCCAGATACAAGTACACTACAAAAGCAATACCCCTGATTAGCAAATATTTCTGTTTGTATCAGAAGGAAATTATTTCATTTTGATATAGAAGGTTGTCACTTGATGCCAGCTAGGAGTGTTTATGCTTACAATTCAGCTTTATCAGTAAAAAAATTATATATATAATGAACCTAATTTTTTAGAATGTCAGATTCTGCTCCTCTGTTCTTTTAGAGGCTACTTGAGTACAATCAGCAGTGCCCTTTCCCCATTGTATAGTATCAGTTTGTTTTTTGAGAGTCTGACTGTGTTTGCCTGAAACACAATTTTGCTCTTTTTAGTACTGATTGTGGAAGGAAGGCCTACAGAAGCAAAGGAGAATATAGAGGCCTTGGGCTGAGTAATCCTCAGTGTATGAATATCTGAGTGCTGTGTGTGGAAGAAAGACATAAAGGGGTGTTAATATTTTTGGTTAAATTCTTTTAAATAAGGCAAATTTTAGAAAAAAAGCTATGTGATGTTTTTCATACTGTGCAAAGCACTTCTGATATGCCTACAGAATCAAGTCAGAGCTGAATGGAAGGAGTGGCTGTTCCTTGGATACTGCACAGTTAGTTATGTTTTAAGGCTTACCCTGTGGAAACACCCATTCTATCAGTTCTTCTTTTGTGTCAAGAGGAGTGTGGCCAGCAGGTCATGGGAGTCAATTCTTCCCTTTTCCTCTGTTCTTGTGAGAATGCACATTGTATACTGCATCCCCGTATGCTGTTGCCTGCATAAGAAGGACACAGAACTGTTGGGGCAAGTCCAGAAAAGGGCAATAAAGATGATCCAAAGGCTGGGACACCTCTGCCGTGAGGGTAGGCTGAGGGAGATTGGGTTGTTCAGCCTAGAGAAGAGAAGCGTCTGGGAGGACCTTAGCTGCTTTCTAGTACCTAAAGAGATCGTAACGGAAGGCTGAAGAGGGGCTTTTCATAAGGGTGTTAGGCAATAGGACAAGAGGGAGTGGTTTTATGCTGAGGGAGAGTAGGTTTAAACTGGATTTTAGAAGGAAGTTCTTCAGTTTGAGAGAGCAGGCTGCCCAGAGAGGTTGTGGATACCTCCTCCCTATTCAAGGATGGGTTGGATGAGGCTTTAAGCAGCTGGGTCTAGTTGAGAAGCATCCCTGACCATGACGGGGAGGTTAGAGGAGATGATCTCTAAGGTCCTTTCCAACCTAAGTAATTATATGATTATGTTTGAATTGTGTTGTACACAACAGCTTTGCACCACAGGTCACAATGTTGGTTAACATGTCACATGCCTTCTGGAACTGTGAAGTCGGTGTATCTGGTAGTGCAAGATCCACATTTCTCAGTGGTCCTGTGGTGACTTCAGAAGTCAAATGTGATATTGCTTGAAACTGGAATATGTTTTTAAATACTTTCATTTTTTTTAGTTAAGAAGATAGTGACAGTGCTACTTCTTTGGTTAGAAGAGAAGATGTTAGATCTCCTCATTTACCTGGAACATTACAAAAACCCAATTTGTATTCATTTACAGTTTGATGATTATTTTTCTGTGTCCCTGCTTGGTTCTTGGTCTTTGAACTTCATCATAAGTCTTTTGCCAGCTGCTAATCAAGCTTGCAGTCAATTCTTTTAGCTAATAATTTTCGCTTTGCTTCAACCTGCCAAAAGTAGAGAAATGTAAGACGAGTATCAGGATCCCAGTCATAAGTGTAGATGTTGCTTTTTATAAAGCCTCTTCAGGCTGACAGAAGGCTAGAAAGGCTTTAATGTAAGTTGATGGTGCACTGTGGTTCTGGCCAAAATGTTATCTGTTATTATGTCAGTTAGCAAATAAATGGCTATTTCAAGCAAGCCACCCCAATCTGACAGGGTGAATGGAGTCAGGGAGGAAATTAACCTCTGAGTTCCTTCACCTTTGGAAATGCTCCATCACAAATATGGAAGATGTACAGTGCATGAGAGCACGTCATGCTTTTCATGCTTTTCTGTTTGGCAGAAGGATCAAATGACAAATTGTAATCACATTTGCAAATATGCAAACGAATCCTTTTTTCTCAGCCCTCCTGTACAAACCTGTAGAAAAAATTGGTTCTTCCTTCATATTCCTTCCTTCAAGGTGGTATCACATAAAATCATATCCCACAGTTGTTGCCTGAACAAACTAAAGCTTATTTAGAACTGTTTTCCATTTGCAAGTTTTGTTGACGTCATCAGCACTTGGTTCATGTTTGCTAGGCAATGACAGGGCAGTTACAAACCAAACATCAAGAGCATAATGTCATCTTTATGTTGATGTATTGTGCATCAACTGATACCAGATCCTGGATCAGAAGGAAAAATACCTCTTTGCTGATGTAGAGAATCCAGCATTTTTCATTTTCCTTTTGGCTTTCAGATTGGTTTGGTTTTTTGTTTTGTTTTTTTTTTTTTTTTTTTGGTTGGTTGGTTTTGGGGGTTTTTTTGTTTGTTTGTTTGCTTTAATCCAGTGGTTTTCAACAGTCATTGTTATCACAAAATAGGAATTGTATCTTAACTTGTATATATTTCTCCTAAGATTTTAAAGTATGCTAAGGAAGTACCATTTATGTGTAAAGAGCATCTAAAGTAAATAATGAGTCATGAAAAATGAAAGGATTCTATTTCAGCAAATATTTTATATTTATGGACGTTGAGGCTAGCTATGTAGCAATTCTCTGTTCTTTGGAATGAAAATATGTTCTTAGATAATGACCAAGAATACTGAGAAGAATGCAAATAAAAATCCATTTAACATAGAAAATGGAGCAAAAGGAGAACAGCCTTCCTCGTGTTTTGTGTGTGGGTGCAGTGACAAGAAAATGAGTTGAATTGGATTTACCTATTAGACCTCTAGTATTACTGTGACAATTTATACTAGGACTAAATCAACATTTTAAAAGAAATTTGGAGATGCTTTTCTTTGGAAAGTGAAAGTAGTACAGACATGAGATCAGCAAAGCACCAAGCTAGGATTTGTGGAACAAGGTTTGCTATATGAACTGCTTAATCATTTGCAGAGGTAAAGGTGTTCTATTAGATAAATTAGAAACTGTGTTTAAGTAGTTGGTCAGTGAGCTGCCATGATTCAGGTTCATTCAGCTCTCTAGAATGTTGTTTTTGAGATTTGAGCTATCCAAGGAAAGGAAATGATTCTTTATGTTGACAGATGTTGCTTACAGTTTATAATAGTCAAATCATAGAATCATAGAATCATAGAATCATAGAATCATAGAATGGTGTAGGTTGGAAGGGACCTCAAGGATCATCCAGCTCCAACCCCCTGCCACAGGCAGGGACACCTCCCACTAGAGCAGCTCGCCCAAGGCCTCATCCAGCCTGACCTTAAACACCTCCAGGGAGGAAGCATCCACAACCTCCCTGGGCAACCCATTCCAGTGCCTTACCACCCTCACTGTAAAGAACTTCCTCCTAACATCCAGTCTAAATTTCCCCTCTTCCAGCTTAAACCCATTCCCCCTCGTCCTAACATTACTAGACCGTGTAAGTAGTCCCTCCCCAGCTTTCCTGTAGAAATCAGTGCTCACAATTTACACTTTTTTAAAATGTGACAAAGCATGGTTTATACAATGCAGAGCATGGTTGAGTCAGGAAGTAATAGAAGATTATTCTGATTCCAGTAAACTGTGCTGTTACTGGTGAAGCTTTAACTGTAACTTAATATCTGGCAATTTCCTAAGGTGCAAAGCAGAGATAAAGTGTAAGTCAAGTTAAGATGCAAATTCTACTTTTTGCAATTTGCATTTCTTACTTGGAGGAGAAAAGTTAATAACAGCAACCCCAATCCACAGTTAGAAATTATACTTACTGATGCATTACCCAAATCTCTCAGGGGACTGCATATGAATAACATTATTAGCTATGTAGAATATGCATTCAATATAGAGGCTTAAGTGTATAGCCTGTCAGCCTGAATGCTATAAGTAATTGGATGTTTCTATAATAATTTCACTTTAAAAGTGTTGGGACCTGTTTGAGATAAGATAGTACCTACTGAAGACGACAGGGTTTTTAACATAATTTTATGAATTAAGTACAGTCATTGAGTACAGAACACTTTGTGTAGCTTGTGCAGTCTGTAAACACAGAGTACAGTGGAACTCAGTCAGTGCTGAAGCCTGTAAAACAAAAGCTAATCAGCAAAAATCTTTCTTTTCCAGCTCTTAGACCTATTACTTTGCTCCTACAAGCAAAAATCTATCTTTCAGCTTTGCCTTATCAAAACTGTTTTAATTTCAAAGAGGTAGGAAAAGCAAAAGCCTTTTCCGTGAATGTCTGTCATGCCTTACAAAATACCTAGCTTTATGGCCCTCATTCGCATATGGGCTTTACTAGGTAGGACTGAGAATTTCTTCTGAGTTCTTTTGCATGTTTCAAAATATAATCCATTCCAGCAGCTGTACATCTTTATAATAATTTCTTGGCTGTTGAATATAAATTCTGTTGAGGATATATTCAGTTACAGAAGCAGCTGGGGAGAAAGCATCTTAAATACAGGAAAAAACATCATTTCAAATGCAAATATGTTAGATTCTTGTGAGAGTAAGAGTAGAGACAACCAAAAAGTGTCATTACAGTTGAAGTACTTGGCAATTCTGAGAAGAAAGTGTTAGGAAACACTTTTATTTCAACTGACTGGGAAATACCAGGTATTCTTTCCTTGTCTTTTCTACAAAGAAATAATGTTTACACCAAGCACTGTGACCAACTTTAATTATTCTGCGTGCCATAAAGTGTGGGTTTATGTTTACAAGTGTAGTTTGTTACTTTTGAAATATCTTTTGGGTTTTTTTAAATCAAATTCGACTTTTGCTGGCTATAACTTCTTACTTGCTTGGTAAAACTGAATGACTGTCAGAATCAGACCTACATTTAAAGTGAAAGAAAGAGATGCTTTACCTTAATTTCAGTATGTTTGGTTTTTCTGAAATAATAAGATGCAGTCACATCCCCACTAAATTTGACAGGATCTTTACTAGAAGTAATTTAAATCTTTCTAATTTACATATGAATGCTGCTTTTTTCAGAGAGCTCGAAGTGTTAGCTTATACCTAGGGGTCCTCATAAACTTCTATATGAAGTAAAAGCCACTTTTAGAACACTGGCTCAGTGTTTGGAAGTGCCTGATCTTGCCAGGGTGTGTTTTGTGCCACCTGTGTTGCCATCACCTGCTCCATCAGAAGAGGTCAAGGGAAAAATGTCCTTTTTTAACCTTAAGTACACTTATTGGGGTCTTCATGCTCAGTTTGTTCTAGACTTAAGGGTCTGATTGAAGGTAGCCTTGGGTGTAATTGTGGCTAGAATCAGCTGCATAATTTTTGTGCGTTAATGATTAATGTGAGGGGGTTTTATTTTCATACCCTCATCTCTTTCCATATCTTCCAGAGGTTTTTACAGTCTTCATAGGTATATCTCATTCATTTGAAAAGAAAGCTCTTAGCATTATACTCTAACAGTGTAATAAGCTGGACTTCTTTCTTTTGATAACCTTTCACCCCTTTAAAAGCAGTCAGAACCTGTGGTGTGCCAGGAATTCCCTGGGGATCATCTTTCTGCATTTGTTTAATTTATTACTTGTGGTTCACATTTTTAAGGTCCTAATGTGAGGTTTATTTAAAATGTGATTTGCCACCACCAATGATTCAGGCAGCAAAACCGAAGATTTGTCCTGGAATTTGGCTTTCTCACTGTCTCACATAACAAGTAGTTTTTTTCTTGTAAAGAATTAGCCAGCTGAAATTTGAGTTCAACTGAAAGTGATACCATAACCTTCCATGGTAGAAAGGTAGGTAGGAGGTATAGAGTTTACACCACAGTTACCTCCTTTAAAAAAAAATAAAAATTGAACATTCATGTTGACATTTCCCTTTTTTATTTGTTATGTATTTATTTAATACAATGGGAAAGAACTTGCAGAGCCTTGCATGCTGTAAGAAAGCTGCCTGATCACTGGGACATCAGTGAGTCAATGTAGTGTCTGTGTGCAGGAATGATAAGCTCATTCATGCCGTAATAAATTTAAGGAATGCAATGTTTAGAAAGTTTTTGATAGTGGACTCATTCAGGATGAAATGTAAACAGGTTCATAAATCTCTTAAAAGTGAACAGTCAGGTCCATTTGAATCCCTAATGTGATACTCAAAGAAACAAACAAAAATAAAATAGCTGAATTAAGCCTTTTTATTTTGTGTTTTATTCATGCTCAACACTATCCTAGGATTTGGATGGTTTCTTCCTTTCCCTTTTTGCCATGAAATTGGCAGCAGCAGTCACTGCTCACACCAGACTGTTTTGGCAGTCCTATGTGAATATAGAAAACTCTGCTCTAACTTCGTGTGGCCTACTGGAATCTTTGAATAAGTGTCACTCATCTTCTGAACTGTCATCAGCAGGTATTTAAGGTCTGAGTAGGAAGAAGAGTTGCTTTTAGTACCTTGTTACTTCTGACTGGACAAAAACGGGGTGTCATCAGAGGAGAAAAGGATAGAAAAGCCTCTGATGGTAATGTATAGCAATATTTGAAAAAAAAAAACCAACAAAAAACCTGGAGTCATTCCATATTCAGGTGGAACAAATAAGGCAGAAATATAACACAATGCAGTTGCTTTTCTCTTTGGTGCCAGCCTGGCTTTCTGTGCAGTGAGTGTCTTTGTTTCATGTGAGCAGTAGATAATTAGTCTTCCACCATCCATGTGGGAAGGGATGATTTATTTTCATGGGAAGTGCAAAGAATTGGTATCTGCAATCACAGTTTCTCTTGACTCCCGAGGGAGAGATGGGAAAATACGAAGGCTGAAAGCCTGGGGCAG
Organism: Tricholaema leucomelas; assembly: GCA_013400475.1. Classification (NCBI taxonomy): domain Eukaryota; kingdom Metazoa; phylum Chordata; class Aves; order Piciformes; family Lybiidae; genus Tricholaema lacrymosa; species Tricholaema leucomelas. The sequence continues at coordinate 91,796 of WAAF01007752.1, forward strand.
GGAAAAAATGAGCATTATGTGCTGACCTCTGAGGTTGCAATTTCTCCTGGGCAAAGTCACTCAGCTCTCTAGTCTGGAGCACATCTCACCAATTTTTGTCACTAGTAATAGCCTAATAATTGACTGCTGATGGAGAAGTTATTACTTGGCAAGACTGACAGGACTGTACCTTGTGTTTTCTCAGGCCATGTTCTTTAGAGCAGGATTTTATTGCTCTGACAAATCTGGTGAGATATATGTCTCAAATGATAAATGTATAATGTATTTCAGTGAAACTGTGAGATCATAAGATGATATATTTAAAAAGTGGAAACAGCATCTTCTTTCATTACCTTTCTAGTAAATTTTGTTTGGTTTGTGATTTTTGTTTGCATGTTTGTTTGGGGTTTTATTGTTTGGGGGGGGGATTGGATTTTTGTTTGATTGTTTGTTTGTTTTTTACCCCTTGCCTCTGCTACAAAGTTTTTGTATTGGAATGATGTTTTAAGCAAATTTTGTGTTTTAAGCCTCTCTTAGGTAGGTTGTGGGTTGTTACAGATTTATCACAGTGTGGACTATTTTTATTAAATACTTGATCCCAGCTGAGTTGTTTTAATGTGGTACGCCAAAGAATTGCTCCTCAGGAGTAAATTACAGTAAGAAGGAGGAATGATTGCGTGTGGTTAAGCCAACTGGCAGTGCTGGAACATTTATTAGCTTTTGATGTACACCAACCTACAATATTTTTTGTCTTTTAGAGGGAAGTGGGAAGTAAAAAAAAAGAAAAAAAAAAAAAGGAGATTGCATTAAAATCAACAAAGAAAATATTTGAAATTCCTTGTATGTCCTCATGATTACTGTATGGCAACAAATGTTCACTCTCTTTATGAACGCTCCTGTAAAGGGCTTTTGGTGATGGTGTCAATTAATCCTCCATTTCCTCAAACAGCTCTTCATGCAGAATTACTTTCACATTACTTTCAATAGGAAGAAGCAGGTAATGTAGATGCCTAAGATTTTGATTATACGTGTTGGCAGGAGATTAAGGCTACAATGATGAGAAGCGTAAGTAACTGTGGTTGCCAGCTCAGCCCTGATGTCAAAGATAGCAAGGAAGAGAATGAGATGAAAGCTTGGCTTTATTAATGAGATAAAGCTGCCTCAGATAACTGGGTTTATTGTTCATTAGGCTGATCATGAAGTATATCTTCTTTACTGTACTAAATTAGAATATTGCATGTGGCACAACCATCTGTGAAGACCAGTAATCCCTTAACTCATTATGGGCCCCAGGAAACACTCTAAGGAAAATCCTACACACAAAAATAGACTAAAACTCAGGATTTGGGAAATTATTTCACAAACACTTGCAAATCCTCCGCTCCACTGAGATGATTGCTAAGCCTCAGTGCACTTTTCAAAGTCAGATCTGCTGCAGGAAGCTATTAAACTTCTAATATTTTTTGTTCTTTTTCTATACTTTTTTATTTCTCCTTCTACCTCTCTAAAGATGTCCAACCTCAGCAAAGCAGAGCTAAAAAGCTAGCATTTAGAATTAGCAACACTTTTCAGTTTCTTTATGGTAAAAAAGATGATTAACCTTCTCTATAAAAAACCTATGGAACTTGTTTTTCTAAGTAACTTTGCTCCTTCAGCAGTGAAAGGTGTGCCTAGATTGCGCATTTGGTTTTGCCTGCTTAAGTGTGAAGACTTATTCTCTCTCCATCTTCTTTTATGTCTTATGGCACATTCATTTGATTCACACTTGTCAAGGATAGTTGTCAAGACTGGATGAAATAAAGGTATCAGGACATTTTCTGCTCCAGAATGCTTGACATGTACTGGAAAAACATAGGAAAACCAAGGGCAAAAGGGCTTCAATTAAAGAGACTTGTGCAGAGTTTTGTTTTAATCACAAAATGTTAGGGTTTGGAAGAGAGGTCTGGAGATTGCTGACTCCAACCCCACTGCCAAAGCAGGGTCACCTAGGGCAAGGTGCGCAAGAATGCATCCAGGCATGTTTTGAAAGTATCCAGAGAAGAAGATGCCACAGTCTGTAGGCAGCCTGTTCCAGTGCTCCATCACCCTCACTGTAAAGTGTCTCCTCGTGTTTGGGTGGAACCTCCTGTGTTCTACCTTGTACCCACGGTTCCTTATCCTATCACTAGGCACCACCGAAAAGAAACTGACACCTTCAAACTCACACCTCAGCTATTTATAGAAGTTGATAAGATCCCCTCTCAGCCTTCTCTTCTTCAGATTAAACAGCCTCAGGTCTCTCAGTCTTTCTTCACAGCAGAGATGTTCCAGTCCCACAGTCATCCTCATAGCTCTCTGTTAGACTCTCTCCAGCAAATCCTTGTCTTTCTTGAATCTGGGATCCTAAAAGTGGATAAAGTATTCCAGGTGTGGTCTCACCAGGGCAAAATAGACCTGCTGGATACACTTGTTTTAAGGCACCGCAGGATGCCACTGGCCCTCTTGGCTACAAGGGCACATTTCTGTGCCTTCTGCCTCACAGATCAGGTTAATCTTTTAATATGGCTTGAAGAAGAAGCAAGAAAAGATCTAGAGGAGTACAGAAAAGGACAAGAGATGATACTGGGCCCATTGCTGAGCAGACACGAGAGAGAACATGGCGAGATGCACTGGTTTGTGCATTTGTTTGCCTATTTGTCACATATATGAGTTTCTCCAAAGCAAAATACATTAAGTACTTGAAGTCCATGGCAATAGATTTTCAATAATATTTAGATCATTCCCAAATCTGGTCTATTCAGATAAATATTCATAAACTTATACACTGTGACTAATACATATGGTATAAGCAAATGCACTTTCATGGTTGGTTGAGAGGACTCATCTGTCTCTGTCAACTTGTATCAGTATTCAGCATGACATTAATCAGTATGCTTTTTGATGGGTTCTGTCATCTGTGGGAGGGTATATAGCACATTTTTATGCATCAGTCTAAGCTCATCGATGAAGAGTTACACAAATTTAACATTATGTCTGTCTTAAAATAATGTAACTACCTTTTCAATCTCCATGAACATAGGCAAAAACAATAGCTGATTAGAAGCTGCAGGAGGTACAGAATTAGATTAATACAATCCTTATTTACACACAGTACTGCTGAAAGACTTCCTTGTTTACTTAATAGCTTTAGAAAAATCACTCATTTTATTCAACTGTCAACCCATTCACAACAATTTTCGTATAGCTGTTGCTTTATTCAAGCTTGTACATATGAACAGTAATTTGAAAATGAATAAGTAATTTGAAAATGAAGAAGAGAGCCAATGGCATCCTGGCCTGTATCAGGAACAGTGTGGCCAGTAGGATAAAAGAGGTTATTCTGCCCCTGTACTCAACACTGCTCAGGCCACACTTTGAGTACTGTGTCCCAGTTCTGGGCTCCTCAACTCAAGAGAGATGTTGAAGTGCTGGAACGTGTCCAGAGAAGGGCAACAAAGCTGGTGAGGGGCCTGGAACACAAACCCTATGAGGAGAGGCTGAGGGAGCTGGGGTTGTTTAGCCTGGAGAAGAGGAGGCTCAGGGCAGACCTCATTGCTGTCTACAACTACCTGAAGGGTGG
>WAAF01007752.1:97602-112399 GCA_013400475.1 Tricholaema leucomelas
GAACTGGACACAGGACTCAAGGTGTGGCCTGACCAGTGTTGAGTACAGGGGAAGAATAACCTCCCTTGTCCTACTGGCCACACTGTTCCTGATACAGGCCAGGATGCCATTGGCTTTCTTGGCCACCTGGGCACACTGCTGGCTCATCTTCAGCCTACTATCTACCAGTACCCCCAGGTCCCTTTCCTCCTGGCTGCTCTCCAGCCACTCTGTCCCCAGCCTGTAGCGTTGCTTGGGGTTGTTGTGGCCAAAGTGCAGAACCCTGCACTTGGCCTTGTTCAGTCTCATCCCATTGGCCTCTGCCCACCCATCCACCCTGTCCAGGTCCCTCTGCAGGGCTCTTTTACCTTCCAACAGATCAACAGCTGCTCCTAGCTTGGTGTCATCCGCAAATTTACTGATGCTGGACTCAATCCCCTCATCCAGATCAGATCTAATTTCGAATGGAGAACCATCTAGGCTGTTACTGCTTTTGTCTCTCTGGACTTGCTTCCTGGGTAACTATTAAACTACCCAAACAAGATTCTACTTTTTTTAAAGTATCCTGAAAAATTTTTGTGAAGACACTCATCAAGGCTTTAGGCTAAATTACACTCCTAATTAATAAAATATTTATACAAATAGTATACCTGTTGGATTTGCTTTTGGTCACTGACACAGAATTGTTTTTCTGCTCAGATATGGTATCGCTGTCAAGCTATACTGATACATCAGTTAAAAAAAGGTTCCCTTGGTATGTAAATGCTCCTCTTTATATCTGTATAACTACAACATTGCCTGAAGATGTTCAATGAGAACAAAAAAAGTCAGATAACACATGGTTAGGTTGACAAAATCCAAATAGATAGAACCTGAACAGCTAATTCAACCAAAGTAGAAACAGGTTTGAGAACAGAAACAGAAGATCTACAAATGAAAAATAAAATTATCATCAGGATACAATGAGTTCCCTCTTGACTCTTTAATGGATCTGAACTACTTTCTGAGATGCAGATTCAGTTTTAAAAAGAGCCAAAAGCATCAACATTTTGTCAATGTTACTCCAAGCAAAACCAGAGGTAGTGTAAGCAAAACTTCCAGAGCAGTATTCCCTAGCCAGTGATAAGGGTGTGGGAGAGAAGCAAAGGAAAGAACACAGAAGCACAATAGTCTTTCTACAGTATATATCATCAGAGTACATGTTGTTATTCCCAAAGCTAGGAGTAACAGTGGTTGGTTAGGCCAACAAGCTGCTGAGGAGCAATGTCCTGTTTGCCTCTTTGAAAACAGGTGATGAATGATGAATCTAAACACAGATAGATGCAGGGAGATCAGTGGATGTCATCTACTTTGACCTTAGCAAGGCTTTTGACACTGTTTCCCATAACATCCTTGTGACCAAGCTTAGGAAGTGTAGGGTAGGAGAACAGACAGTGAGATGGACTAAAATCTGGCTAAACAATAGAGTGCAAAGAGTGGTGACCAATGGTGTCAAGTCCAGCTGAAGACCTATAACTAGTGGAGTCTCCCAGTGATTGGTGCTGTGTCTAGTCCTGTTCAACATCTTCATCAATGGCATTGATGAGCGCACAGACAGACAGACAGACAGACAGAGTCTGCTCAGCAAGTTTGCTGGTGGTACCGACCTGGGAGGCTTGGCTGATACACTTGGAGGCTGTGCAACCATTCAGTGAGACTTGGACAGACTGGAGATCTGGGCAAAGAGAAACCTAATGAGGTTCAACAAGAATAAGTAGAGAGTCCTGCACCTGAAAAGGAACAGTAAACTGCACCAGGACAGGCTGGTACATGATCTGCTGGAAAGCAGCCCTGGGATCCTAGTGGACAAAAAGCTATCCACGGGACAGCAATATGCCTTTGTGGCCAAGAAGGCAAATGGGATCCTGAGGCGCATTAAGAAGAGTATGTCTAGCAGATTGAGAGAGATTCTCCTTCCCTTCTTCTCTGCCCTTGTGAAACCTCACCTGGAATATTGCATCCAGTTCTTGGCTTCCCAGTTCAGGAGTAAGACTGTGTATAGCAAGACAGTTAGAAAAACTGTGTGAAGGTACTGAAATAAATGGGGATGAAATTTAAGAACTTGAGGCCTTGTAGTGACACCAAGATTTAGCATTTGTTGCCAAACTGAGCTTTATTCAGGCTTTTGTGCAAGACATCTCAATCCTTTATTTGTCTTCCTGCTTTCTCCGATCCAGCATAACACCTGAGAGGCATGTAACAATGGCCTGCTGCATGCCCGGTATGCATCAACACCTCTTCTGCTCTACATAACACCAAATCAACCATCACATCTTTCTATGAAAGCTTTTTAGACTGTTTGTTTAGTATGACTTGGTGCAGAATGCTGCCAGAGACCACAATCTGAAGTTCACAGCACCTTTAATGAAATGATTTGCAAGGCTGAGATGTTTCTCCTGCTGTTGTAAGCTTTTCATAGGCTGGATTTACCAACATTTTTCTGTGATGTTACCCTAAGACAGCGTTAGCCAGACACTTCACTTTTTCACAGTTTCTTGCATACCACTCCCAGTTCTGCACTGACTACTCCTGTGTCCTGATGTGTTCTCCTTTTGTCAGGCTAAAAAGATACAACTTAATTTTCACTAGTTCTAATCTTTCTGTTGCTAAGATCCCTTTTGCAAAGCCACCTCACATGTAGGTAGGTTATACTGAATATGATGGCACATGCTGTTGTCTTGTGTTAGCATTTGCCTGATCAGAATTTTTACAGCTAACAAGATAAGAAGATTGGAAAATGATCTGTCTCCTTAGAGTGCTGAAAATGATTAGCAAATGCCTTTAAAGCTATCCAAATCGGTGGCACATCTCTTTCAAGAACAAAGTTGAGCCACATCAGATGTTCAAAGAAAAATTTCCAGACACCATTTGAGCTTTGAGATATATCAGCCAAAAGATATATTTCTATTCAACAGAGAAATATGCAGGTGAAAGATAATGCTAATTTGAGAGACATTTGTTTTAGCAAAGTTGAGTATCAGTTGGCTTGAATGTTCTTGTCTAGGTAAGATGCAAGCCTTTCAAATTTCTTGAATCTTCCTGAATCTAGATTGGTTTTTCATATTTTTGTTTCATATCTTCACTTCTTTACTAGGCATTCCTGCCTTCAGTAATAATTAAGCATAGTATTTAGTTTTAAAGCCTTCATCTGGTAGTTATTTAAATGCTGTTACCTTAGCATTAAAAAGTTGAGTCTCAATAAGAACTTCAAAATCATTAGCATTTAAATTTCTCTCACACCTAAAATTGCTGTCCTTAGCAGAGCACAGACATGCCAAATGTAATTGAGGTCTCTGCTTTTGTATATATTCCTTGGCTGAGTCGTGTTGACGAGCGCTTTTCATCTTTAACAACTCTCCAGTTGTTAGACTTAGTCAGTTTGACATGGAATTCAGAAAATGAACTGGAGTGGAGCCTAACACTAGCTGCATAGAGGTGCACCTGTGTATGGGTTAACTTGCCATCGCCTGATATCTCCAGATATTATTCTTCCATTGTATGTTCTTACAAAAGTGTGTTGTGTCCTGTAACACAGTCTCTATTGTCTGCTATAACAAAGTGTGACTGCCTTAATATCTGTGAAGAGACAAGGAAGAGATATCAGAGCAGTTTCACCTGAATGTTTTTGATGTGCAAGACAAACAAATACAAAATCCACATCTGCAAGTTTGTTTGATTGTTTTTTTGTTTGTTTTCTTCCAGGCAGCTCATAGTCTTGTCAGTAGCATCTGGGAACAGCTTTTGGAATCCAGTATAATCTTTTAATAGTGTCTAATTCAGGAAATCAGCACACCTCGGTTTTTGGTTTGGCCCAGGATAAGGTAGATCCTGTCTGAGAGGGAGATGGATGATCCTTGAGGTCCCTTCCAACCTAGACTATTCTATGATTCTGTGACTATGAATTTCTTTGAAGGCTGACAGAAGTAGGTACCTTGGAAGAACTGTGAATAAAGATCTAACTCATCTAGTTTAGACTGAGCAGTCTTCATTAGCTGCTGCTTATTTCCTTGGGGGACTTCAGGGAACCAACAGTAAAAGTTAGGTTCTGCTGGATTTGAACCATCTCCTGGAAAACATATGTAGTTCAGTCTCTTGGTCCGTGTGGATTCAAGCATCCCAAGTCTCACTAGGCAAGTGGTTTTGTCCAGACTTTGAAGAAAAAGGGGGCACTATGTGGTGTGATGTCAAGATTAAAATCAATTTCATTTAATTTCATCTAACTTTCTGAGCTTCTTTAGGAGATTCTTTTGATAGTCCTGAAGCTTGCCTACCTGTTCTAGATTATATCAGAGTTCAGTGAAGAGTACTGCAGGACATGATGCTAAAGGCTCAAGGAACTTTTAGGCTGTCTAGGGGCCTGCTCAGTCATTTCAGGTGCTTGAGAAGCTGAGTGTTCCTAGAAACTGTGCAGGCCAAATAACTTTTAGTTAAGTGAGCTCTTGGTAGACCAAATTCACCCAGAGATTTTTAAATCTTTAAAAATTCATTTATAGCTTATTGATTCAAATATATTGGATCATATTAGTAGTGTGAAATCACATTGGAACTAAAAACCTTTGAATGAATATTCAGCTTTATAAGCTTTGATTGCAAGATTTATAATCTTGGAAACCTGATATTCTTCATATTTAGAATCTGTAGTATAGAAAAATTCAAATATGGTCAGCAGAGTGACAGGACATAATCAGGGTCTTCAGTCTTTAATAAATTAGTACAGATGTTCCTAACTTGCCTGTGTTATCATGGGTCTGCTGGCAGAGAAGAATTTGCAAGCCTGAGGGAAGAAAGTATATTGTTTTTTGGGGTTTTGTTTGTTCTTGTTTATTTGTTTCGGTTTTGTTCCTTTGTTTTTCAAAAGATTGCTTTACACCATGCAAAATAAATGTTTAGCTAGCCAGAGAAGAAATCTGTGCTGCAGGGTAGCACATTTCTATGACAGAATTACCAAATTAAAATTTGATTGTGAATGCAAAGCAAAAGCTCTCTCTGGACTTCTGTCTGTTTCTTTGGAGAAACAATAAGAATTGAATTTATACTGTTTCGTTCTCCTTCCTTGTGTTATTTTCAATACGGGAATACTTTTATTTTCCCTCTCCTCATCTTTCAGCAAAATGAATTTTCCTGCCAGTAACCAAGCTATCACATAAATTATAATAAAATTAGCTGGAAAGGGAACTTAAGGGTCTAACACACCATATACAATTGCAATTCTGTATTCAATCTGTATAGGACACCTACATGAGAATTCATAGCTGGTACCAACTCTGAAGCTACTGTTTAATTATGATGCTTCCTGATTTCAGGATAATTCTGTGCTATCTTGTAGTGAGGACAAATTAAATCAAAGTCTGCATGGCTTCAGAACCAGGCAAGTATTAAAAAGGAAATGCAATACGTTGACAATACATACCTGTTTGATTGGGTAAATAGGACAACCTCCTCAATAAATGATGAGTGACAGATCACCAAGCACTAGAGTGTTTAATTATAAATGAAATGACATCACAATGGCGGCGCAGATGTGTGACAAGGGCTTAAGCAGCAAGCTTCAATTTTATTAAAAACGCTTCTGAGGAAAACATAATTATTCATAAGCAGCACATGGACATACATAAGAGACAGAAAAATTCTTGTTCTGTTTAGAGACTGCATTATTACAAGCTTGTAGAAGGCTGGAGGTGTAGAAACTGATGTCTGGCTCCTTTCCCAACACTCAAGTTGTGTCTGGACCTGACTATTTATCTACACCCGTCAGCTTCAGTCATGCCTTCCGCCTTAGAGACATGGCTGTCAATGTTCTGTTACAGTAGACTTTTCCATTGAGATGTCTCCAAAGTCACAAACGTTGAATAGTATTCATCTTGTGCAACTCATTCTGCAGTGGAAAGCCTAATCCAGTCTCCTTCTTCCAGGAAAGTTCCTTTTGCTCCTGCCTATTTCAGGTGGGTGGGTATCCTACACAAACTGTAGACTGTCCTGTATTGTGTATACCTTTCTGTACTTTGATATCCCTTTACTGCAGCCAGGTTGCTGAGCTTCCTCTGATTGAAGGAGACAAATAGTTGACATCTCAGCTCAGCTATGGCTTTTCTATCTTCCTGTTTACCAGATCAATTCACAATCAGATGATTTAAGGGAAATAATCCAGCCTATCCATGTCTTTTAGTTATGCCAGTCAAGTCCTCCTAAGACCAAATGCAGAAGAATTTTCTCTGTGTGTCAGATAACCAGGATATGCAATACATTTTTGCTGAGCTAGACAAGCTGGCTTACAGTGTACCATTTTTGTTGCATTTCTTTGATCTCATACCTAGACTCCAAAGCTAGATACATTTCACTGTCTGTATGCTTTCCATGCATTAGAAACTTCCCAAAGCTGTAGTGGGGCAAACCCTAATCTTTACTTATCACTGTGCAGATCTGGATAAGATCTAGTGCCTCTTCGTCAATTGTGAATAGGTGATCTCTTGTAGGCATAAGACCCCCTGAAGCCTTTGTAAATTAAAATGCCTCCTGGTCCTCTCCAGGACTGTGCAGCATGCACACACGTTTGAGTAGTTTCCTTCAATCATTGTGTGTTAGAACAAATAAGGGTATCTGTGCATTTCAGGTGTCATCTATTATTTGTTTTCATTTGCCAGCAAGGGATCAATAACTAAATTAATATGGATTTTACTAACAAACAAAGTGGGTTTTGCCTGCATTCAAAAATCAGGAAAAAGTACTAAAATAAATCAGGTATTTTCTAGGAAAAAAAAGTTGGGAAGGGGAAAGGGTCTGATAGAGTTGTTTTGAATTCTGAGTTAAGTTTTATTTTTAAACTTGAACCTCATCACTGAATTATTTATGGAGCTTATTTTTGGCTGAAAACCTATTAATTAACAGTACACACTTTGAAATAGATGCTTTTTCTTACTCTTCTGTTTTAATGTTTCTTATCTTTGCTTCCTCATACCTTAGCTGGCTGAGTACACCTACTGCTTCTCCCTGAAGCTAATGCAAGGATTTAAAATTCACATCACTGACAGACGTGGATTGCTGTTCAATCAAGGCATCTAAATGTTCTCAAACACCTTGATGAGTTATGTGTTCAGAGGGCATTAGATCAATGAAATCTATCATGTGTTTTTATTTATAGTCTTTTTTACTATCAGTGGAGTTGTCTTTTATATAATCTCCAAAGCCCAGTCTGACAATTGCTGTAGTGTTTCAGGTGTTTTATATACTTACCTCTGAAATACAATTACAGAGTGATAAATATTGCATGCATGGCATGTGGTCCCCAGACCTATTAATCGGCACAGGAGGTTAACCGTTTGCAGTTTGCAACTCTCTTTTGATGTTCCAAAAGCACAAACGTTTTCTCTCTGAATGCACTAGAGATACCTCAGACTGATTTTATTGCACCGTCTTTTCTAGGACACGATAGACCCATTTGTGATATTGAATGATGCAAAACAGTTATGCAGATGATGTGGTCTCTTTGCAGCAGCCCTAACTAGAAAGTGACTGAAGATTTTTTGTAAGTCCACTTGCTGTTCTGATAATGAAAAAACTAGATGCAGCCCATAGTCTGAAAAACACCATACTTATCAGTGTACTAATAGTAAGAGAATGAAGCTATAGAAAGGGTATCACTTGGATTAGGCAAAATATTCTTTCTAGCAAACACATGTTCAATAGAATGTGATTAAATGGATGAGTATAGTTACCAAGTATGAGCTAAATATCTTTTCTTTGTGAACAGACCCAGCCTTTTTGCTTGGTCTCACCAACGGTAAAATAACTTGGAGCTGGGCCCACTTCTGGGCTCTGAATGATTTACTTATGCACAGACATGACAATCAGAAGCATACTGAGCTACTGCAGTGGGTTTAACTCCTAGAATACTTTCATATTCTTTTGATCGGTCTTTGTCATTGTGTATACCTTTCTGAGATCTTTAGTCAGAAAAGTGAGCATAGAATCATAGAAACATAGAATCAACCAGGTTGGAAGAGACCTCCAAGATCATGCAGTCCAACCTAGCACCCAGCCCTAGCCAGTCACCTAGACCATGGCACTAAGAGCCTCATCCAGTCTTTTTTTATTACTATTATTAATTCTGAAGAACTGAATCCTCTTGCTTCAGAATGCAGGTTGGGCAATGCCATAATAACACGGAGCTAGATTTTTACTTCTCTGGTCTGAAATATGAATTTTCTTTTTATACACTTTAAAGGAACAATTTTCTTAGGTGATTTTGCTGTGTGAGAAAGATGCAAGCAAAATCACATAATCACAGTTCTTAGGTAACTTGCAGGGCTTTGGTAAAGGACAATCTTCTTTGGGTCTAAGCAAAATTTCATTTCATTTACATATCATGAAGTTTCTTTGTTTGGGAAACAAAATGTCATTTTGTTTTCCAACGTGCAAGAATGAGAACAGAAAATGTAATTCTGGTATTTCTTCCTGTGGTCACACAAACAATTACGACTTTCTTCAAAAGATAACTTCATAAAGATGCAGTCTGCAAAAGCTTAAGGTCAACCTGAAAGTCAATGACAACAACCTGGTTTCATCCTCATTTGGAATTTAGCCTATAACACCCATTCATTTGTTTCCACTGATGGAAGCAACAGAAGATAAGCAGCCACTGTATCCTGTGGCTCTCTGAAAGACTGCAAGGATCCAGCGAAAGTGTGAGATGAGAACAGTAGTCTATGTGTATAGTTGCGTTGCAGACAACCGTCATATCTCTGGAGACTGCTCCACCTCCTCAGGAAGCCACTGCTGATTTGGAAAGGAATGTGTCTTGTTTCTAAGAGAGAAGTTTCTGTGGCAGAATATTCAAGTGTAGGCTGCCCTCTCAGTGTCAATAGGAACAGTCTTGAGTGACATCAAGAACAGGATGCTAGAATGTGATACTTTGAGACGATACATGGTGAAGAAATCAGTGCCCATGTGATGTCTCACTGAAACCACCAGTTTGAGCTGCACTGGGCACAAACATTTGCATTGCTGCTTTAGGTTAGTGAAAGCAGAATAGTACAAGAAGAAATGCTCAGCAATGCTGATGACAGGCAGACAATAATTGCTGTGGAGAAGGACTAAATTCCCAAATAAGGATTATCTTTGAATTTGTACTTGCTGGTAATTCACTATAGTTCCCATTTAAAGAGCATTGTGAGCAGTCTGTTGTTTTTAGAGGACTTAGATGGGGATCTTAAACTAAAAATGTACCATCTGTATCTATGGAGAAAAGAAAGCTTTTATCTTTATTCCCTCAGGTCGCTGTGTTTAGGGAGAATGGTCAGCTACTGAACTGACCAGAATAATGTGCTGAAATTGCTTAATAGGAGGAGAGGCGATTTGTCACTAATCTGTTTCAGGAATGCCAGAGGTGATCTCTCATTTTGAACTGTGGCTGTTGAAGTCAGAGGAGAGGTGAGCAAAATTGGGCAGGTGAAATTATTCAATGTAAAAACTGCCTGCCAGCAGCCTCATTCTTAGGAGTGAGATTCTAAGGAGCACAGGCACTGCTTAGGCATCTAACTCCTCTTAATTATCATTGGAAAGAAGATGTCTAATCACCCATGACTGGCGAGTTTAAAAACCTCTTCCTTCGTCTCCTTAAGAAAGTGTCAGAGCGGTTTGAATGTCAGCAGAATGAATATAATGAGGTCAGGGCAGCTGCAAGAGCACTCATCATTCTTCAGAAAAAAGCCACTCTGTGCTCTCAGTGCAGAACATTTCCCATCCTCAGACATGCATTTTATCCCCTTTCTCTCTCTGGCTTTTGCAAATTAAGGGCTTAGTCACCCTGGTATTAAGAGTTCTTGCATTCTGGGCCTTGCTATAAGCTTGATTACGCAGAAAAATTGCAAAATAAGTGGATTTGAAGAGCAGTGGTATTGCAAAAGTCCCCAAATGACACCCTTACTCTGTGATTATCGCTATTTGTACTCCCTTTCCCAGCTCCGGAGGAGATCAAGCTGGAAGTCCAACGGAGGATCTTACAGTGCGAGAGTCTGCAGCTAAAGAATTGTTGTCTCTTGCTCTCCCTGGGTGTTTCAAACGTAGAAAAGTCCTGACTGATTCAAGACCTTTGAAAAATGTTGTTTTGTGAAATAGTCATCCTGCTTTATAAGCTTGCTGATAGTGTTAATTTCTGGTAAGTAGTTCAGTCTGATCAGCTTAAAAAAAAAGAGGAGCTGAGAAACCTGAGCATTTTGCTTGTTTGAAGCCAAATTAACTAAAGTAATCTGATTTAAAATTTGCTTTGTTTCAGTGCCTGGGTGACACTGGTGAAGTTATCTGTTTCTTGCACACACTGGTGCTATGGCATTCAGCTATTTGATCTGTGCTTTTCTGGTATTTCTGCAGCTTAACCCACAAAACTGCAGCCCCAGCTCAGGGTATGTAATGGTAGAGGGCAGAATCCACTGTGCTGCTCAGTCTGTACACAGCACATCTGGAGAAATAATGCAAAAAGCATTTAAAGTTATTATGGAAAACATGAAGAGTTCTTATGAAAACTGCAGGCTTCTGAAGCACAAGGAACTGTACCATATGTGAGGCTGGCAGAGAGTGTTTTTTAGGGAAATGTAGTCCTTGGAGGAACTAGTCCTGTCAGTTTATCAAAGCACAAAGCAAGACAAACTGGGAAAAGTAAATAGACCGACAGAGCTGCCTTTGTCAGGACAGGTTTGGGATACAATGACCTTGTGTTGTTCTTGCTTCCTGTTATAGTTGCAGCGAGTGTTCCATCCCCATCACTTTTAGTGCGCCTGATTGCTCCTCTTTCATCTCACTCCTCCTCTCTTCTGCTGGGGGAAAAGGTGGGGGGGGGTGAGAGAGGCACTGAAAAACGGTTTGACTCCCAAGTTGATACTGTTGTGCTGCAAGTTTGGGTTTTGGTGGTTTTTTTCCATAAACTGCACATTTCCTTTATATTTACTTCACTGAGAAGCCAGAATTCTGGTCAGATCTGGCAAAACATGAGCTCTGTCGACACCTTAGGACTGGGGTTTTTAGTAGTATCTGGATTCCTATGGATGCAGATAGGCATTCACTGGGATGCTTCTATGTGCCTTGTTTGGCACGTGAGCTCCCAAGGGAACAGTTGTCTGTGTTCAGTCATCATTTAAGAAGAGAAATAAACCTATAACATCTTCAGTGCAGTAAACATCTTGAATACAAAATTTTGGTGTAAAATATCATTGTAGGTTTTCTTCACTCCTGTCAGCCTCATCATGGACAGAAATAGCTGTAAAGTCTTACATGCTCTGAGAAATGTGCTTGTGGTCGTTTCAGCCAGTACACATGCATTCATTAATGGAATCCATTATTAGAATAGGCTCTGTTTCCAGTGTTGAGAAAGCCTTAAAAAGGCAGGGCAGAGTAAATGCAGAAGGGAAAATCAGCATACATGTTATTTACAGATCATCTGGAACATCTTTGCTTTCTTCAGCAGGAGATAGAAATTTCCCTCCAAAATAACTTTGCTGGCTTAAGAATTATTTTATGCCATAAAAGCCTTGAAAAGCTGCTTGTTCTAATTTTGCCAGCAGGCACATTATAGAACTCATTGTTCTGGGTAGAAAGAGGACTTGATACCTTTGTTCTTTCTTGGCTTTCTGAGGGCATGCTCTGATAAGTGGATTTTTTGAGAGGGATGCAGGGAGCAAAGGACAAAAAGAGAAGTTGCATTTCCACCTTTTCTTCTTCCAGGTTTTAGAGTTGAAGACAAATATCTAATACACAGAGGAGTGCAGAGCAGTAAGAAAGTATTTTTTATTTACTTGGGCAGGTACTAGCTGCGAGAGTGCCACTAGAAATGTAGTTCATGCCAAACTACTTGGCCCTGAGAGAAGGGACTCCATGTACCCATAAAACCTGTAATCCAAGTCTTCCACGTGAAAAGATGCTTTGGTTTAACTTTTCTGATCTATTGGATTGAATATTAAAGCTGATCATAGTTGCAAAGTTAGATTTCCAAGTGCAGTAAAATTATTGAAGCTGGAACTGTCAGCTTTGGAGGAAGAACCAATCAAGTAAGAACAGCAACAAGACTTGAGTGAGCTGAATGATGCTCTGTCATCCTGTTCCTGTTTACTAACCATATAGCTGACACTGGGAGCTGTCTGCTGCTCGTTTTCTTCTCCAAAGTGCAGAGCTGTAAAAGGAATCTATTGAAAGCCCTTAAGGTCTGGTGGGCAATAACTGAAACAAAAGGTACAGTTTTCTTTCAGCACAACCAACACATTTCTTTGATTAGACAGCTGAAAGTCCTAGTAAATAAAGGAAGGAGATCATCACTTGCTCTTACTTTGGGAGCAATTAATAGTCCTTTGATAACACACTATTTCCTTTTTCCGGCTTTCACATTGCCCTTGCTTTCCTTTTGCTGTTTAAGCACTCTCAATAGGACTTCTTCCCAAGTTGTGGGCAGTAGAAATCCGTATGTCCGTATGGTTTTTATCTTTTCCAGGTGATTAGTTTTTGTGGGTTTGTTGGGGATTTTTTTCTTGTCAGGGGACAATGGTTGTCTTTCTAAAAAGCAAAATATAAAAGCTTTTCTCACAGGACATTTTGCTTTTCTCTGCAAGCAACACAGTTAGGCTAAATCATCTTGTATATCCTGGATGGAAAATCTGGTAATTTCATTTTGTTCTGTTACACATTTGTTTTGATCTACTTCCACTTCAGAAAATTTCTGTGTATCTTACTAGATTAAGAAAAAAAGGGGAGAGAAAAAAGAAAGTTACAGCTGGAATCAGAAAATGTTCTGAAAAAATATATTTTCTTCTTTCTTGATTATTTTATTGTTTCCTTAAAACCATACTCAACATTGTGCATCAAAACCATTGTTGTTATGGGTAACATAAAACTAGATACACTGTTGTTCCACTTTTTAGCGAGTACTTATTTCTTGCTGCAACTCTAGCAACAAATAGTTAGCAATCATGCATAACATTAGTAAGCTTCCCTCTGCAGCTGTGCATTTATTTACAGTCTTATCTTACACATGGATTCCCATTCCAGGACTTCTTTCATTTCCTTGAAACTCTGGAGTAAGTTTGGAACTGACAGATTGAAATCTTTGTCCTTAGCAAAAATCTGTTTGCATGCAGTTTAGTTTTTGGGTTGCTCCTATCATAAAGGCTGTTTTCTTCTCATGGCAATTATGNGGATATATTTATACTTTGTTTTGTATTTGCCCTCAAGAGGAAAACCATAGAGCAGACATACATCGAATCCTTTTCACGTTTGTTAGCGACACTGAAAATGGTGGCTCAAAACAGCTTGTTAATTGGTGAGAAGGAACTGCAAGAAGGAAAGTTGTGCAGAAGCAAATTAAACTACCTTGTATTCCTGCCAAAATGCAGGAATTATTCGCAGCAGACAGGCCCTTGGGCTGCAACAGAGTGTTTAGTAAAAATGCTTTCCATTTCTCTAGTCTTATTCTTGTGAATATGTTAATTACTGATCATTTCTTTAATGCCTCTAAGCTGTGCTTCATGGGTGGAATATATCTTCCCCACTTTTCTGCAGTTCTTACCTGACTTTGATGTGTTAAATCACAAAAGCAGTCTTGTTTTTCAAAATTAATGAAGATCCACACTGGAATTACAAGGCTTTATACACAGCACTTGGCATGACCTGTTAAAATCAGTATGAAGGTCCAGCAGACCATTCTGGCGGAGCTGTAGAATGCTTGTTAGATGTGAGGTTATAGGTCTCATGTGTCCACCCACAAGATGGAACACAGTCTATGTGTGGTTCAAAAGCTGCGATTAGATTTGGAGGTGCTTTCTCCACACTGTTCTTGTGTGTAGATGGCCAAGCAGGTTTTGAAAAAGTCTGTATTGCGTGAGAGCATCCACATGGTTCCTCCTTCTTTGCTCTTTTATCCTTTTTGTATTTCTATGGCTTTGTGTGTTTATGGCAAAGAGTTTTAATGTTCCATTAATTTATTGCCATCAGATGACTAATGTTACAGCACTGTGACCAGATCACCCACTTCGAGGGTAAGACAGAAGGTGGCTCTCAGTTCCCCTCAGACCAGCGTGACAGCTCTTTGAGTCATGGTCTGACTCATCTTTCACCCCCTTAGAAGCCCCAGACCTACAGCACAGGAGATACAGAATTCCTCAGTTGTTGCCTTGTTCTTACTTTTTTAAAAATCATTATTCTCAGTTGCTTCTCAGGCATAAAATTGCTGGTCCTATAAAAACAGTAATTATGAACAGATTTGTATCTTCTGTTATTCTGTACAGAAGGTCCCTTTTGCTAGGCACTCACCTCATGTCAGCACTTGAAAACAACACTGAATCTGTCTGTTTGAGGAGGTTAGACACAGTGACTCCCAGTCTGTCTGCTTCTTTAACTGTTAGGGAATACAACCCCTCGCTGATAGCCTTTATCAACTTCTGAAAGCTTTCCTAAGCATCTAGCTGGGTTTTTTCTTTTCCTGTTTTTTTGCTGTGCGTGTGCCTTGATTTGGGTGTTAGCTGCTCTCCCACCCCCTTTGGAGAATCACCCAGACTAGACTCAGCAGCTCTGCAAATTGAATGAAGCTTTATATTTACAGCTCAGCACAATATACGAGCAGATATTTACAATACATACAGAAATATACAAGTTATAAAGTAATACAGAAACACAGCACCCCTCTCAGAATCCTGAGTCCCCAGGAGGGGCTCTCAACCACCCTTCCACCTTCCTCCCACCCCTCTACCTTACCCAAGACTTTAACTTNCGGAGAGTGACTCCCTTATCTGTGCTTGTGTTCTTG
>WAAF01007757.1:676-33167 GCA_013400475.1 Tricholaema leucomelas
AACCTGTGCCAGTGTCTCACCACCCTCACTGTCAAGAACCCTTTCCTAACATCTAGTTTGAATCTCTCCTCTTCCAGTTCAAACCATTACTCCTCACCCTGTCATTACCAGACCTTGTCAGTAGTCTCTCCCCAGCCCTCCTGTAGCCCCCTTCAGATCCTGGCAGGCCAATATCTGCACTAGATACAGAATCACTGCATGTCAGAGGCTGGAAAGGACCTCCAAAGCTCATCCAGTCCAGTCCCCTGCCATGGCAGCATCACCCAGAGCAGATCACACAGGAACACTTCCAGATGGTTCTTGAATATCTCCAGAGAGGGAGACTCCACAGCCCCCCCCAGGCAGCCTGTGCCAGGGCTCTGTCACCCTCACAGGGAAAAAATTGTCCCTCAGGTTCTCATGGAACCTTCTATGCCTCAGCTTCCACCCACTGCCCCTTGTGCTGTCACTGGGCATCACCCAGCAGAGCCTGGCTCCAGCCTCCTGGCACTCACCCTTTGCATATTGATAACCACTGATGAGGTCACCTCTCAGCCTCCTCCTCTCCAAGCCCCCAGCCCCAGCTCCCTCAGGCTCTCCTCATAAGGAAGATGTTCAACTTCCTCAATCATTTCTGTGGCTCAAAGCAAGCAGTCCTGCTTGCTTTCCAGCTCAGCTCTGCCTTCAAGCCAGGCTGCAGCAGCATTAACACCCCCAGGGAAGGGAAAACTGTTAATTATTACTCATCAGTTAATTCTGGAGCATTTCATCATTCCATCAGCTGCCCAATTTGTGTCATTTCTGTCCCTCCTCTCTGAAAGCCTCTTCAGGCTCTATCACTATTTTCACCTGTGGCTTAGCATTTTGAGCTCATTAGTTTACCTCAGGAGAAGGCAAATCTGGCTGGAGCCTTTCCATCAAAGCCATTTGGTGATGAAGCAGGCAGCAGCCTCCTTCCTGATGCTTCCCAACAGGAGCCATACATTTGGAAGTAAACTTCCAGTGCCACTCTTAATAGGGAAGTAATTTTTTTAGCATCAGCCTGAGCTGTGTAGGTAACAGGAGATGTGGTGGGAAGGTGAACGTTGGGATGTGACTTAGAGAGAGTGGTTTTGCTTGACAGAGGCTGAAGATGAGCCAGGATGTGTCAGGGAGGCAAGAAGGATTGGATCAGCACTGGTGTGGCCAGCAGCAGCAGGACAAGAGCTGTCTCCCTGGACTGGGCACTGGTGAGGTCACTGCTCAAGTGCTGGGGTCAGTTTTGGGCTCCTTGCTCCAAGAAGGACACTGAGGGGCTGGAACAGGTCCAGAGAAGGGCAACAAAGCTGGGGAAGGGTCTGGAGAGCAGGACTGGGGAGGAGCAGCTGAGGGAGCTGGGGGTGTTCAGTCTGGAGAAGAGGAGGCTGAGAGGAGACCTCACTGCTCTCTACAATGGTTGGAGGCAGGTGGGGCTGGGCTCTTCTACCTAGCATCAGGTGATAGAAGGAGAGGAAGCTGCACCAGGATGCAGCCAGCTGACTCCACCACCTCCTTGGGCAGTCCACTGCAGAGCCTGAGCTGAATGAAGGCAGCAGAGGACTGGCTGGATTCATCTGAGGACCATTTCCACCTCGTGTGCATAGTGAGACAGATGTGAATGGGAAGGGCAGAAAAGAGAGATCCAGAAGCTGAGAATACTGAAATCATAGACTCATAGAATCAAGCAGGTTGGAAGAGAGCTCCAAGCTCAGCCAGCCCAACCTAGCACCCAGCCCTGGCCAAGCAACCAGACCATGGCACTCAGTGCCTCTTCTTCAGGAGCAACTGAACCTCAAGGGCTGGCACTGCTCTTGGTGGGGAAGCTGAAGTCTGTGCCCAGCTGAAATGAGGATCCCTGTAACCCATCTCTCCTCCTGTTATCCTTTAGCAGCACCAAGGAGGAAGATCACAGATCACAGATGCCAGGAGATACAAGGGACCCAAAGAGCTCATCCAGTCCAACCCCTCTGCCACAGCAGGACCACACAGTCCAGCTCAGGTCACACAGGAGCACATCCAGACAGGCCTGGAAAGGCTCCAGAGAAGGAGACTCCACAATCTCTCTGGGCAGCCTGTGACAGGGCTCTGTGACCCTTCCAGTCAAGAAGTTGCCCTTGTGTTGAGCTGCAACCTCCTGTGCTGCAGCTTCCTTCCATTGCTGCTTGTCCTATCCCAGGGAGCAGTGAGCAGAGCCTGTCCCCCCCTCCTGCCCCCCAGCCCTCAGATAGTTACAAACATTGACTCAATCCCATGATAAAGATGATGAATTCCTCAGGACAGTGAGGATCTCTGAGTAAAACACACAAGGAAGAAGATGAAACAGAAGCAGTTTGCAGGTTTGTAAGGCAGAGATTATTCTCTCCTGGCCCTGGAGATCAACTACCCAAGGCAGAGTGGCTGTGGGATACATGAAGCCTTTGGAGCTGCTTCTAAAGGCAGCACTGTGAGGTTTGGTGGCTGCCTCTGTACCTGTTTTGCTGATCACTCTTAATTGTAGTCCTCTGATGCTGTTCCAGCTGCTGGCTGAAGCTGTGCATTTTCCAGAGGTAGCTTTTACTGCTCACAATTGGTTACCTCACTCACGGTCAGGAGCAGCTCTCATGTTTAAAGGTCTGCTTTACTCAGAGCTGTTGCTGATGCCAGCTGACACATGCTGTGCTCTGTCACTCCTGGAGCTGGATACTATGAAAGGATTCATGTGGAAGTGAAGTCCTGATGCAGTGCCAGTTGAGCTGAAAAATCTCCTCTCTGGTTCTGTGTTTTAGATCTGCCACCACACAACTGAGAGATGGAAAGTTCCTGTGCCAGGACACAAACTGGATCCCAGGGAGTTCTACCTCTACAAGAGGAGGAACTTGTTTGGGGTGAGGGTGCTGGAGCCCTGGAGCAGGCTGCCCACAGAGGCTGTGGAGTCTCCTTCCCTGGAGACTCTGAATCATAGAACCAATCATAGAATCAAGCAGGTTGGAAGAGAGCTCCAAGCTCAGCCAGCACAACCTAGCACCCAGCCCTGCCCAAGCAACCAGACCATGGCACTAAGTGCCCCAGCCAGGCTTGGCTTCAACACCTCCAGCCACAGCCACTCCACCACCTCCCTGGGCAGCCCATTCCAATGCCAATCACTCTCTCTGACAACAACTTCCTCCTCACATCCAGCCTCAACCTGCCCTGGCACAGCTTGAGGCTGTGTCCCCTTCTTCTGGCCCTGGGTGCCTGGCAGCAGAGCCCAACCCCAGCTGGCTACAGCCTCCCTGCAGGGAGCTGCAGACAGCAATGAGCTCTGCCCTGAGCCTCCTCTGCTGCAGGCTGCACACCCCCAGCTCCCTCAGCCTCTCCTCACAGGGCTGTGCTCCAGGCCCCTCCCCAGCCATGCTGCCCTTCTCCAAACACCTTCCAGCACCTCAACATCTCTCTTGAACTGAGGAACCCACAACTGGACACAGCACTCCAGGTGTGTCCTGAGCAGTGCTGAGCACAGGACCACCTGGATGTGCTCCTGTGTGACCTGCTCTAGGTGACCCTGCTCTGGCAGAGGTTTGGACTCAATCTCCAGAGATCCCTTCCAACCTCTACCCTTCTGTGATTCTCTGATTCCATGGCTCTGCTCCAGGTGCTCCTGGCATTGGGCAGAGACTTGAGGACAAGCAGCCCTGGGATCTTCCTCTAACTTTGCCATAGTCAGGCTCTGGGTTAAGCACATTCTGCTGACTGACCCCAGGCATTTTTTGCCTTGCTCACTGCAGCATGATCCTGCCTGCTCCAGTGGAAGGCTGCTCCACACAAGAGCTGTGCTGGACGTGAGTGCAGAGCTCTTTGATTTCAGCCTGGGGCTCTCCTCTAGCATCAATATTTAATAGTGGTGTTTAAAAGGACAGTGCAAAGGTGAGCAGAGGGTGGATGCTCTGGCAAACTGAAGAAGAAGGTGAGGAGGATGAGGGGAATGAGGCTCTTCAGCTTGACTTTTCCTTTGTTGTTCACATTCCCAAAACTCCCACGGTGCCTCCCCCTCCCCTGTTCACAGCAGCCCAAGTGCAAGGAGTCTTCTAATCAAACTGCATTCACATTTGGCAGCTCTGGATCACATTCACCTGACCCCTCAGCTCAGAGCACTTCCTCCCCACCTCCTCCTCCTCTGAGGTGCCAGTCCTTAGGGGTCCTGCCAAAGCCTCGTGCTGGGAGGCAGCTGCAGGACACGGAGCCAAGGCACTCACACTGCCACCCAGACAGCAGCTCCAGAGCCAATGCCTTCAGGGCCCAATTATTTGCCACGAGATTGAAGAAGAGGGATAAGTCTCTGACTTCAGACACTTCCTAGCCCACTCCATTATGGGTTTTTTTCCCTACTGTACTTCAAATAGCAAAAAAAAAATCAAGCAAAACCAACCCCAAAGCCCAACCCTAACCTCAGTTTCCCAAGGTTCTGCACTTTGGCCACAACAACCCCAAGCAGCGCTACAGGCTGGGGACAGAGTGGCTGAGAGCAGGCAGGCAGAGAGGGAGCTGGGGGTGTGCAGCCTGCAGCAGAGGAGGCTCAGGGCAGAGCTCATTGCTGTCTGCAGCTCCCTGCAGGGAGGCTGTAGCCAGGTGGGGTTGGGCTCTGCTGCCAGGCAAGCAGCAACAGAACAAGGGGACACAGCCTCAAGCTGTGCCAGGGGAGGTCTAGGCTGGATGTGATGAGGAAGTTGTTGTCAGAGAGAGTGATTGGCATTGGAATGGGCTGCCCAGGGAGGTGGTGGAGTTGCTGTGCCTGGAGGTATTGAAGCCAAGCCTGGCTGGGGCACTTAGTGCCATGGTCTGGTTGCTTGGCCAGGGCGGGGGGCTAGGTTGTGCTGGCTGAGCTTGGAGCTCTCTTCCAACCTGCTTGATGCTATGATTCTATGATTCTAAGAATGCAACTGGGAGGTGAGTGGCTGCATTGGAGGTTCTTTAGCATTCCAGCAGACAGCTCAGATATTCATGCAATCACCCTGATTGTTGTGCACATGATTTGCTAAGAGCTGCTGTGTGTTGGCTGGGCTTGTTCAAAAGAGCAGCACTGCCTCCCCAAATCACATTTACTTTTTCAGACCAGTAAATATTTGAGTGCCTGCAATTAGGGCTGCTGGCAGAAGGTGACCCCCACAGGAGCCTGCATTAGGAGGTTATTTAGGGAGTCTTCACAACTGTCTCAAAAATCAAGAAGGGGCTGGACTCGATCTTCAGGAAGCTCTGAACTGAAGGGCCAGCTGCTTTTTAAACTCACTGAACACAGACAATCACAGAGCCAGGAAGGTTGGAAAAGCTCTCCAAGATCCTCCAGTCCAACCAGCAACCCAACTCCACCATGGGCACTCAACCCTGTCCCCAAGTGCCATGGCCACACCTTTCCTGAACACCTCCCATGGTGTCACCTCTCCACTGCCCAGCCCAGGGGGATGATCACTTCCCTGCTCCTGCTGGCCACACCACTGCTGATCCAGGCCAGGATGCTGGTGGCCTTCTTGGCCACCTGGGCACACCCTGCCTCATCTTCAGCCATTTTCAACCAGCACCCCCAGGGCTCTCTTTACTGGGCAGTTTCCAGCCAGGATGCCCCAAGCTTAGAGTATCCCTGGGGTTGTGGTGTCCACCTGCTGTTGTTTTGCACAGCCCTGTGCAAGGAAGGGAGGGCACAAAAGCTGAAACACCACAGGTTGGTGCCTGCCACACGCAGCAGAGACCAGGGACTCTACTCCACCCTTCCTCTGCCCTGCTGGCAGGCACTGGCAGAGTCACCCAGTCTCTGTGCCTTCATGTCTCTGATTATTTCTCTTACAGACACTTCTATAGAGGAAGCAACTCCCCCATCAGGAGTATCTGCCCCAGGTCATGGTGGTGGAAGCAGTGCAGAAGGAGCAGCAACTCTCCCACCAGGAGTATCTGCCCTAGGTCATAGAATAACAGAATCAGTCAGGGTTGGAAGGGACCACAAGGAGCAGCCAGTGCCAACCCCCCTGCCATGCCCAGGGACACCCTACCCTAGAGCAGGCTGCCCACAGCCTCAGCCAGCCTGGCCTCAAACACCTCCAGCCATGGGCACCACCTCCCTGGGCAACCCATTCCAGCCTCTCACCACTCTCCTGCTCAACAACTTCCTCCTCACCTCCAGCCTCACTCTCCCCACCTCCACCTTTGCTCCATTCCCCCCAGTCCTGGCACTCCCTCACACCCTCAAAAGTCCCTCCCCAGTTTTTTTGTAGCCCCCTTCAGATCCTGGAAGGCCACAAGAAGGTCACCTGGGAGCCTCCTCTGCTCCAGCCTGCACAGCCCCAACTCTTTCAGTCTGTGCTCACAGCAGAGCTGCTGCAGCCCTCTCAGCATCCTCCTGGCCCTGCTCTGGACACTCTCCAGCATCTCCACAGCCCTCTTGTCCCAGGGGCTCCAGAGCTGGATGCAGTACTCCATCCAGGTCATGGTGGTGAAAGCAGTGCAGAAGGAGCAGGTCTCTCCTGGGGTACCTGCTGTGCCACCTGCTGTGCCACCGCTTATGTAAGTGCCTGGCAAATACCCTCACAAGCTCTGCCTCTGCCTCTGTCAGGTCTGATCACAGCCTCTGGAAGATGCCTTTTCTACAAAGCCTCAACTGGAAGAAGCAAGGCAGTGCTGCAGGTGACTTTTGGCTAAGAGGCTGCTGCTGTGAGGACATCTCCAATGGAAGTGACTGGGCAGGACAGGCAGGGACTCATCTGTCACATCCACCAGAGCAGCAGCTGCACGCAGTGCCTGCGGCCAGGGCGCCAGGGCTGGGCTGAGCTGTTGTTGTTGATTGCTTCATGCTAATTCATTCCACTCTACCAGAACGTTTCAGGGGCTCATCTGTTATTATTAATATTAATAATCTGAAGCACTTTCATCCAAAGGACTCGAGGCACTTTACAAACATTAATTAAGCTTCACAACACCCCCAGGGGTAAGTAAACTTTCGAGAGCTCTTGAAAAGGTCAGGAAGGGCTTGGTTGAAAGCAGCAGCTCAGGTTACGTTCAAAGGGCTGAGGAACAGCAGACAGGAGTTCAAGTGCCAGTCTTAGCCCAGGTGCTCTCCTCAGAGAGGAGAGACTCAGAATCTCTGAGCCTCAGTCCTCCAGCTGCAAAGGATGGATCAAAGCACAGGTTTAGCTTTCAGGACCTGCTGACAGATTCTCAGATGCAAGAGGCAGGCACTGGGCTCCCGAGCAGAGCGAGTGGCAGGTGTCTGCAGAGCACTGTCTGGCACTTCCCTCTTAAACCATGGGCTTGAAGTGCTCCATAATCCCATAGCTGCCTACATCTCCCCAGCTGTAGCAGAACATCACCCAAAAGCAATGAAAACAGAGGTCCTATGAGGAGAGGCTGAGGGGGCTGGAGGTGTGCAGCCTGCAGAAGAGGAGCAGAGCTCATTGCTGGCTACAGCTACCTGAAGGGAGGCTGTAGCCAGCTGGGGTTGGGCTCTGCTGCCAGGCAACCGGGGACAGAACAAGGGGACACAGCCTCAAGCTGTGCCAGGGCAGGTTCAGGCTGGATGTTTGTGAAAGTGTGACTGGCACTGGAGTGAGAGTGTGAGAGAGAGTGACTGGCATTGGAATGGGCTGCCCAGGGAGGTGGTGAAGTCGCTGTGCCTGGAAGTGTTCACAACAAGCCTGGCTGGGGCACTTAGTGCCATAGTCTGGTTGGCTGACCTGGGCTGGGTGCTAGGTTGGACTGGCTGAGCTTGGAGGTCTATGATTCCTTAAAACCTGAAGTTCCTCAACATAGACACTCCAAGGGAGGCTGCTGCAGTGGGAGCCTCTCCCAGAGCCTGCTTACAGCCAAGGGAATGGGTTGCAAGTTGTGTCCTAGCAACTGAAAGGAACTTCTGTCAGACCTGCAGCTCTCCAACAGCAAGCCTCAAAGACCACCACCACCACCAGTCTGCCTGCCAGAGACCTTCCAGTACCCTGTGGCAAGACAAAGCCTCCTCTGTGCAGCCTCTGACACCAGGGAGCTCCTCAGCTCTTCCAGCTGCCCTCTTTGTCACCTGCTTTCTGAGCACCAACCCTCCCAGGCACCTTCTCTTCATTAGGCTTTGCCTTTCTGGGTTTCCTTTCATGGCTCTTCCAAAGCCAACAGCCTGTCCACTCCCAGCAGCAGGATTTCAGGGAAAGAGATTTTACTTTTGATGGGAAAGACTCAGAGAGGAGGGCGATGGGCAGTGAGATAAGAACTGAGATAAGTGCACGCTAAGTGCCGGAGGATCCATTAGGGGAGGGAACACTGAATCACTGCAAATAACTTGTTAATATCTCCTTATTCCAGGAAGAAGCTCTGGGGGCCAGAATGGGAGAGACCACAGGGGCCAGAGAAACAAGACACAAGTCTGGGGAAGCTGCAGCAGTGAGCTACAGACTTCTGCAACTGATATGAAATGAAAAGCCTCAATGAAGGAACATTCATCAGAGGATCATAGAATGGGTTGGGTTGGAAGGGACCTTAGAGGTCAGGGATTGGCACAGGCTGCCCAGGGAGGTGGTGGAGTCCCCATCCGTGGAGGTGTTCAAGAAACCTGTGCCATGGCACCTAGGGACAGGGTTTAGTGGGCACAGTGGTGCTGGGTCAGTGGTTGGGCTGGATGGGCTTAGAGGTCTCTTCCAACTGAAACAATTCTGACTCTATGAGCACCCAAATGCTGCTGAGGCAGAGTCACAGAATCANGCAGCAGAGCCCAACCCCACCTGGCTACAGCCTCCCTGCAGGGAGCTGCAGACAGCAATGAGCTCTGCCCTGAGCCTCCTCTGCTGCAGGCTGCACACCCCCAGCTCCCTCAGCCTCTCCTCACAGGGCTGTGCTCCAGGCTTCTCCCCAGCCTTGCTGCCCTTCTCCAAACACCTTCCAGTATCTCCATCTCCATCAGTATGGAGATGCTCCATACTCTCATCCTCATCCTGAGGAGAGCAGGATGCAGCCTCACCTCTCCCCTGCCAGTGTGCTGCACTCCTGCCACCTGGCCCTGCCAGGCCCTCAGCTGCTCTCGCTGATTGATTTAGCCTGAACCACAGAGGCCAGAGGCAGCTCTGCCTCCCCAGCCCTGCTGTGCCTCTCTCCCATTCACTGAGCACTACCTGCGACCTGCCAGCTCGGGACAATCACCTGCAGAGTGCTCCCGACTGACTCTGCAGCTTAGTCTGGAGCAGCATGAGAGGATGAGAAGCCCAGGCACAGGCAGGAGCCCAGCCAGGCTGCAGCCAGCTAGAGATGCCTCAATGCTACCCTGTGATCTTTCACACCCTGAGGCAGAACCAAGCTGCGATTCACATACAAGCACCAAAGCAGAACTCAGCTGTTCAGCCAGGGGGGTCCAGACTGCCCTTGTCCCTGCAGAGGTGGTGACTTTGGCCATGGCTGTTACACAGCTCATCAGGACAGATGCCCTCCTCCATGAGCCATGCTCTCCCAGAGGGGAACCATGAGGATGAGCAGAGGGCTGGAGCTGCTCTGCTATGAAGAGAGACTAAGGGAGCTGGGGCTGTGCAGGCTGGAGAGGAGAAGGCTCCCAGGAGACCTTATTGTGGCCTTTGAGTTTCTTAAAGGGGCTGCAAGAAAGCTGGGGAGGGACTTTTTAGGCTGTCAGGGAATGACAGGACTGGGGGGAATGGAGTAAAGCTGGAAATGGGGAGACTCAGACTGGATGTTAGGAAGAAGTTCTTCAGCATGAGGGTGGTGAGAGCCTGGAATGCTTGCCCAGGGAGGTGGTGGAAGGTTCATCCCTGGAGGTGTTTCAGGCCAGGCTGGCTGAGGCTGTGGGCAGCCTGCTCTAGTGTGAGGTGTCCCTGCCCACGGCAGGGGGTTTGGAACTAGATGATTCTCGTGGTCCCTTCCAACCCTGACTGATTCTGTGATTTTATGACTCTAACCAAGCAGGAATCATCTCCAGCAATCCTCAATTATTAATCACTTATGCACCAGAAAGCAAACTGACTCCTGAGAGCTGACTCAGAGCTGGACCACTCTGAAGGGATGTGGCCTCAGTCTCTACACACTCGGTGTGAAAGCAGAGTGTGATGGTCAGGACCACCCAAGAGGTTCAGGAAGATGTGGTGACCTGGCAGACAAAGCACAGGGCTGGCTATAAAAGAGGTTAACTGAGTCCTAAACCATTCAGCAGAGACTGAATCTGGAGGAGCCAGGTGTGTCCTCAGCTCACCCCTGCAGGTTTCTTCCCTTTTAGCCTGGCTGTCAATTTTCTCCTGCTTACAGTGGGAAGGGTGAGGCAGGGCAGGGCTCTGATGGGTGCCTAGGACTGCTGTGGGTATTTGTCACTTCCAGAGATGCTCAGGGAAAGGAAGAAAAAAATTAAGTCATTTTCTTAACCTCCTGGCTCCCAGAAGGCACAAATAGCAGTCCCATACTTTTGTCATCAAGATGATAGCAGCAATCTTCAGACCTGTGTGAGTCCACAAACATTCACCTGGCAGAGTCCTTATAAGCCACAATAAAAGGATAAGCCCAGAGCAAATTCCACTTCCCTGGTAGTGTTTCTGTTCAGAGTTGTTTCTGAGACAACATAAACAGGAGCTGCCTATTTAAACTTCTCTCAGGAAGTGGCAAATTCTGGCTCTTAGCAGGGTTCCTCTTGGAAGCAACAGGTGGAGGTACAGCCAAGGTTACAGAAGCTCTTCTCTGCTGAGGCTTCTCCAAAGGCTGAATCTCTTCTCCAAAGGCTGAATCTCTTCTTCAAAGGCTGAATCTCTGCTCCCAAGACATGAGGTAAACTTTGGCTCTTCAGTAAGAACCCAGAGGTTTTGAGCTCAAGGAATGTATCAGTTGGGGTGGCAGTGTTCACCCTCCTGTGCTGCACATCCCGGCTGAGAGCAGGGAGGTTGGGCCAGACACCCTTTAAAGATCATAGAATCAGAGAATCAAGCAGGTTGTAAGAGAGCTCCAAGCTCAGCCAGCACAACCTAGCACCCAGCCCTGCCCAACCAACCAGACCATGGCACTAAGTGCCCCAGCCAGGCTTGGCTTCAACACCTCCAGGCACAGCCACTCCACCACCTCCCTGGGCAGCCCATTCCAATGCCAATCACTCTCTCTGACAACAACTTCCTCCTAACATCCAGCCTCAACCTGCCCTGCCACAGCTTGAGGCTGTGTCCCCTTCTTCTGTTGCTGGCTGCCTGGCAGCAGAGCCCAACCCCACCTGGCTACAGCCTCACTTCAAAGAGCTGCAGACAGCAATGAGCTCTGCCCTGAGCCTCCTCTTCTCCAGCTCCCTCCCAGCCAAACCATTCCTTGTCAAGCAAACCTGCATGTGGACATCTTTACTCAGCAACTTTGAGGCTACCTCTGCTGTTCATTCCCAGGCAAGTCACATCACTGCTCTGTGCCTCACTTTTACATCTCTGCAAAATGGGAGATGATACAATTTTCCTTAAGTGGTTTGTCGATGACCAAAGCCCATAAGGAGGCATCACTCACTCCCACTAAAGGAGTCCAAGATAAGCACCTGAGAAGCAGCTGCAGAGAATCTTTGCATTCTGCTCCTCACCTAAGGCAGACTGCACAGGCAAGGATGTGTCAGCTCAAAGCAGCTTCAAGGATGCACAACCTGTGCATTTTAATGGTGCTCCTCTGCCACCCTGCATTCTGCCTCCTCTCATCACTGGCAGAGGACAGCTCATTTCAGAGCCTCTAATAAAAAGCTCTTTTGCTTTCCATTGATATGTTTAGCAAAGGCATAAAAAGGTGAAATCCATGACAGACAGAGATCTTAATAGAGACTTAATACTGAAACAAAGCAAAAAGCATCAACCCATCCTAAGGCCTAAGTGCCAGTGACAGTCAGTATTGCCTCTCATGTCGAAACCTGCTCTCGGTGTATCTGCATCTTGTAGAGCAGTGTAATTCCATTTTCATTTGCTCCTCTCAATAGCTTCCCCATTCCCTCCCTCCCTCCCAGCTCTACATTATTTACTGATTGCAGAAAATATTGCCTGCTCCATTATGCCTTGCTCATGGCCAAGAAGGGAAAAGTTTCTCAGGAAAGAAGAAGAAAGTGAGGGGGAAAAAAGAAGGCAGTAAAAGGAAGGCAAAGGACAGAGGCTGTAAGAGCTTGGATACAGAGCTGCTTGTGGAAACCTATGCCCAGCTGGCACAGGTTCTCCACCTTCCTGCTGTAGTGACTCAAGGTGTCCTGAGCCATTCCAGAGCTCTACCAAGTGATCTGAAGAGCTCTTCAGAGAGTTCTTCAATCATGTTCAGTGGTTCTGTGCTCCACAACCTCCCTAGGCAGCCTATGCCAGGGTCTCACCACCCTCGACCTGTGCCAGTCTCTCACCACCCTCGACTTGTGCCAGTCTCTCACCACCCTTGACTTGTACCAGTCTCTCACCACCCTCAACCTGTGCCAGTCTCTCACCACCCTCACTGCAAACAACCCTTTCCTAACATCCAGCTTCCATCTCCCCTCTGCCACTTCAAACCCATTCCTCCTCTTCCTCTCATTCCCAGACCTTGTCAATAGTCCCTCCACAGCCCTTCTGTAGNGGTTTCACCATCCCAGACCCTCAGGTAGAAGAAGGAAACACAAAAAGTGCAGCCATGTCCAGCAGTCTGCCTGTGTATGGATAAAACCAAACCTGAAGCAAACGGAGAGAGTGATTGGCATTGGAATGGGCTGCCCAGGGAGGTGGTGGAGTGGCTGTGGCTGGAGGTGTTGAAGCCAAGCCTGGCTGGGGCACTTAGTGCCATGGTCTGGTTGATTGGCCAGGGCTGGGTGCTAGGTTGGACTGGCTGAGCTTGGGGATCTCTTCCAATCTGGTTGATTCTGTGATTCTCTGAAACAAAGTCCAAGTTCTGTTCATGTTTAAGTTCACTTTGGGGATGGAAGGGAGTGGAAAGGAGCAGGCTGAAGGGCAGGTGAGGTTTGTTGTTATTTATGAACATGTTTGGCTCGTGGCCATTCTCCTGATGAAGCCCTGATGCTATTACAGGGCAGCCTGCAGCAGGATGTGCTCCTCCTGAATTGGTTTCCTTCCTTCTTCTCTTCTTTGGAAGAAGAAATAAGAAATGAGTCAGATGATCAATTTTGTAATTTGCAGTTGCCAAGCAGCTTTGAAGGCAATTTAGTGATCTGGATACTTATTTCCTCTCTGTCCTGATGGCAGGAGATGATATAAGGATATTGAGTCTTAATAATCTGCTCATTGCCCTGATCAAACCGAGGGGAGGGCAATCAGCAGGACTTTTGGGATGCTCATTTGGGTTCTGTCAGTGCCTGTTGGGCTTTGTGCTTTGCACCCACTCGAGAAAGCTCTGGAAAAGAAAGGCCCTTTTGAAGAACCACAGAGTGGTGGGGGTTGGAAGCAGCCTCTGGAGATCACCCAGTGCAACCCCCCTGCCAACACAGGTTCACCTCTACCCACATACAGGGGGGCAAGCAGGAGGTGGAAGAGGCTCTAAGCATAATGGTCAGGTTTGTGAAGCCTGCCTTTGGGTGCTCCCCCCCCACCTCTGCACCATTCTGTGCAAACCTGCAGGCAATTCTCACACAGCTCTGGCAACCACAAGGAGCACTAAGCCCAACTCTGAACTGACTTCAGAACAGAGCCACAGCAGGGACTCCTCTTCCCAAGCCTTCTCCCCCGGGGGCATGGTTCAGAGGCCATGCTGGTGCTGGGCTGATGGTTGCACTCTGTAGCCTTCCAGGGCTTTTCTGTTGGACTCTTTTCAAGGTCTTCCAGTCCCTCACACAGTGTACAGCAAGCACACTCCAGCACATCACTGATGCCTGCTCTCCAGCTTCCCAAAGCCCTTCTGTGGCTGCAAGGCTGCAGGAGAAGCAGTGTTGACAGAACTAATGGCTGGAGAACAGATGGTGAGGAGAAGTTAATTGATCTGCTGGGGCACCTCCGTCGGCCTTGTGCAGGGGAATATGCAAAGATCCATAATGAACTTCCATTAGAGATGGAGCAGGCTGTGTCACACACAGAGCCCACTGTGTGCTGTGCATGAGGCACATCCAAATCCCAGCCTAATGACTTTAGAAACCTTAACTCCTTAAAACCACACCAAAAAAAACAGACATTGTAAAGCTTCTCCACCACCTCCATGCTGCAGGACCAGACCGAGAGGAACCTTTTGCACTTAGTGCCATGGTCTGGTTGATTGGATGGGGCTGGGTGTTAGCTTGGACTGGATGATCTTCCAAAGGAGAGCCACGAAGATGATCAGAGGGCTGGAGCACCTCTGCTATGAGGACAGGCTGAGAGAGTTGGGGCTCTTCAGCCTGGAGAGGAGAAGGCTTCGAGGAGACCTTATAGTGGCCTTCCAGTATTTGAAGGGAGCCTACAGGAAAGCTGGGGAGGGACTATTTACACGGTCTAGTAATGTTAGGACGAGGGGGAATGGGTTTAAGCTGGAAGAGGGGAAATTTAGACTGGATGTTAGGAGGAAGTTCTTTACAGTGAGGGTGGTAAGGCACTGGAATGGGTTGCCCAGGGAGGTTGTGGATGCTTCCTCCCTGGAGGTGTTTAAGGTCAGGCTGGATGAGGCCTTGGGCAAGCTGCTCTAGTGGGAGGTGTCCCTGCCTGTGGCAGGGGGTTGGAGCTGGATGATCCTTGAGGTCCCTTCCAACCTAAACCATTCTATGATTCTATGATTCTATGACTTTGGAGGTCTCTTCCAACCTGGTTGATTCTAAGATTCTCTGATCAAGGTTCTACAGAACCTGGTTCTGTAGAAATGAGTGTTGGAACAGCTGGAGCTGGACTAGCAGAACAAAAGCCTTTCCATCAGCACTGCCCAGATCAGCCAGAGGCTGAGGCTCGAACTGCAGAGCAGAGCTTGCTAAGGCAGCCCCAGCGGCAGGCAAGCCCCCGAGCGCCTGCTGCTGTTCTCTGCTGCTGTTCTCTGCTGCCTCGGAGGAGCAGGGCTGCAGGAGGCAGCACCTCTGGAACTTACTCTGCTCTCGTCAGACCCCACCTGGAGTNGAGGCCTTGAGCAGCCTGCTCTAGTGGGAGGTGTCCCTGCCTATGGCAGGGGGTTGGAGCTGGATCATCCTTGAGGTCCCTTCCAACCTAAACCATTCTATGATTCTATGATTTTGAGACTCTTGACCAAAAGCAAACTTAGTTCCAGCTAAGTTCAGCTGCTCCCCTGCAGCCAGCACTCAGCATTGCCAGCTCCTCTGGATGGACACCCTCCTGAAGCCATTAGGTGTTCCTGCATCTTTTAGGACCCACCAGCAGCATCCCAACCCTCTTCTGGCCTCCTGCATAATGCAGGCAACACAACTTCATCTGCTAACTTCTGCAGCTAACTGCACAACTCATTCTTTCATACCACTATATATATATATATATATATTTCATCCCAAATGTCACTCAGGTCCTCAGAGCTGGGAAAACAAAAGCCAAACACTGCAGAGAAGTTTGTGATTCCCTTGCTCAGAGGATTTCCACTCTGCACTCATTGCTTTTGACAGAGCTACTGTTGGGATGGGTGGGTTTTTTTTTTTTCACTCCTTCTCCTT
Source organism: Tricholaema leucomelas (assembly GCA_013400475.1). NCBI lineage: Eukaryota > Metazoa > Chordata > Aves > Piciformes > Lybiidae > Tricholaema lacrymosa > Tricholaema leucomelas. The sequence continues at coordinate 16,176 of WAAF01007757.1, forward strand.
GGTTATAAATATTCCATTAAGACTTTTAATTAGAGCAGCAAGTTTGTTGGCTGAGACAAGAGGAATTGGATTCCTCCCTTCCCACTTGGGCTTGGTTCCTCTGGATGGACTTTACACCAACACAGAAGCATCAACTCTTTGCATGAATAGAACAGGGCATATCTGGTGGCATCAGAAGTGTAACTGATCTCAGCAACAGGAGTAAATCACAGTCTGAAAGCAAAACACACATTTGATCTGCTTCCCTCCCTTTAATTAGCAAGAGATGAATTAGCAGCTGAAGGAAAATGTGCAGCCTGCAACGGTCTGGGTTCAAACTGATCCTGCCAAATGCTTCCTTCAACAGGAATTTGCTTATCAAGGTGCCCAGAAAGCCCTGGGGACTCACTGAACCATAAGCAATGCAAAAAGAACTCTATGAGAAAAGAAGACAGACACTGAGGGTGCTGAAGGCCATAGAAGGCCAAGGAAGCTGGGGAAGGGTCTGAGGAATAGGGCTGGGGAGGGGCAGCAGAGTGAGCTGGGGGTGTTCAGCCTGGAGAAGAGGAGGCTGAGGGCAGACTTCTCCCTCTACAGCTCCCTGGAAGGAGGTTGCAGTGAGGTGGGACTTGGTCTCTTCTCCCAAGTAACAAGTGACAGGATGAGAGCAAATGGCCTGAAACTGTGCCAGGGCTCCCCTGGTTGGCTTTAGGTTGGATGTTAGGAGAAACTTCTTCACTGAAAGGCTTCTCAAAGCCTGGCACAGGCTGCCCAGGGGAGGTGGCTGAATGCCCATCCCTGGAGGTCTCTCAAAACCAGAGAGATGTGGTGCTGAGGGCCATGGTTTAGCCCCAGCCTTGGGGCCCAGCCACTTAGCCTCCTGCCCTAGGCAGAGGACTCTGGGCACTGGGTGAGCTCTGGACAGCAGCACAGGGACAACACTTCCCTGCCTGGGAGGTCTGCAGAGGACTGCCTTTATTTTTCCCTTCCTCAGCCTCCCACATTTGCTGTAACTATTTTCCTCCACGACAAAGAGACACTTTGGCTGTTGTTATTTTTTTTTCCTCTCCCTTTCATCAAAGATCTTCGTGCCCTGAAGAAACAACAATGAGGGGAATCTGGCAAAGGCACATCTGAAAGGCTTTCTCTAACTCAGACAATTGCAATACACAAATTTATGGCTCAGCCCTCTTTATTCCCTCCAATGCCTCCGAGTTCCCAAGATGTGCTCAGCTTTCCAGCGTGATGATCTTCCAGCAGTTTAGACCCCAACTGTTTCCAAGATGAAAATCCAGCTACAAAAACACTGCTGAAGCTCAAATGGAAGCTTCCAAAAAGGCAGGAGAGTGCAAGGTCTGAGTAAAAGGAGGATTCCCACAGCCCTGAGCCACATTCAGCTGAGCTCCCTGGCCCACAGAGACCTAAGAGCACTGTTTGGTGCTTCACTGTTCTCTCCTGTGCACTGGCCCAGGGCACACAAATGTGGTTTGGAGTTGGTGTTTCATATGCAAATGTCTGGTGGCTTTCTGCATCACTGGCAGAAGGAAGAGCAGAGAAGCAGCTGCTGAGGAGACAGCATCTCATGTCATGTCACTTACTCATGAGCAACTGGATGGAAAAGAGATGTGCCCAACTGCAAGCAGCCAGGTAAGGAGGAGGGTGAGGGATGGGTCCTGTAGTCCAAAACCTCAGCTTCACTTTGATACCTGGGAGCCTGTAAGCCACTGTAAAGAGAGCTAAGTAGGACCCTGGCCTTGGGTTTGTGCTGGCAAAACTGAGTATCTGAGTCAGCACAAGATCCATTTTCCAGGGCTTGAAATTACTGCCCCCCATTTAGAAGTTAATCACAGAGCCAGGGAACTGTTGGGCTTGGAAGAGACCTTTGACAGCAGCAAGTCTGACCTCTCCCCCAGAGCTCACAGCCTCACCACTGCCACTGCACCATGTCCCTCTCCCCCAGAGCTCACAGCCTCACCACTGCCACTGCACCATGTCCCTCTCCCCCAGAGCTCACAGCCTCACCACTGCCACTGCACCATGTCCCTCTCCCCCAGAGCTCACAGCCTCACCACTGCCACTGCACCATGTCCCTCTCCCCCAGAGCTCACAGCCTCACCACTGCCACTGCACCATGTCCCTCTCCCCCAGAGCTCACAGCCTCACCACTGCCACTGCACCATGTCCCTCTCCCCCAGAGCTCACAGCCTCACCACTGCCACTGCACCATGTCCCTCTCCCCCAGAGCTCACAGCCTCACCACTGCCACTGCACCATGTCCCTCTCCCCCAGAGCTCACAGCCCCACCACTGCTGCTGAGCCATTGCCACTGCACCATGTCCCTCAGCACCATGTCCCTCAGCACCACATCCAAACGGCATTGATGCACCTCCAGTGATGGGGACTGCAGCACTGCTGCTCTTCAGAAGCAAAACACAGGAGTCAGTGGCCCCAAACACCTGACAACCCCAGAAACTGACTGCTAGAGGAGTCACTTTGGTACATATACAATTCCCAGTGTCTTGGAGATGATTCCCAGTCCCACAGTGCCCTTGCCCACAGCTGAGACAGCAGCAGAAGATGGTGGCAGGGATGGGAGCCCTTCTGTGCAGCAGCTGATTGCACAGTGTTTGAACCTCTTGTGTCTGAAGTCTCTCACTCACTGTCACAGGCTTTGCAGTGATCTGTTTGCACTCCAACGACTCTGAAACTCCCAAACCCTTTCCATTGGCAGCTGTGGTAGTTCATGTCTGAAATGGGATCAGGTGGCCACAAACAGGCTCAGTTTTCCTCACTCTATCAGCCTGTGCCAGGTAAAGCCATCAGAGGTGCCCATGGTGAGTTGGCTCACCTGTGTTTGGGGCTATCCTGCTGCCACTGGAACTTCTGAATCCATGCAGCAAAGCAAAGCTGCAGCAAAGTGAACTTTCCAATGCTCCTGAAGTAATTCCTGATGTGCAAAGATGATCTGACTGGAGTAGGTCAACTCCAGTAATTAAAGACTGCAACAGCCTGAGCCATTTGTTAACCAAAGTGACTCATCTATAATAGACATCTTCAGGTCCATAATTACTTAACACATGTAGACAGCTTTGCAGAAGGTGATCACTTCAAAGGAGAGAAACGAGCAAGACTGTGGATGCCAATGCTCCCCTGCACCCCCCTGGCACTGCAAAACCCATTTGAAGCACACTTCAGCTTCACCTCAAGCAGAAACTTCTTTGGTGTGAGGGTGCTGGAGCCCTGGAGCAGGCTGCACAGGCAGGTAGTGGAGTCTCCTTCCCTGGAGAGATTCCAAACTCACCTGGACTTGTTCCTGTGCAGCCTGATCTAGGTGAACCTCCTCTAGCAGGGGCTGGACTGGATGATCTCCAGAGGTCACTTCCAAGCCCTGCCATTCTGTGAGGAGCTTGCACTCATTCTGCAACCTCCAGGGTGAACTCAAGAGCAGGTGCAGAGATCACAGGATGAGAGGATGTCAGGGGTTGGAAGGGACCCAAAGAGAGCACTGAGTCCAAAGACATCTCCAGAGTGATGTCTCTGATGTGCACTGCAGCAGAGGCACAGATGTGCTGACCCAACCCTGCAACTGCAGCCAGTTTTGATCCTCACCTCTGTGACCCACAGGCTGAAACTCCAAATCTGCAGCTGCCTCCTGCACTGCTGGCTGGGAATTGAGATCATGGAATGCAAAGGATGCAGAGTGCTGGGCCTGGTCCTGTTCAATTCCATTATTGATGATCTGGAAAAGGGATTGAGTCCAGCATCATCAAGTTTGCAGATGACACCAAGCTAGGAGCAGCTGTGGAGATACTGGAGGGTAGGAGAGCCCTGCAGAGGGACCTGGACAGGCTGCATGGGTGGGAAGAGGACAAGGGGATGAGACTGAACAAGGCCAAGTGCAGGGTTCTACACTTTGGCCACAACAACCCCAAGCAGGCTGGGGACAGAGTGGCTGAGAGCAGCCAGGCAGAGAGGGAATTGGGGGTGCTGGGAGAGAGGAGCTGAAGAGGAGGCAGCAGTGCCCAGGTGGGCAGCAGAGCCAATGGCATCCTGGGCTGGCTCAGGAGCAGTGTGGGCAGCAGGGCAAGGGAGCTTCTTCTGCCCCTGTGCTCAGCACTGCTCAGGACACACCTGGAGTGCTGTGTCCAGTTCTGGGCTCCTGAATTGAAGAGAGNGCATTGGAATGGGCTGCCCTGGGAGGTGGTGGAGTGGCTGTGCCTGGAGGTGTTGAAGCCAAGCCTGGCTGGGGCACTTAGTGCCATGGTCTGGTTGCTTGGCCAGGGCTGGGTGCTAGGTTGTGCTGGCTGAGCTTGGAGCTCTCTTCCAACCTGGCTGGTTCTATGATTCTATGATTCTATGACTCTATGCTCTCTGCTGCATTCGTGCAGCAGAGCAAACAGAAGCAGTGGCCCTGGCTGACCATGAACCTTTCTCTCCTTGCTGAGGAAAGGAAACTGCTCTGTCCCTGCAAAATATGGGAGTGGAAATAAGGGAGAGGACACTGCAAGCTGACCCCGGGTCAGCAGCAGAGCAAAACAAGAAATGAAGTCAGTGCCAAGCTGAGAAAGAGCAGAAAGTTGCAGTGACCACTAAGGGGACAGTACTGTCACCTACTCAGCTTCCTCCTAGAATTAAAAAACCTAAAGACATTTTGGTTCCCATCAAAGATGAAATCAGGACCTGACCTAATGCTTGCTGCTTCCACTCTCGCATCGCTCACAGGTGAGAGGGCAGACGTGGTCAGGCAAAAAATAAACCATCCCTGTGGCTCTTCATAGTTTGCAGACAAACAAAATGGGTACAAGAGGGTTAAAAAGAAAAGTAAAAGAGATGCTGTGAGGGAAGGAGGAGAGAAGCAAACCCCCAAGCCCCACACCAGGCCAGCACCACAGGGCTGACCGCTTAGCGCTGAAGTCTGACTGCAACCTGTGCTTGTACTTCAGTCTCTGTGTTTGTTCAGCACATCTGGGCTGGCAGCAGAGTCCTGTCTGCAGCTTCATTCTTAACACAGACCTGAGAAGCATTTCACAGAGTAAAGCACACAGAAAAATCCATGCCCTTGTTCCAGAGCTCTCTCAGTGATCCACCCCAGGCAAAGAAAATCATTTGGCTTTACAACGACTTCTGCTGTAAGTCAAGTGCTAGTTAAAAGCTTCCTCAGATTGCTCAGCAGCAGAACCTGACCTCAGCACTCAGAATGTTTGCTTACTCACAGTTGCAAGTGTTACTACAGCCCCACAAGCCCTACAGTGGCAGCGCCCTCTTGGCAGCAACGGGGTGAAGAACAGGAGAGCAGAGGAGCAGCAGAGAGATCACCTTGGGTGGCAGGATGCCATGGGTGCTGTGCTGGGCAATGAGTGATGCACACACAACAACCCCAAGCAGTGCTACAGGCTGGGGACAGAGTGGCTGAGAGCAGCCAGGCAGAGAGGGAGCTGAGGGTGCTGGCAGAGAGGAGCTGAAGAGGAGGCAGCAGTGCCCAGGTGGGCAGCAGAGCCAATGGCATCCTGGGCTGGCTCAGGAGCAGTGTGGGCAGCAGGACAGGGGAGGTTCTTCTGCCCCTGTGCTCAGCACTGCTCAGGACACACCTGGAGTGCTGTGTCCAGTTCTGGGCTCCTCAATTCAAGGGAGATGTTGAGGTGCTGGAAGGTGTCCAGAGAAGGGCAGCAAGGCTGGGGAGGGGCCTGGAGCACAGCCCTGTGAGGAGAGGCTGAGGGAGCTGGGGGTGTGCAGCCTGCAGCAGAGGAGGCTCAGGGCAGAGCTCATTGCTGTCTGCAGCTGCCTGCAGGGAGGCTGTAGCCAGGTGGGGTTGGGCTCTGCTGCCAGGCAGCCAGGGACAGAACAAGGGGACACAGCCTCAAGCTGTGGCAGGGCAGGTTGAGGCTGGATGTTAGGAGGAAGTTGTTGGCAGAGAGAGTGATTGGCACTGGAATGGGCTGCCCAGGGAGGTGGTGGAGTCACTGCCCCAGAAGGTATCCAAGCCAAGCCTGGCTGGGGCACTTAGTGCCATGGTCTGGTTGCTTGGCCAGGGCTGGGTGCTAGGTTGTGCTGGCTGAGCTTGGAGCTCTCTTCCAACCTGCTTGATTCTATGATTCTGTAAGGCTAAGCTCACAGTGCCTGTGGAGCTGAAGAGCAGTGAGTTACTGGCAGGTATTCTTAGCAGGCACCACTCTGGTGCCTTGTCCTTACACAGTCATTTTCACCATGCAAAATGAGCAGGCTCTGGGACCTTTCAACAAGAAGCACTCCAGCAGCAGCAACAGTGCTGCTTCTTTTGGCTGCAGGTATCAGCCCTGCCTTAACTCCTCCTATAAAGCACATCCCCAGCCTGGCTCTTCCTGACAGGCTGCAGTGCTGGTGCAGTGTCAATTACCTTTGCTGGCAGGATTCATTGTGTGATCCTTTCCTGATGAGCTTGTAATGAATTAAAGAAACAATTCCAACTCTCTATAAAAGAGAAAGCAAGTTTCTCATAAAGTGAGAGCACATTATTGCAGGGGGGAGGGGGGGAAGAGAGAGAGGTACAATTTAATCTCCCAAATTAGCATAACTTGCCTATTATTCCAGAGGCTGCTTGATTGAATTAGCCTCTATCACTTTAAAAAGAATGAGACTCGAATTTCAAAGGAAAGGAGCTTAAAAGTGAGACTCCAAGAATAAAAACCTAGCAATGGAAAAAGCTCACAGCACTGCCTGCAGCCAGCACACAGGGCAGGGATAAGTCACCAGCTCTGTGCTCGCCCAGAGGTGGGGGTAGGCTGCTGGCACTGGGGAGGTTCCTTCCTTAACAGGGAGCCACAGACTGCCTGGAACATTCTGTCCTTAACAGGAACGCAGATACTGACTGGAGCAGTCCTTCCTTAACGGGGAGGCACCGACTGCCTGGAACACTCCCTCCTTACCGGGGACTCAGAGGCTGCCTGGAAGAGTCCTTCCTTAACAGGGACCCACAGACTGCCTGGAACATTCCCTCCTTAACGGGGACTCAGAGGCTGCCTGGAACATTCTGTCCTTAACAGGGACGCACAGACTGCCTGGAACATTCCTTCCTTAACAGGGACCCAGAGGCTGCCTGGAACAGTCCTTCCTTAACAGGGACCCACAGACTGCCTGGAACATTCTGTCCTTAACAGGGACCCACAGACTGCCTGGAACATTCCCTCCTTAACAAGGACCCTGGAACGTCCAAGTCTGCCTGGAACGTCCCTTCCTTAACAGGGACCCAGAGACTGCCTGGAACAGTCCTTCCTTAACAGGGATGCACAGACTGCCTGGAACATTCCTTCCTTAACAGGGACCCAGGGACTGCCTGGAACATCCTTTCCTTAACAGGGACCCACAGACTGCCTGGAACATCCCTGCCTGTTCTCCCTGCCTGGGCTGTGACTTGTGAGAGGATTGAGATGAGTCACTCCAGTGCCACACTCGATGGCAGGAGGAGCAGACAGACTGCTGGGTTGAGCTCAGACTTTCAGCAAGACCTTTCCCCAGCTCAGGCTTGGAAAACAGTTGCTAAGTGCTGCAAGGGAACAAAGGCAGAATCACAGAAGTGGTTTGGATGGAAGAGATCATTTGGCCCAACCATCAACCCAGCATCATGGACACTGCACCATGTCTACCTGGTTTCCAAACATCTCAAATCCTGGGGTCAGTTTTGGGCCACTCACTCAAGGAAGAACAATCAAGGGCTGGAGTGTGGCCAGGGAAGGGCAAGGAATCTGGAGAAAAGTCTGGAGAACAGGGCTGGGGAGGAGCAGCTGAGGGAGCTGGAGGTGTGCAGCCTGGAGAAAAGCAGGCTCAGAGGAGACCTTCTCCCTCTCTATGACTCCCTGAAAGGAGGTTGGAGCCAGGTTGGGGTTACTTCCTTCTCCTAAGAGACTGGACAAGAGGAAATGGCCTCAAGTTGCACTAGAGGAGGTTTAGGTTGGACATGAGGAACAATTTCTTCACTGAAAGGGTTGCCCAGAGAGGTGTTGGAATCCCCATCCTTGGAGGGGTTAAGAAGTTGCAGAGATGTGGTGCTGAGTGCCACAGTTTAGCACCACCCTTGGCAGAGTTAGAGGAAGATTGGACTAGATGATCCCCAAGTTCTTTTCCAGCCCAAACCATTCCAAGTTGTGCCAGGGCAGGCTGAGGCTGGATGTTAGGAGGAAGTTGTTGGCAGAGAGAGTGATTGGCATTGGAATGGGCTGCCCAGGGAGGTGGTGGAGTGGCTGTGCCTGGAGGTGTTGAAGCCAAGTCTGGCTGGGGCACTTAGTGCCATGGTCTGTTTGCATGGCCAGGGCTGGGTGCTAGGTTGGGCTGGCTGAGCTTGGAGCTCTCTTCCAGCCTGCTTGATTCTATGGCTCTATGATGGTCCTGGCTGCCTGTCTCACCCCCAGCAAAGTCCACAACCCACTGATCCCTCTGCTCCCCAGTGTTGGTTTAGGTAATGGAGAGAGCAGATTTCATCAAGGCCATCTCCCAATTAGAAGCTGTGCTTCTCTGAACATAAAAGATCCACTAATTTTTGCTGATGTGATCATTATTGCAGAGGCTTAATTGGCCAGAACTGTCAATGGCAATTAAATGCCTCCAGCTGGGGCTCTCAGAGCCTGGGTGACTTACTGCATGTTTTGTAAAGCATCCCATTTGTTCAGGAACACTCCCTGGCTGCAGCACTGCCTGCTAACCTCAACTGCATTCTGTGGCAGCAGCTAAAATACTCAAGAAGCAAATCTTTCATAATTGGTATCTTCCCAGGTCGCAATCAATTGTCTCATTTCCGTGGAGAGAAGTCAGGCTTCTGTGAGGTGCTTTGTTCACGTCTCGCCACGGGAGGTTATTCAGATGGGAGCCTGTAATTAGAACTGCAGTGAAGCATTTGAGATTTGAAAGGTTGAAAACATTTTCCTTCTGGGATGCTTCATTTGAGAGCTTTTTGGCTGGTGGCCAAGCCTCAGCTCCTCTGAGTTCAGTTGGGTGATTTCACCTCCAAAGTTCGGCGGAAATGAACTAACAACCTCAAACCTGGGGAGGCAAAAGGCTGCCAGAGATGACTCAATTAGCAGCTCAGAAGGCTGCTGGAAAAGGCTGTCTCAAGAACCCTGCCCAGCCTCATGAGGACTTGGACAGGCTGCAGAGGTGGGCACAAGCCAAGCTCAGGAGGTTCAACAAGACCAAGGGCAAGGTCCTGCAGCTGGGTCAAGGCAATGCCAAGCACCAATCCAGGCTGGGCAGTGCCAGGCTGGAGAGCAGCCCAGAGGACAGGGACTTGGGGGTGCTGCTGGAGGAGAAGCTCAACAGGAGCCAGCAGTGTGCACTTGCAGCCCAGAAAGCCAAGCAGAGCCTGGGCTGCAGCAGCAGAAGTGTGGCCAGCAGGGCCAGGGAGGTGATTCTCCCCCTCTGCTCTGCTCTGCTGAGACCCCACCTGGAGTACTGCATCCAGTTCTGGAGCCCCTGGGACAAGAGGGCTGTGGAGATGCTGGAGAGTGTCCAGAGCAGGGCCAGGAGGATGCTGAGAGGGCTGCAGCAGCTCTGCTGTGAGCACAGACTGAAAGAGTTGGGGCTGTGCAGGCTGCAGCAGAGGAGGCTCCCAGGTGACCTTCTTGTGGCCTTCCAGGATCTGAAGGGGGCTACAAAAAAGCTGGGGAGGGACTTTTGAGGCTGTCAGGGAGTGCCAGGACTGGGGGGAATGGAGCAAAGGTGGAGGTGGGGAGAGTGAGGCTGGAGGTGAGGAGGAAGTTGTTGAGCAGGAGAGTGGTGAGAGGCTGGAATGGGTTGCCCAGGGAGGTGGTTGAGGCCCCATGGCTGGAGGTGTTTCAGGCCAGGCTGGCTGAGGCTGTGGGCAGCCTGCTCTAGGGTAGGGTGTCCCTGGGCATGGCAGGGGGTTGGCACTGGCTGCTCCTTGTGGTCCCTTCCAACCCTGACTGATTCTGACTCTGTTCCCCAGCCTGCACAGCCCCAACTCTTTCAGTCTGTGCTCACAGCAGAGCTGCTGCAGCCCTCTCAGCATCCTCCTGACCCTGCTCTGGACACTCTCCAGTATCTCCACATCCCTTTGCTTGCAGTCTAGAGGAGAACAAACCTCTCAGAAACAGGACCCTTCTCTGAGCCTGTTCCCCATACCAAGGGCTTGTCTGTCACAGAAGGGCTCTCTGCTACATTGCAGTCTGTGTGTGGAGGCGTTTGAGATCTCCCCACTGGGTAAGAACCAACCCTGCCAGCACCTCTGTGCTCACTACATGGCCCTATTTATATTCTGGCTTTTAAACAACATTTTATTATAAGGCAGTGCAGAAGAAAACACATCATTAGTGGAAGAGCTGGCACTGTGCTAACAGAGAAAGATACAAAAGGGGGGAAAGCATCCAAAGAGCTGCAAAAGGAAATAAAACCACTCCATAAATCACTACAAACCCAGGTGCCTTCATCCTAGTCTGGAAGAAAGCTGCAGCCTGTAAAAGCTGACACTGTCAGCCAGAGCCTACAAGAGACAGACAGCAAGAAATTTAAATAATGAAATTTGGATGCTAAAGTTGCCCTTTGCTTGGAGTCTGACAATGACAGCATCAGAATTAGGGAGAAATCAGTCAGCTTCAGTCCCTGAGGCTGCAGGAGTTGGACAGTAGATACTATGGACTGAGATGTTAAACTTGTCATAGAATCAGAAAGGTTGGAAAAGATCTCTGAGGTCACAGGATCACAGATCACAGATGTCAGGGGTTGGAAGGGACTCAAGGAGATCATTCAGTCCAACTCCCCTGCCACAGCAGGACCACACAATCCAGCTCAGGGCACAGAGGAACACATCCAGACAGCCCTTGGAAGGCTCCACAGAAGGAGACACCACAACCTCTCTGGGCAGCCTGTGCCAGGGCTCTGGGACCCTTCCAGGCAAGAAGTTCCCCCTTTTGTTGAGCTGCAACCTCCTGTGCTGCAGCTTCCATCCACTGCTGCTTGCCCCAGGGAGCAGTGAGCAGAGCCTGTCCCCCCCCTCCTGACCCCCAGCCCTCAGATAGTTACAAACATTGATCCAATCCCCTCTCAGTCTTCTCTTCTTCAGACTAAGCAGCCCCAGGGCCCTCAGCCTCTCCTCACCAGGCAGTGCTCCACTCCCCTCATCATCCTTGTAGCCCTCCCTTGGACTCTGTCCAGCAGATCCCTGTCCCTCTTCAACTGGACTCAAGTCCAACCATCAGCCCAACGCCTCCAAGAGCAGACCACAACCCAGAAGGCTACACCTACCCAGACCATGAACACCTCCAGAGATGGAGGCTCCCTGTTTGCAGGAGTCCCATGGAAAAGAGGAGGGGTGAGGGGTAAAGCTACTGCTGGGCAGACTCCCATTGCAGACACCAGGAAAATAATCAGCCACTGGAATCACCTCCCAAGGGAAGTGGTGGATTGCCCAGCACTGGGTACTTCAAACCCAGCTGGGCAGGGCTGGGCCAGCTTCTCTGGACCATGCTTCTGCCAGGAGAGGTTGGACCTGATGATCCCTGAGGTCCCTTCCAACCCAGGATTCTGTGATTCAGGCAGAGGTCCACCTGGACCAGAGAGCCTGCCCTAGAAGCTCCTGCAGCGAGGAGGGATTCAGCCCCAGCAGGTTCCTCATCTTCTGAGGAACCAGAATCAAATCCTCCCCTGCTGCTGCGCAGAGGCACAGACCCGAGCCAAGCCCAGCCAGCCTGACTGGAATCTGCAAGTGGCTTCTCTGTGACTCACTTGGAAACCTTCAGCAAACCTTTCCTATAACCACCAGAGCCTCCACTGGGGCTGTGCCTGCCACAGCAGCACCCAGCCAGGGCTGCTGCAGGGGCACTGCTGCCACCTCTGCGCACACGCAGCCTGCTCTGCTTCCAGCCCTGCAGGCCGAAGGAGTCTGAACAGAGTGTGCTGAACACCTCCGGGGGGCAGAGCAGTGATTGCCACTCACGTCCAGCTGCCTGAATTAAGCACATCCACCGGATTCATGGCAGGCTGAGACCTGCTTCCACGGAGGGAAGCAAACCAGATCACAAACAGCCACCTCATGGTGCTCAGGGAACAAAGCTGGAGCAGAGCAGGGTGCAGCTGGCACAGGGTGCAGCCAGCGCAGGGTGCAGCACAGCTCCCCTTTAGTGCTGTCCTGCAGGAGGAGCTGCTACCAGCAGCAGTTTGCCACCAGCAGCAGTTTGCCACAAGCAGCAGTGTCTGTGGAGGGCAACTCAGCAGAAGGTAAAAGGGAAGGCAGCCCAAGAGGTGAGGTCTGCAGCGCAGGAGGAGAGCACCTGGGCAGTGGTCCTGGCGCCCTGTGGAGTGTGAGACTGCAGCACATCAAACTGCTCCACGAGCAGTCCACACAGCTGCTGAACCCTCAAAGGGAGAGGGCACAGACCCTGTGGGCAGCTGAGGGGACCATCCCCTTGAAGCCAAGCCTGGCTGGGGCACTTAGTGCCATGGTCTGGTTGATTGGCCAGGGCTGGGTGCTAGGTTGGGCTGGAGGAGCTTGGAGCTCTCTGCCAACCTGATTGATTCTATGATTCTATGAATTGGGGAAAGAAAATGCAAGCTCCTCATCCAGGCTTGGCTCCAACACCTCCAGGCACAGCCACTCCACCACCTCCCTGGGCAGCCCATACCAATGCCAATCACTCTCTCTGACAACAACTTCCTCCTAACATCCAGCCTCAACCTGCCCTGGCACAGCTTCAGGCTGTGTCCCCTTCTTCTGTCCCTGGCTGCCTGGCAGCAAAGCCCAACCCCACCTGGCTACAGCCTCCCTGCAGGCAGCTGCAGACAGCAATGAGCTCTGCCCTGAGCCTCCTCTGCTGCAGGCTGCACACCCCCAGCTCCCTCTCTGCCTGGCTGCTCTCAGCCACTCTGTCCCCAGCCTGTAGTGCTGCTTGGGGTTGTTGTGGCCAAAGCGTAGAACCCTGCACTTGGCCTTGTTCAGTCTCATCCCCTTGGCCTCTGCCCACCCATCCAGCCTGGCCAGGTCCCTCTGCAGGGCTCTCCTACCCTCCAACAGCTCCACAGCTGCTCCTAGCTTGGTGTCAGCTCAGTGGGATGAGCTGTAATGATGGGGAAAATGTAAATGCTTCCTCTTTAAAATACTCAGAGACTCTTTCACTGTAACTCTTTGAATGCCCTTGATGCTGTGCAGACAGAACCCAAATTGCTCTGGGCAAGTGGAGGGCAGACACCGAGAAAGGCTCCTTTGGAGAACAGCTCCTTACAGGCAGGAAGGAGCTGGAGGCTCAGTTCATCACAACAATATTGCATGACAGGATTATTCCTCCTCTTCCATCTGTGGAGGCACTGCCTTCCCTTCTCTCAAATTAACATCTTCCTTCTCCCCTCCAAACCCATCAGGTCCCTGTGGGAACCACCAGTGCCATTCCCAGCTGTGTCTGCAGAAGGCAGTCACAGAGCCACAGAACGTGTGGGTGGGAAAGGACCTTCAAAGCTCATCCAGTCCCACCCCAAGCTGGAGCTGCTTGCTTACAGCTCCAGACAACCTGACCTGGAATGGCTCCAGCCATGGGACATCTCCCACCTCTCAGGGCAGCCTGGACCAGGGTCTCACCACTCTCAGTGTGAAAAACTCCTCCCTTGTTTGCAGCCTGCCCCCCCTCTCTCAGTGCAAACCATCACTGCTGCTGCCACAACAGCCCCTGTGAGAATCTGCCCCCAGCCCTCCTTATGTACTGAGAGGCCACCAGAAGGTCTCTCCACAGCCAAACCATGTCCTGAAGGAGACCTGGATGCTTCAGAACACACTGCCAGCACACAGCCACATGCTCAAGGCCCCTCCTCTCCACTGCTTTTCCCTTCCCAGGCAATGGGATTCTCCTCTCAGTGTTCTGCTGGGGAGATGGGAGCGTCTGTGGCACCTCCTGCCCGCAGTGCTCTGCTTCCCTCCTGCTCAGCTGCTGCTGACTCTCTGAAACCATTGTAGCAGGCTGTGAATGGAGCATGAAGTGAACCCCCCTGCTCCACTCCACTGAGAGGATGCAGGCAGTGCAGTGTCATTTCTTACCCTGTGATAAAGGCTCTGTGCTAGACAAACAAAGCAGCTGCCAGTGCTGTGAAATCCTCTCTCCCCTTCCTTTCTTCCTCACTACAATATCCCCTCCTTCCTTAGCCAGTTCAAAGGACAGTTAAGTCAGACTGATCTGCTTCCAGCAGCCAGCTCTCTTCCTCATAAACACAATGGGGTCTGATCCATCTCAATCCATCTTAACCAACTCATCTGATGGGGGAGTGGAAGTGCAGAGATCAATTCAACCAGGAAAATGCTGGCTTGCAACATCTGGAGCCTGCACACGGACATGGCTTTGGTTCAAGCATGTCCAGGTGCTGCTTGGAGCTTGTCCTCAGCTCTTCTCTTCCTCCAGGATCTAAGATGGGCTCTCAACTCAGCAGTGGGCAAAAAAAAAGGGTAACTTTTGAGTGGTCTTTCAGATCTTCTGGTTACAGACAGACCACACCAAAGAGAGTGCAAAAGGCAGGTTCAAGGTCTGCTGCTCACCAAAACCAAAGTTGGAAACTAAAGGCTAAAGGACTCCAAAGCTCCTAGGAAACATTCCACACTAACAAACTTCAGCAGGGTCTGCAGAGCTTTCTCAGGAGCTTAGGCTTTGTAGCAGTACACAAAAGGTGGATGACAGGAGGATGGAGACTCCCTTTTCTCAAGGAGCCCTATGGAAAAGACAGGGAGTGATGGAGACAAGTCACTGCTAGGGAGATTTCTATTGGACTCCAGAAGAAAATGATTCCCCATGAACACAGGCAGCAGAGTCACAGAGCCACTGAATGGTTTAGGTTGGAAGGCAACTCAAGGATCAGCCAGTTCCAAGCCTCCCTGCCATAGGCAGGGACACCTCCCACTAGAACAGGTTGCTCAAGGACTCATCCAACCTGGTGCTGAACACCTCCAGGAAGGTTGTGGAGCACAGAAGCACCCAATGTGATCTTTGATCTTTGATCTTTGATCTTTGATCACATTGGGTGCTTCTGTGCTCCACAACCTCCCTGGGCAACCTGTGCCAGGGTCTCACCACCCTCACTGCAAACAATCCTTTCCTAACATCCACTTTCAGTCTCCCCTCTGCCACTTCAAACCCATTCCTCTTCCTCCTGCCATTCCCAGACCTTGCCAATAGTCCCTCCACAGCCCTCCTGGAGCCCCCTTCAGATCCTGCAAGGCCACTCCAAGGTCTCCTCAAAGCCTTCTCCTCTCCAGCCTGCAGAGCCCCAACTCTCTCAGCCTGTGCTCAGAGCAGAGCTGCTGCAGCCCTCTCAGCATCTTGGTGGCCTCCTCTGCACTGGCTCCAACACTTCCATGTCCTGCTTGTGTTGGGGGCTCCAGAACTGCACCCAGGACTGCAGGTGGGGTCTGAGGAGAGCAGAGCCAAGGGGCAGAATCCCCTCCCTTGCCCTGCTGCCCACACTGCTCTTGCTGCAGCCCAGCACAGGGTTGCTGTCTGGGCTGCACTTACACTGCAGGCTCCTGTTGAGCTTTTCATCAGCCCAGACCCCCAGGTCCTGTTCCTCAGGGCTGTTCTCAGCCCTTCCCTACCCAGCCTGGAGCTGTGCTTGGGACTGTGCCCACCCAGGCGCAGAAGTCATCTTCATTCCATGCTCCTATGCTGTTTCAGGTGGCAAAAGCAGCTAAAACCCAACAGACTTTAGAACTCAGAATCCTCCCAGTCTCAGTGTGGGGGAGCAGATCTGCCATGGCATCATCACACCATACCCAAACCCTGCTCCAGGAGAGGCAGCTCAGCTCCCAGCCAGATCCCTGCGAATATGCTCTGCCTCGTCAGCTTGTGGCAGCAGGGACAGAAGAGCAGTAGCTGGATGTGTACTTAGCAGAGCCATACAAGAGGGGGATGTCAGACTATGTTAAAATCCAAGCTGTAAACCAGGGCAGCACTAATTTATTTCTTCTGTGATGCAATAATCATAGCTGGAGCCCTGTGCTGTGCCAGCAGGCGCCAGGATGGTGGCTGCGCAGCGGCAATCGCCCAGCACCATGGCTCTGGGAGGTGATGCTGTGCCTGCCACAGCTGGCAAGCAAGGCTGCAGCTTCTCTCACCTCCACCCACTGGAAAACTCAGAGGTCTCACTGTGATGAATTTCCCTTTCCACTCTCTCAGTCTACTTTACTCAGAGATTAGAAGCACACCACGAGCAGGTCCCAGCCAGGCAATGCAAATTAAGCTTTTTGGTCTGGGATAGGTAAATAAACTGCAACAAACCAGCACAGAAACGAGGCAGAGAAGGAACCACAGGACACAGAACTGATCCCTGTAAAAGTTGCATTGGCACAGGCTGCCCAGGCAGGTGGTGGAGTCTCCATCCCTGGAGGTGTTCAGGAAACCTGTGGCCATGGCACTTAGGACCATGGTTTTGTGGCCGTGGTGGTGCTGGGCTGATGATTGGGCTGGATGGGCTTAGAGTCCTTTTCCAACTCCAGGATCTCAAAGGTCTTTCCCAACCAAAACAATTCTCTGCTTCTATTTACTGCATCTCTGCAGAGGTCACCACAGAAAATCAAGATAAGTATCAGCACAGTCAGCTTGAAACCAGAATCATTAAGGTTGGAGACCTCCAAGATTCCTGAGTCCAACCACCGTGGCCACTAAACCATGTTCCTAAGTGCCATAGCCACCAAACCACCAACACCTCCAGGGATGGGGACTCCATCACCACCCTGGGCAGTCTGTGCCCATCCCTGACCACTCTTGCAGGAAAGACATTCTGGGAACACATCAAAAGGGTTCTGGGAACCCTTCAAAAAGCCTACAGAGAAATGTTTGCTGCTGGTACATGATCTAGAATCACAGAATGGGTTAGGTTGGAATAGACCTCAAGATCAGCCAGTTCCAAACCCCTGCCATAGGCAGGGACACCTCCCACTAGAACAGATTGTAAAGACCTCATCCAACCTGGTTCTAAACACCACCAGGGAGGTTGTGGAGCACAGAAGCACCCAATGTGATCTTTGATCACATTGGGTGCTTCTGTGCTCCACAACCTCCCTGG
>WAAF01007758.1:2287-15875 GCA_013400475.1 Tricholaema leucomelas
CTGTTTATAGAATGATATATTTATATCAGACAGGAAGGATCCAAAGATGAGTGCACAGGCACACCATTCCCACACCTTTCTGTACGTCATCCATCACATACAGACTCAAACCAGAGGGCAAAAGGACCAAGAAAACCAAGCTCTGGAAAGTAACTTTCTGCTTATATCACAATTAATGAGGCTGCCCAAAGGATTCCCACCTTCACAAAAGCAAGGGGGAAACCCCAAATCCTCTAGGCAGTACATTTACATGCTGTGCTGAGAGCCAGTGAGCTTCACCTAATCCCCAGCAGCAGTTGCTGAGATCCTCTCTCCGTGTGGGGATGCTGCATGGCCATGCAGGCTCCTTCTCCAGGCATGCACAGTCTGTGATGCCTCAGGGGTGCATCAGGAAAAGTGCTTCCAGCAGGTCCAGGGAGGTTCTTCTCCTCTACTCTGCCCTAGTGAGGCCACACCTGGAATACAGTGTCCACTTTGGGCTCCCCAATTCAAGAGAGACAGGGAACTGCTGGGAAGACCCCAGTGGAAAGCCACGAGGATGGTTTGAGGACTTGAGCATCTACCCTACAAAGAGAGACTGAGAAATCTGAGGCTGTTTAGTCTGGAGAATAGAAGACTGAGAGGAGATCATATCAATGTGTACAGATATCTGAGGGGTGGGTGTCAAGTGGCTGGGGCCAATCTCTTTCTGGTGGTCAGCAGCAGTGAGACAAGGAGCAACAGCTACAAACCAGAACATAGAAGGTTTCACCTCACCATCAGGAGAAACTTTACTGTGAGGGTGACAGAGCCTTGGAACAAGCTGCCCAAAGAGGTTGTGGAGTCTCCTTCTCTGGAGACTTCCAAAACCTGTCTGGATGCATTCCTGTGTGAACTACCCTCTGTGGTCCTGCCTTGGCAGGAGGGGTTGGACTCAATGATCTCTGGAGGTCCCTTCCAACCTCTGAAGTTCTGTGATTCTGCACAGGCTCCAGCAGCACTGCCACAAGCAGAGCTATTTCCAGCATTGCTGTCCTGCTGCTGCAGTGCATCTTCAGATAACAGGACCATGTCACCTCGATGCTGCTTCACAAATTGTTGCATAACTGCCCAAGCAGTGAAAAAAAAAAATGAAGCTTTCCATATATTTTGGTCTATTTATTGTCAGCAAATAAGAGGGGGAAAAAAGAGACTATCTGCTCTCTATTATAGACTTATTTCACTGACTGCCCAGGCTTTGTTTTACTTTCAGCAACTCTGACTGGGTGCTGCTGTAATCAACCACCAAATAACTACAATACTGCAGCTAAAGACCATTGTGGACTCTCCAGCAGTCCCCATGACTTGATGCACAGAGAAGGAAGAATCCACATTCCATTACAATTATAACAAATCCAAACGACCTGAACCATTAGGTCAATGTCAATACAAGTGACTCTCAAAATACCTGAATTGGAAGGCTTCCACAGATGCTATTCCCTCTCCAGGAGCAAGAGGCCACTCTGAATGTCAGTGGAAGGTTGTTTTGTTTCTAATTTGCACCTGAGTTTTATTTGGCTGGCTTCTAAATTGTTCTCCCCTCCTTTCTGATTAAGAGAGCTTTCAGATCTTACACAGAGGGCTCTCAGGCTCTTTGGTCGTTTCAGAGTTTCTTAGAATGGAATTAAAACAAACAAACAAACCAACCCCAAAAGAAAACAAAAAAGCTCTCACACACACAGGTTAAAAAAAAAGCCTTCTCTCATCATCAACAAACAGAAATGCAGGAAGAGAGCCAAAAATCAGCTCATGAGCATTAACATTTAACTGTGGCTGTATTTCACTGTGTGCCTGTACATGTCTTGTACCAAGACAGACACCCTTATGCTCCATGTCCCCTGGAAGCAGACAAGTACACATGATTCACTCATAATTAATGGTCCTGCTTTTCCAACAGCACTAACAACTGCATCTGCTTTTGTCTGTGGAGGATTTGAGCCTCAAGGTTTGGCTTCACCAAACTAACTCTCTGCCTGCAAAATAGCCACCTAGGACTGGCTGGAGCCAGGCTTTATCACCTGGACCCCAGATGCAGCCAATCCAAACACAAAC
Organism: Tricholaema leucomelas; assembly: GCA_013400475.1. NCBI lineage: Eukaryota > Metazoa > Chordata > Aves > Piciformes > Lybiidae > Tricholaema lacrymosa > Tricholaema leucomelas. Next base: position 4,358 of record WAAF01007758.1, read on the forward strand.
ACACTTGTTCTCTGAAACTGAATCATAGAATCATAGAATGTCAGGGGCTGGGAGGGACCTCAAAAGATCATCTGGTCCAGCCCCCCTGCCAGAGCAGCATCAACTAGAGCAGATCACACAAGAAAGCATCCAGATGGTTCTTGAATATCTCCAGAGAGGGAGACTCCACAACCTCCCTGGACAGCCTGTTCCAGTCTTCTGTCACCTTCAGAGGGAAAAAATTCTTCCTCAGGTTCACATGGAACCTCCTAAGCCTCAACTTCCACCCATTGCCCCTTGTCCTATCACTGGCCATCACCCAGCAGAGCCTGGCTCCAGCCTCCTGGCACTCACCCCTTACACATTGATAAACATGAATCAGGTCACTCTTTAGTCTCCTCCTCTCCAAGCTCCAAGCCTCAGCTCCTCATAGGGAAGATGTTCAACTTCCTTAATCATTTTTGTGGCTCTGCACTGGACTCTCTCAAGCAGCTCCCTGTGTTCTTGAGATGGGGAGCCCAGAACTGGACACAATACTCCAGATGAGGCCTCACTAGGGCAGAGTAGAGGGGAAAGAAAACCTCTCTCAACCTACTAATCACAGCCCTTCTAATATACCCCACAAATGGCACTGGCCTTCCTGGCCACAAAAGCACACTGCTAGCTCATGCCCATCCTTCCATCCACCAGGACATCCAAGTCCCTCTCCCTTTCACTGCTCTCCAGCAGGTCAGTCCCCAAACTATAGGTCCTCCCAGGCAACCAGCAACAGAACAAGGGGACACAGTCTCAAGTTGTGCCAAGGAAGGTATAGGCTAGATGTTAGGAGGAAGTTGTTGCCAGAGAGAGTGATTGGCATTGGAATGGGCTGCCCAGGGAGGTGGTGGAGTTGTCATCCCTGTAGGTATTCAAGAAAAGCTTGGATAAGGCACTTAGTGCCATGGTCTGGTTGGTTGGTCAGGGCTGGGTGCTAGGTTGGACAGGATGGGCTTGGAAGTCTCTTCCAATCCATTTGATTCTATGATGTGAATGGAAAAAAAAACTGGAGAAAAAAGCCTAGAGTATTTGCCAAATTAACAACCCCCCACAAAACAACAACAAAAGCAACCCAGCCAAAACAACCAAACACAAACCAAAAACTCCAAACAAACAACAGCAAAAAAGGGGGGAAATAAAAGAAAATAAGAGAAAGCCCTAACCAGGCCAAGTCAAATTTCAACCTACTTCTGTGTGCTTCGTTTCATTGAGTTTACTTTATGATTCACTGGTGACAAACTGGGGTAGATAATCAGGACCTGCATTACAAATCCCTGTCCTCTGTGTGCTTAAGAACTCACTCATGCTCCACAAGGAAGGGTTGAATAACAAAAACAAAGCCCTCTCATTTGCAAAGGTGTTTGGTGGTCTAAGCATGAGTGGAGATCTCTCAAGCAGTCCTGACCTGATAGCTCTAGCAGTGAAACACTCCTGTCACTGCCAAAGCAGTTGAGCCCTGTGGAGATAGCCCAGCCCATTGCATTCAAGTCTGCCAACGTGTCCTGAAAGCACATCCCTGAACATGTGCTGGTTTGGGGGAAACTGCCTTCCAGGCAGATGGCCCAGGAGACACTCATGTGCCAGCACATCTCCCAGAGGACTCTGCCAAGCTTGCCTTAAACATCACAGGATGGCAAATGTCTGAGGCTGCAGAAGTCTAAGCAATTAACTCATTGATCCTGGTGATGGTTCTTCAGCTCAGGATCAGGTCTAGCTCCACCAGGGATTACCCAGGCCTCTTTCCATGTCACAGACCAAGATCTCCAGGCTTTACACACGCAAGGCAAACATCTCCTGTCACAAGCTGCTCATATTTCAGATTGAATGTGTCAAGTTGACAAATGCAAAGGGGAAGCAAGCAGAGGGTGACATCATATTAAAGCAAAACAGGCTTTGCAGATGAGTTTCTTTCCTATGCAATATCATCCCTCTTACCAAAGAATTCCAGCATCTTTCTTTCTGGTTGACATAAGTTTGTTAATATTTCATTCAGAAGTGATTCTACAAGGAGTCAGATCTCTGTGAGGGCATTAAACTTCCTAAAATTCAATGCTAACCCCTGGCTGTACCTGTCACCTGTCTCCTTCAGCCAGCACCATGAGACACCCAAGGGAGACACAGAGCCATCACACTTCCCTTCCCACCCACTGCCCTGCTAGCTGGAGTTGCTTCAGTACCAGTAACTGCTACGGTGGAGAGGGCTTCCCCCCTATGTAAGGACAATTAGTCCAATCTAGAAGTTCATTCACAACACAGACAGAAGAGTCCTGTAAAACTTTATTCAACTAAAGGGACAGTCCAGGAGACAGATCTCTGTGGGGTCTCTCAAACTGCTGGAGGGCACAGCTTCCCTTTTATCCTAAATTCCTGGACACAGATTTCCCTCTTCCTTTCCCCATTGGCTGAAGCACTCAGGATTTACAGTCTTTCTGATATGCCTACTACATATACCCTCTTTACACGTAACCTTCCTGCATCATACATCCTATAGTCATTTAAATTAGCTTCTTCACTTATTTCAGTGGAGAAGTTAATAGTCAGTAGTCTATGGAGCCTGTTCTCTGTCCTAAAAGTTCAGAAGTTCAGGCTGTGTTCAGTGTCTCAGTATCTTCAGACAGCACACCCACCCCCCCCCCATCCCACACACACACCACCAGCAAGACCCAGACAGGGCTCTCAGCAAAGCCCCATTGTGATTTGCACTCACAAAGATAAGGAGAACTGTCTGATTCTTTCTTTGTTGTTTCAAGCCTCTCTCCACAATTCTTCATTTGCAAAGACACCACCCACCTTAATCCTATCACCTATGACAGGCAGCTAGAGCTGATCAAGCAGGGGAAAAAAGCACCCAGGATTGAGGGGCAGGCAAGCTGCAGGTGTAAGGATTCCTGCATCAGGAATGGTGTGGCCAGCAGGAGCAGGGAGGTCATTCTGCCCCTGTACTCTGCACTGGTTAGACCACACCTCGAGTACTGTGTCCAGTTCTGGGCCCCCCAGTTTAAGAGGGACATTGAGATGCTTGAACGTGTCCAGAGAAGGGCAACGAGGCTGGGGAGAGGCCTCGAGCACAGCCCTACGAGGAGAGGCTGAGGGAGCTGGGATTGTTTAGCCTGGAGAAGAGGAGGCTCAGGGGTGACCTTATTGCTGTCTACAACTACCTGAGGGGTGGTTGTAGCCAGGAGGAGGTTGCTCTCTTCTCTCAGGCAGCCAGCACCAGAACAAGAGGACACAGCCTCAAGCTGTGCCAGGGGAAATTTAGGCTTGAGGTGAGGAGAAAGTTCTTCACTGAGAGAGTCATTGGCTACTGGAATGGGCTGCCCAGGGAGGTGGTGGAGTCGCCGTCCCTGGAGCTGTTCAAGGCAGGATTGGACGTGGCACTTGGTGCCATGGTCTAGCCTTGAGCTCTGTGGTAACAGGTTGGACTTGATGATCTATGAGGTGTCTTCCAACCTTGGTAATACTGTGAGACTGTGTGATAGTGTGATAGTGTGATAACTCTAGGAGTTTGGCAGAGCACAGGAGCAGCACATGTTCCTAAAACAACACCACAGGCTTTTATGCTGTCACTGCACACCGGTGTACAAGTGCCTCAGCCCCACTCCCAGGCCTTTCGAAAGTACACCAGCATCACACAGAGCCTTTGCTTGAGGAGTCCAACACTCGGCAAAGCGGTAAACAGGATCACGACTCACTCTACTCCCTCATGGTCACTAGACCAGCTGTTGAGGAAGGAGTTGCATGGTGAGAGGTGACTCGGGGATGCTTTATGGCACTGTGGCCATTACAGAGTTGGGGAACTTGTCCCTGTTGACCACCCTCGGCTATTTACTTGGTGAATCCTTGCCAGCTGTGCAGGAGATGAAGCCTAGCATGCATTTCATGCCTTCTCAATGCAGCCAACAGGAAAGATTTCTGCTTCTGATGACTTCCAACACCCTCTAAGCACCTTTTTTTCTTTAACATGTTTTGCCCCCCTTATTTTCTAACAATTTCCAGTTCTGCAGGAACTTCAGCATGAGAATGTTGATTCTTTTCCACTATAAGACCCCAGTCATAAAGAAGCAGCCTTTATTGCAGCCTGTATTTCCCCCATCTCTGCTGAAGCAGGACTCTCCTGTGGAAGGGAAAGCTGTGCAAGTTTACCAGCTTTTACTTTTCTGTGCATCCTGTTAGCACTCATTACAGTTTCATAGGATCATAGAATGGTTTAGGTTGGAAGGCACGTCAAGGGTCATCCAGTTCCAATCCCCTGCCATAGGCAGGGACACCTCCCACTAGAACAGGTTGCTCAAGGTCTCATCCAACCCGACCTTGAACACTTCCAGGGAAGGAGCATTCACAACCTCCCTGGGCAACCTGTGCCAGTGTCTCACCACCCTCTCTGTAAAGAACTTCTTCCTACCATCTAGTTTAAATCTCCCCCCTGCCAGTTTCCCTCTCATCAATCCTGCGGAGAAGCATTTGCAGCGTATTTAAAATGCTTCCCCTCCTCTACTAGCTCCCCGCGGTGCCGTCCAGCTTCTGATCTGAAGAGCAATCAATAAACAAGCTCCGCCATCCGCCGGGGTTCCTGGCTGCCCATTTAGAGCAGCAAACCCTCAACACGACGCTGTATTATACGGCGACAGCAGTCAGCTTTGGCGCAGCTCGCAGCGCCTAATGCTGGCTTTAGATGTTGGTGTTGGAGCAACAAAGCAGCGCCGGCCTGGGCAGTCAGCAGGGCTGTCGAGTGCCAAGCTGCAGGCAAATGCACTGGCTGAGGACCGGAGTCTCCGCCACGGAGCGCTTTGGCCGACTGGTTGCGCGCAGGCTGATGGCCGTGGCAGCGCTGCGGTGGCTCCGAAGAGCGAATGGGCGGACTCCTGACTTGTCAAGCACCTCGTATGGAAAAGAGATGTTATTAAGCTTTCCAAAGCCTCGCTGGTGAGTGAGCGGGTCCTGAAAACAGCTCAATCGTGAGCAGAACACACTTGGCAAGTGGGCAGGCTGCCGTGGCGAGGAACAGCCTGGGCCGTGGCTCAAAGGGAGGGTGCTCCGACGGTGAGCTTCCTGCAAGCTGTTAAATAAAGGATGTTTAAAAGCCTGGCAAGAGAGAGCGTAAACAGAAGGTGCTGCTCCATCGCACAGAGTTTTGAGAGAGAGGAATGTTTTCTTGTGGTACCACAAAGGTACTTTGTGGACCCCTAAGATGACAACATCAGCAATTGCTTGTGCCAATGAGGTGTCACCATCTCTCCCCGGTGCCCGGCCGGCAGGAGATAATGAGCATCCGCTAATGCTATCAGTGAAAAGAGTTGCTTGGCTAGCCTGAATCAGACCTAAAGAGCCTGTGGAGACAAGAAGAGCCATGTAGATGGCTTCTGCCTGCCTCTCCCACAGCCACAGGGGTTCGTGCCGCCTGGCAGATTTGTGCTGATAAGCACAGCAATTAGTGAGAAAGAAGCAGGACAAGATAGAAAGTGTCAGTTTGTAGGTAGCTGGGAAAGGAACAGCATCTCACCAGAATGAGGTTTTTAAATGCATTTGAAATGAAGAGCAAGTAGATTGTCCAAAGGTGTGGATGATACACTAATGAAATGAGAGTGGCAACCACTGATTTGTTTTCCTACTTCGGAGTTGGTTGAGGAGTTTCCGGAGGCTTACTGATTCGTTGATGTTTCCATAAAAGAAAGGAACACCATCAGAGCTGGAAGCACAGAATACTCAGCTATGAGGAGAAGAGGCAGCACCCTAGTACAACTGCATGCAGGTTTGGCAGCTCCAGTGTGGACTACAAACAGACAGATTTGTGGTTTGCTGTTATCAAAACCTGCGTTTGGCTATTTCAGCAGCACAGACTCAGATGATCACCCTGAAGGAAGCACACCGCAGAGCCAGACCCTTCCCAAACAGCACACTGCTTTTTGCTAACAGCCTTAAATCCTTCTTAACCGCAGAAGTACAAGAAACAGATTTGGAAATAAAGGATGATGGTGGTCACAGCAGGGGATAGCATTATCCTAGGTGATCCTCCCCAGGGAAGTGCAACAAGGATCATTAGAGAGCTTGTTTGTCCTTATTTAATCCTCCCCAACTCTACCAGGAGCCCAGTTGACCTGCTGTTACCTGGTGGGTAAGCACAGAGCGGAAAGATTCATTACCCTAAGCTAAGGTATTGCAGGTCACTGTGCCTCCTAAGAAGTAAAATGACAAAAGAGCTCCAATTTTCCTGCTTCCTGAGAGCAGCAACCATTTTGCATACAGCAGGTCTCGTCTGAGCTATTTGGCTGATACAATAAATAGCCAGCACTAACTAGCTGCCAGCTTAACACCAGCAAAAAATGTCATTTTCCCTTTCCAGTCCTATTTTTAAGCACTGACATTATGAGGAAAGACACAAGGGACTTAAATCTGTGGGAAGTCTTAAAGAGAGAACACATTTCTTCCACCTGCATTTTCCAGATAACATTCTAAATATCCAGCTTTTCTGATTTATTTCCATTCATTTTTAATACTGTACCACCCACCCAATGAATGGGATGTTAGCAGGCACTAGGCAGAGCCACAGATACCTCTCACGGGTAGCTACAGCATCCTCCAAATGAAAGTCTCTTTTCAGCTGCTCAAAAGCTCATTCCCACAGTTTTGCATCCGTCTCTTAAGTAGCTAAGTGCTTCCTCCTGATTTCCTTCAGGTGATACACTTCACACTTGATCTGTCTCCATTAGCAACTTGGCTACTTCTAATAGATGTTTGTTTAGGGTTTGGAGGTTTTTTTTTTTCCCAAGTCATAGAGCATTCTGATTGGCAGCTGCAGCCTAGAAACAGCCCCAGAAAGTTTAGTGGTAAACGAACACAGAGAAAGTAATTAAACTAAAGGGAGTCCTGGTAGAGATGAGACATGCAGGAGAAGTAGGCAGCCCCATCAAAAATGCTGCTGTTGGCCAAAGACCTGTCCAGAGCAGGACAGGAGGGAGACAGCCCTAAGTCTTTTGCAGAAAAGCCACATGCAGCTGTAAAGAAGAGCAGCTGCCCTCCTCAGGGAGCATCTTAAAGAGAGAGATATTTATAGACCTTTCCCTTAAATTCTCTGTGTTCTACGACTGAGATTTGCTGCATTCTTGCTTGAAACAAGGCTGATGCTCCAGGCCAAACAGCGCTGCCAGGAAATGACACCTCCCCAGGGGCAGTACATAGCTGTTTGTCAGGGCCCTTTTACACCTTCCTGAGAAGCAGCTGGTGCTGCCCACACCCTGAGAAATGCTCCCAGAGCTCATGAATCACTGGTTTGATTAAGCCTGGCAATTCCTACCATGCTGGACTGTGACAGACAGTGATATGGGGGTATGAAGAAATAGGGGGTGACCAAAGGTATATCTATACTAGAAACAAAGAAACAGAATAGGTAATCATAGAGAAGCAGAAGTAGATGACTAACAAGGGGAGATGGTCTTAATCATTAACAAAGGATGTATTCTCAAGTAACAATGTAAAAACATTTCAAGGCCAAAGCAAGGCAAAAAAACAAATACTTCACAATGTTATCTGGGATGGAGGAGAAGGACTGAGCAGCACTCGCCATAATCCTATCAGCCAGTANATTTTGGAGGAGATATCCCCCGTGCATCTTGCACAATAAACATACCTACTTTATAACTTTCGAGTTATGGAGTCTTTTCCTTACGTCAACATGCTCTGGAATTGGACGGTGCACAGCAAAGTCTGGACACGGAGTTCAGGCTACATCATACTAGAGGTCTGCAGGGAGCAGCACCAACTTGAGCCTCTGTCCCCATTAGTCTTGGGGCACGCTAACAGGCATTTCACACAAAAGCCCTCCCAGATTAGTAAACCGGTGGTGACCACTACTGAAATGCCCCCAGGACCACTCTATTCCAGGGCCTTGCTGCTCCTTCTCATTCACAAAGCCTGTGACACAACTCTCTCCTTCCCTCAGTGTACTGCAGCAGTGCAAAACCCGGGGAGGAACAGCCAGCCTTGCAATGAGGTGTTGTATCTGCCCAGTGCTGCTGGAACAAGGTTTGGTCTGGGACCACAGCCCTCAGAGCCTGAACTTCCAAGACTCCATCTGTGCTGAAACTCACCCAGTGTCTGAACCTGGTGGCAGGATGAAGGGCTCCTTGCTGGCAGAGGGCTGGTCCCAGTGCTGTGCAATGGGTTAAATAAACGTGTAAGTGCCTCGCTGTGAAAGGCCTGAAGCACTGGTGGCTTCCTCTGCTGCTGAAATAGCCTCATCTTCCCCATCCATATTAAGCCCAAGCCCCATGGATCTGAATCTTTGCTGAACACAGCCCTGAATAAGCAAATCCATCACTCTCCTGCGCACAACGTGTCACTGCCCACCAAGCTGCCGTTCCTGCTTCCGCTGGCCTCTCTCTAACAGGCTCGTAGTGGCATTTAATGGTGAAGGGTACAGATGGGAGCCATCACATATGTGTGTCCCAGAGGGGTCGGCAGGTCCTGCAGACAGCACCCCACAGCTCCGCACGCCAGCGGCAGCGGCAGCCGCAGCCTTTCACACGGCGCTAACGACCACGACAAATCGCTGACAGTGCTCTGCTGCTTCGCACCGAGCTGCTCTGACAATCCTGGCTGTTACAAGCCATGATGTGCTAGGGACAGGGAAGCATTAGTCATTCCTATCCGCCGATGCCAGCCAAATTCCTCATCCCTCCCCCCACTGCCTGCAGTGCAGCCGTGAAAGTGGAGATTACTCTGGACTGCCGGGGCCACCTACCCACGCTGCAAAGGGCAAGAGAAAGAGGGTGCTGGGACGTAGCATCCTGCCCCCTCCGCTGAAGAAATATCTCTGTAGAGACTGAGCCACTTTGTAGGAGTACTTCATCATGATTCATGGGTTGCAGACAACCACCGTAGGGAGCTAAGCCACATGCAGTGGCTTAGTATGCAGTATTCTTCTCCACTTCTCACACATGAATTTCAAATACCACTGTAGACACTTCAACATCCAGTCAGGCTGGAGTAAGAGCTGTCTGCTGATGGAAGCAGGGACTTGTCTACGCTAGGGAAGGTGATAGGTACTGAAAGAAAAAGCATGACACTGCCACATGCAAACTCTGTCCTATTCTATGTGTAACTTAAACTCGCATCCCGAAGTGATCAGACTTGCTGGGAGAGGGAGGATCATGCCAGGGCTAGTCCAGAGTGTGCCCTGGCAGCCCCACAGCTGTGCAGTGGCTGCACTTTAACTTCCACACAAATTAGTATTTCAAGGAAACACTAATGACCAGCTTACAAATTCTCTGGGCCTCTTATAGGACCTGACATGTGCCTTGCTAGCTTGTCTGACTCCCTCGCCCTGTACGCCCTGTGCTGGCTTTGATCACTGGGGCTAGAATCACATTACATCTGTGTATTAATTAGTAAGCCATAAGTTCTTTTTCTCCCCATGAGCTTATAGGAGTTCATTCTGGGTCTATGAGTGTTTCCAGGGCAGAGAAGAAAACACAGTGCTCTACAGGAGAGGGAGAAATACCTGGCTGGCTGGCCAAGCTGCCAGTATTTCTGGGGACAGAATCCACTGAGATGTGTTTCGTGGCCTTTTTCTGCCGTGGCCAAATGCCATGCCACTTTAGCTGGGTTAAAGGTCAGCATTCATGTGCCTCACCTTTGTTTTTTGTGAGCTGCTCTCTGCTGTTAGGGCCTGTAGCTGAATCAATCATTGGTGTACTGGAGCTTCCCCTTTTGTACAATTAGCTCAACATTTCTGGAACAGCAGAATGGCCTCTTCAGCAGGAGGCCTTTACACACATCATTAACCAGACCTCAGCTCCAAAGGGCTGGGTAATGGAAGCCCAACACTTTAGGCTGCCTGGGGACCTGGCCACAAGAGCTCAGCAGAGGAGTGCAAGACTTCTGCTCCCACTGTAGGCATCTGTTCAACTCAGCAGGAGTCTCCAGGAAGGTTTCCATTCCAGCTGCCGAGAAAACAGCATGGAAATGTGCCCCCAAACCAAAGCAAGATCTCTGTGAGAGGGCTGGGTCCTCTTCCATGCTGCAAAGGCAGGCAGATCTCCACCTCCCTGTCCTGTAAAGGTTCTGCCCTAGACTGAACCCAGGTCATAAGCACAAGAGAACTGTAAACCCTGAGCTCTGAAGAGGGAGATGAGATCAGAGACCTGAGCTCCACTCTGAGGTGGGAGGTGGGATAAGAGGCATCTGAGAAAGATTGATTTAAAAGAGACAAACTGCAAACACCCAAGAGCAATTTGAGCTCCCCACACACCTCAGTCCAAGAGGGCTTCGACCGTTTCCAAAACTCCCTGGGAGAAGCAAACTGTGCAGCAGCACAAAGAGAACTGCTGATGAAAAATGCATGGCATACACAAAGGGTGGAGGCTTATGCTGCTCCAAAGGCATCTCTCATCTTCTCAACCCCCACCTCCTCCCGCTGCAAAAAATCTATAGCAAAGCACTGTGAAATGCAGTATTCTGTGTAAAGTTTTTGGAATCAAAACCAAAACAGCTTTCATGAAGGAAAGCTGCTTTAAAAGTAAGAAATGGCTCAAAGGATGACGCATCCTGAGTGCCTGCTGAGGAACTCCAAGGGGAACCCCAGCTGAGGAGCTCGCCGCATAGTGAAGTGCACTGAGCTGCTTTCATGGCAGTGCCTGTGCACAGCACACTCCATATCACAGGATAACCTTAAGGGGAATAGCTTTGAAAATCCAGAATTAGACATTGCTATTAGACATTACAAGAGAAGAGATGCTGGCTTTTAATGTTGCTCCTACCCTGAGACAGGTTTGCATGGCCAGGAAGGAATATTGTGTTAGGTTCCATTACTAACCAGGAGAAAAGACATCAAGAGCATCCATTGATAGCACGTTTCTGCCTTTCATGGGCATGCACCAGCCTTCACTGAACTCCACCAGAAAGACACTGACGTGGGCAGCCTCTGGCCAGTGCTACCAGCTGCTGAACTGATAGACTGCAAGACCTTGGCCGAGTTTATTTTCAGAGGAAGACATTAAAAATTTGAATACCAGTGCAAGTTGTGATAGTAGAAAGAACATCAGCCAGTCAGGGATCAGTGCTGGGCCCCATCCTCTTTAACATCTTCATAGATGATCTGGATGAGGGCATCGAGTCAGTCATCAGCAAGTTTGCAGATGACACCAAGCTGGGGGCAGATGTTGCTGGGTTGGAGGGCAGAAGGGCTCTGCAGCGGGACCTTGACCGCCTGGACAGATGGGCAGAGTCCAATGGGATGGCGTTTAATAAGTCCAAGTGCCAGTGCTGCACTTTGGCCACAACAACCCCATGCAGAGCTACAGGCTGGGGTCAGAGTGGCTGGAGAGCAGCCAGACAGAGAGGGATCTGGGGGTGCTGATCGATACCCGCCTGAACATGAGCCAGCAGTGTGCCCAGGTGGCCAAGAGAGCCAATGGCATCCTGGCCTGCATCAGGAATGGTGTGGCCAGCAGGAGCAGGGAGGTCATTCTGCCCCTGTACTCTGCACTGGTTAGACCACACCTTGAGT
>WAAF01007759.1:0-49199 GCA_013400475.1 Tricholaema leucomelas
TATCCTGCTGGCCACACTGTTCCTGATACAGTTTCCTCAAAAGCAGAATTTGTTTCAGAAAGATGAAGGTGAAGCTGGCTGAAGGTAGGCTCCTGGAGGTAGGAAATATCCTGGAGGGGAGAGAGTTGAATAGAGATGGATTCTGGGGCAGGCCAGGATCCATAACCACTGCTGGCTGAAGCGGGCAAGATTGAGTGATGGCACAGCAGGAACCACAAGACACCCAGCCCGAGCCACCAGTGCAGCAGCTGCCTCTTCGTGGAAAGCCAAGGGAGTGGATGCATGAGACAAGAAGGCAGGGCAAAACCTGCTGTCTTCTGAAACAAACTCCAGACAGACAAAGAGGGTGCATCAACCTTTACCATCTCACCTCTCAGCAGCAGTTACAGTAAGCAGGAGTGCACCAGCAAGAAGAGAGTAGTGCTTATTTGTTTGGTTGGCTTTCCCTTCAGTGAGTCATTTCAGCATCCCTGATATGTGTCTGGAAGAAGCACAGGTCTGTCTTAATTACTGTAGGACATTATCCTTGGATCTGTCAGATTCTCAGTGACTTATTTTAAAGGCTCTGCTATATTGCTTCTTAAACAAGAAAAAGAAATAGTTTTAGCTATTATAAAGTCCATCTTAAACCTGATTTACTGCTGTGCCTTTTTTCAGGATGTGTCCTTTTTGGCAGTCCTGGAGTCCATAATATCTTCTGCTCTCCACTGCTACACATAGACACACAGAGAGATTTTCCTGGCTTGTAACTTTATTCCTGAAGTCTTGATTTATTCAAACTTAACCACTCTTAATATTGATACCATCACTAACATGTTTCAGGATGTCAATACCTTCACTAAAATATGTCAGAATAAAGAAGGAAGAATAAAGAATGACTGTCTCCCATGACATCCTAGTGAGCAAGCTCAGGAAGTGTGGGATGGAAGAGCAGGCAGGGAGGGGGATTAGGAACTGGTTACAAGACAGAGTTCAAGGAGTGGTGATCAATGGTGCCAGGTCCAGACGGAGAGCTGTAACCAGTGGAGTCCCTCAGGGATCAGTGCTGGGTCCAGTTCTGTTCAACACCTTCACCAACGATATTGATGAGGGGACAGACAGAGTCTGCTCAGCAAGTTTTGCTGATGACACCAAACTGGGAGGCTTGGCTGATACAGCTGCAGGCTGTGTGGCCATCCAGTGAGACCTGGACAGACAGAGCTGGGCACAGAGGAACCAAATGAGGTTCAACAAGGACAAGTGCAGAGTCCTGCATCCAGTGAGGAATAATAAACTTCACCAGTACAGGCTGGGAGGGGATCTACTGCAGAGCAGCCCTGTGGAGAGGGACCTGGGAGTGCTGGTGGATAAGAAGTTATCCATGGCACAGCAATGTGCCCTTGTGGCCAAGAAGGCCAATGGGATCCTGGCATGTATTAAGAAGAGTATCCTCAGCACATCAAGGGAGGTTCTCCTTCCCCTCTACTCTTCCCTGGTGAGACCTTATCTTGAATGCTGCATTCAGTTTTGAGCTCCCCAGTCTAAGAGGGACAGGGATCTGCTGGAGAAGGTCATCATCTGCCTGATGAGGAGAGGCTGAGGGACCTGGGGCTTTTTAGTCTGGAAAAGAGAAGACTGAGAGGGGATTGGATAAATGTTTATAAGTATCTGAGGGCTGGCCAGGAGCAGGGGACAGGCTCTGCTCACTGCTCCCTGGGATAGGACAAGGAGCAATGGGTGTAAGTTGCAGCAAAAGAGGTTCTGCCTCAACACAAGGGGGAACTTCTTTACTGTAAGGGTCCCAGAGCACTGGCACAGGCTGCCCAGAGAGGTTGTGGAGTCTCCTTCTCTGGAGACTGTCAAGGCCTGTCTGAATGTGTTCTTTTGTGACCTGAGCTATATTGTGTGGTCCTGCTCTGGTGAGGAGGTTTAGACTCGATGATCTCTTCGGATCCTTTCCAACCCCTGTCGTCCTGTGAGCCTGTGATGTATGCCAATCTTCCAGTTTCCTTTCTTTTTAGACCTATTTTCTGTGCTCAGTTACATTAGAACAGAGAAGAAAGAAGGCTCATTTTAAGTTTTGGGATTGGTTTGTGGTTTTGGTTTTGGTTTTTTTTTCTTTTTTGATTGGTTGATTGGTTGGTTGATGTTTCTTTGGTTTTGTTTTGGGAGTTTAGTTTGGGTTTGGGTATTTTTGCAAACAAGCTAAACTGCTGTGGTAAATCTGGCTGCCCAGGGAGGTGGTGGAGTCACCATCCCTGGAGGTGTTCAAGAAAAGACTGTATGAGGCACTTAGTGCCATGGTTTAGTTGGTTAGACAGGGCTGGGTGCTAGGTTTGACTGGATGATCTTGGAGGTCTCTTCCAACCTGGTTGATTCTATGATTCTATGAACTACTGTCTAAGACTCCCTTCCTCCTTCTCTGTTGGCAGAGATGAGTTCTTCGAAGTCCAAGCTTTGCAATATCAGTGCATTGTTGATACCTCTTCTGTAAACTCTTAAGTGAATCTGGCAGTTGGTAGTGATTATTAACCTTGCACTGAACCAGCAATTAATCTGTTCAGGCTGCAGAGGAAGAAAATAAGAGAGAGAAAGAATGAGAAAGCAGGAACTTGCCTGCTCTGGCTCAGTAATTCTGGTGAACCAGAGTACCCTGATCTGATATTGTTTAAACTCATTAGTATTCTTTATCTAATCTGCAGATTTAATTCATTACATACATCATTTCCTCAGAGCCTATACACCCATTTGTAATGTCCATGACATATTTTTCATCTGCATGCTTTAGCCTTGGCAGAGAAAACATGAGGTTAGGAAATAAAGCACTTGACAAATACGTATCCAGTGGGGTGTGAAGTAATAACAGAGAAAACCTAAAGCCTGTTTCTGCCCTGCTGCATTCTGCTGCTTCATGCTGACTGGGGACTGAAGTAAAATTTCACTCCACACACCTTTAAAAATGTTCTTATTGCTGCTGGCATTTCATTGAACTTTAAGGAAGATGCATGGCTACTTTACTGGTGTGCCAGAAATCAGTAAAGACAACTGCATTTTCCAACATGATTTGGCTTACCTGGAGTGGGAAAGCTAATTCTCAGGTAAGTCACTTGTGACTGCATCTTCACCTAGCCTGATGCACTTGTTAGCTACAGGCTGAGTCAGAGACCTCAGCACCTAATGCCAGGGGTACAAACTAGCAGTTAAGATTCCTGGTTTTCACCCAGGCAGCCCTGGTTCAGCTCCCAGTGTGGGAACCATCTGAGATTGACCTGTTGGAGAGCAGAGAAGGTGAAAGGAACCTGGAGGTGCTAGTGGATGGAAGGATAACCATGAGCCAGCAAAGTGCTCTTTTGGCCAAGAAAGCCAATGCCATTCTGGGGTATATTAGAAGGGGAGTGGTTAGTAGGTTGAGGGAGGTTCTCCTCCTCATCTATTCTGTCCTGGTGAAGCCACATCTGTGTCCAGTTCTGGGCCCCTTAGTTCAAGAAGGATCTCAGGGAACTGCTCAAAGGTGTCCAGTGCAGAGACACAATAATGATGAAAGGAGTAGAACATTTTCCTTACGAGGAGAGACTGAGGGAGCTGGAGCTCTTGGAGAGGAGGAGACTGAGAGGTGACCTAATGAATGTTTATAAAGATGTCGAGGGTGAATGCCCAGAGGCTGGAGCCAGGCTCTGCTCAGTGATGCCCAATGACAGGCAGGGAGCAATGAGTGGAAGCTGAGGCATAGGAAATTCTGTGTAAATGTGAGGATTTGTTTTCCCCTGTGAGGGTGCCAGAACACTGGAACAGGATGCCCAGAGGGGTTCTGGAGTCTTCCTATCTGGATATACTCAAAGCCATCCTAGATGCATTCCTGTGTGATCTGGCCTAGGTGATTTTGCTCTGGCAGGGAGGTTGGACTGGATGAGCTTTCGAGGTCTCTTCCAGCCGCTAACATTCTGTGATTCTGTGAAACTAATCAAGAGTATAGGAGTGGCTGCAGGGAGCCAGGGAGCCAGCTGTCACCAGCACCAACTGCCAAAGAAGAGCAAAAGGGAAGGACAAGCATATAAAGAGAAATCATTTCCCTGATTACCATTTTCTGGCAGTCTGTAGCTCTTGGCTTTCCTGATCCAAAGGAGTGCATTTTCTTCCATAAGCTCCATAAGCTTCCATAGTGCTCTTTAACATCTTTGTCAGTGATATGGACAGAGGAATTGAGAGCACCCTCAGCAACTTTGCAGATGACACCAACCTGTGTGGTGCAGCTGACTTGCTGGAGGGCAGGGATGCCATCCAGAGGGACCTGGACAGGCTGCAGAGGTGGGCCCAGGCCAACCTCATGACGTTTAACAAGGCCAAGTGTAAGGTCCTGCACCTGGGTCGGTGCAATCCCAGGCACAGCTCCAGGCTGGGTGGGGAATGGCTGAGAGCAGCCCTGAGGAGAAGGACCTGGGGGTCTGGGTTGACGAAAAGCTCAACATGAGCCTGCAGTGTGCACATGCAGCCCAGACAGCAACCCTGTGCTGGGCTGCAGCAAGAGCAGTGTGGGCAGCAGGGCAAGGGAGGGGATTCTGCCCCTTTACTCTGCTCTCCTCAGACCCCACCTGGAGTACTGTGTGCAGTTCTGGAGCCCCCAGCACAAGAAGGACATGGAACTGCTGGAGCCAGTCCAGAGGAGAGCCACGAAGATGCTCAGAGGGCTGCAGCAGCTCTGCTATGAGGACAGGCTGAGAGAGTTGGGGCTCTGCAGCCTGGAGAAGAGAAGGCTTCGAGGAGACCTTAGAGTGGCTTTGCAGTATCTGAAGGGAGCCTACAGGAAGGCTGGGGAGGGACTATTGACAAGGTCTGGTAATGTCAGGACGAGGGGGAATGGGTTTAAGCTGGAAGAGGGGAGATTTAGACTGGATGTTAGGAGGAAGTTCTTTACAGTGAGGGTGATAAGACACTGGCACAGGTTGCCCAGGGAGGTTGTGGATGCTTCCTCCCTGGAGGTGTTCAAGGCCAGGCTGGATGAGGCCTTGAGCAACCTGCTCTAGTGGGAGGTGTCCTTGCCTATGGCAGGGGGTTGGAGCTGGATGATCCTTGAGGTCCCTTCCAACCTACACCATTCTATGATTCTATGATTCTAAGCTTGCTCAATACTTTTCTGAGCCGATGCAGATTTGTAGCATCTACAGTATCCTGTGAAACTTCTACTTGCAGGCTGTGTGAATATTTTCCTTTGTTATCTCTTTATTTCAAAAGTAGAACTTGCTGGCTTCATTATGGCCTTCAGTTCTCTCTGTAAGACAGAAAGAAAAATGATTTCTCCTTCTCTGCCTCTATGCCAGTCACAATATTTCTACAGCTCCATCATACAACCCCTCAGTCATTTCTTTTCCTAGCTGACAAGACTTAGTCTATTCAATCTTGTTCAGAAGCAGTTCCATACCTTTTATCTTTCTTGTTGCTGTCTCTGAGCTTTTTTTCCCTTTCTGCTGTATTGTTTTGGAGATGAAGGGGCCAGAACTGCACATAACATTCAGGGTGCTGACACAGACTGAAATTACACAGCGGATGAATGTGTAATTACAACCTCTCCTCCCCGCTTAACACAAGTTCTCCTCTCATCCTCAGACACCTCTGTGCAACTCACCTTGCTCTGTGAAAACAAACACCTTGCAGAGGTGATGATTTAGATACTCTGTGAGACTGCTG
Organism: Tricholaema leucomelas; assembly: GCA_013400475.1. Lineage (NCBI taxonomy): Eukaryota > Metazoa > Chordata > Aves > Piciformes > Lybiidae > Tricholaema lacrymosa > Tricholaema leucomelas. The sequence goes on from WAAF01007759.1 coordinate 5,662, forward strand.
AAGCCACTGGGTGCCTCCAGGTCACACCTTACTTTATAGGTACTGTATCTTCATAATATGCCACCACGACTGCATGTCTAATTGCACCTTGCAGGTCTCCTGGTGGCATTTTGCCTCTTTGCAAGTGTGGGAAACCTTGCAGAATTCTCTTGAACTGTGAGGAAAAAAACATTTGCATTCTTAGATCATTTAATTTCCTCTGATGTCCCCTTCCTTGTTGATGTAAATTATCATAGCAAGTCCAGATATGGATATCCGTAAAGATGCTCAGAGGGCTGGAACAGCTCTGCTACGAGGACAGGCTACAAGCATTGGGGTTCTTCATCTTGGAGAAGAGAAAGCTTTGAGGAGACCTTATAGTGGTCTTCCAGTATCTGAAGGGGGCATACAGGAGGGCTGGGGAGGAACTATTTACAAGGTCTTGTAATGACAGGATGAGGGGAAATGGGTTTAAATTGGCAGAGGGGAGATGCGAACTAGATGTTAGGAAGTTCTTTACAGTGAGGGTGGGGAAATACTGGCACAGGTTGCCCAGGGAGGTTGTGGCTTCTCTATCCCTGGAGGTGTTCAAGGCCAGGTTGGATGAGACCTTGAGCAACCTGTTCTAGTGGGAGGTGTCCCTGCCTATGATAGGGGGCTGGAACTAGATGATCTTTGAGGTCCCTTCCAACCTAAGCCATTCTATATAATCATTTACCTGATTGTTCCTGGCATTTTAAAAGTGACTAAGGAACCATCTTTGCTTCCAGAGTGACAAAGCTTTTCAGCATGTTGTTTTCTGCTGAGCAATTTTCTGCAGGTTTTGTGATTAACTTTTTGTTGATTGGTTGTTTCTAAGCCTCAGAGAGTTCCATTTGTAGTGAAGTCCTCAGGTCTACTGAGAAATCTTGAAAGCTGGTCATTACCCTAAAGATCTATTAATTGTTGTTTATCATATTAAAATGTCATTAAATACTGTACAGATCACTGAGGAAGCAGCTCAATGCTCTCAGTTCACTCTAAAAACCCACATTGCTTGAAAATAACTTTGTATTGTTGACTGCCATATGGGGCCTGATTCAAGAGCAGGCAAAAGCCCTCATATCTTTTGATGTGAGAGAAGATCCAGTTGGCAGCTGGCACTAGTGGTGTTCCCCAGGGATCAATGCTGGGCACAGTCCTGTTATATCTTTATTGATGATCTGGACCAGAGGATTGAGTCCATCATGCGTAAGGTTGCAGATGACACCAAGCTAGGAGCAGATTTGGAGCTGTTGGAGGGTAGGAGAGCCCTGCAGAGGGACCCTGACAGGCTGCATGGGTGGGCAGAGGCCAATGGGATGAGATTGAACAGGGCCAAGTGCAGGGTCCTACAACTACAACAGCACAACAACCACAAGCAGCACTACAGGCTGGGGACAGAGTGGCTGGAGAGCAGCCAGGCAGAGAAGGACCTGGGGGTGCTGGTGGATAGTAGCTGAACAGGAGCTGGCAGTGTGCCCAGGTGGGCAGGAGAGCCAATGGCATCCTGGCCTGGATCAGGAGCAGTGTGGCCAGCAGGACAAGGGAGGTTATTCTTGCCCTGTACTTAGCACTGCTCAGGCCACACCTTGAGTCTTGTGTGCACTTCTGGGCTCCTCAATTCNAGTGCCATGGTCTGGGTGACTGGCTAGGGCTGGGTGCTAGGTTGGCCTGGATGAGCTTGGAGGTCTCTTCCAACCTGGCTGATTCTATGATTCTATGATAAATGATCAGATGCTGTTACAGAACTTAGCCTGTGTTGGTGAGCAGCCTGTTCTTCCAGGGGGACATAGGAACTCTCAACAGGGGAACTCTTTCACAGTGCCTTTTGAGATGACCACAACTAAATTCACTTTATGTCTCAGTATTTTTAGTTCCCTAAACTGTAAAAGTGAATAATAATATCCATCTTCTCAGGTATTTTCAAATGTATATCTGCTCTGATATTTTCAGCTGTAAGCATCTATTAGTGGCTGATTTAAAGAAATCCCTTCCTTCTCTGTGTTTGAAATACATTTCTAGCACACAAATTAAAGGGAAAACTATTTCCTGGCAATATTGGTCTTACATAACAGATGATGTCCATACCATACTACTAGAATTAGTCTATGAAAAGCAAGTATCTCACACATAATTTGACTTGAGCTCTCCAAAGCAACATCATCTGCTTCCACTGAAAGTGGCAGCTCCTTTTCATCAAAGAGATGCAGAGCTTCAGAAGTTGCTTTGTTATCAAGCATCAGCTTTAAGTGGAAAATAGTTCTTTTTTATGGCCTGGTTTCCCATGGAAATAAGTCTTATGCAATGATGTGATCTATTTACCTGTTCTTGGTCCATTCCCATTTGTGTTTTTGCCTTTGTCTGTCAGACACTCTTGTGCAGAGCTATTTAGAAGTTCTTTGATTAGTTTCAGCCAGACTTGAAAGGGTGAACATTACATCAAATAATGACCATTACATCAAATAAACTGAGGGTTAAGTATGCATAAGAGAAGGATGACAAAGGTGGCGAAAGGCCTGAAACACAAGACCTATGAGGAGAGGCTGAGGGAGCTGGGGGGGTGCAGCCTGGAGAAGAGAAGGCTCAGGGCAGACCTCATTGCTGTCTACAACTACCTGAAGGGAGGCTGTAGCCAGGTGGGGTTGGTCTTTTCTGCCAGACAACCAGCAACAGAACAAGGGGACACAGTCTCAAGTTGTGCTGGGGGAGGTCTAGGCTGGATGTTAGGAGGAAGTTGTTGGCAGAGAGAGTGATTGGCATTGGAATGGGCTGCCCAGGGAGGTGGTGGAGTTGCCATCCCTGGAGGTGTTCAAGAAAAGTTTGAATGAGGCACTTGTGCCATGGTCTGGTTGATTGGACAGGGCTGGGTGCTAGGTTGGACTGGATGATCTTGGAGGTCTCTTCCAACCTAGCTGATTCTATGATTTTAGGGAAATGAAATCAGCACACCTGTTGAGAATGGGGGGAAATAAGATAAGATAAGAAGAATTCAGCCTCATATCACAGAATCACAGAATGAACCAGCTAGGAAAAGACCTCTAAGACCATCGAGTCCAACCTAGACTCCATCTTCCACTTGGTAGTGGCCAGATTGCTAACAAAGATATTTGCACTTGGCCAGTCAATTTACAGATCATCACAGCATCACAGAGTGTTTGGTGTGAGGCCATACTGAAACTTTCAACCCTTTATCTCCTGAGAAGAGCAAGGGACTGTAACATTACAAACACACCTGAAACCATGTTTGTTTTCACTTCTTGTTGCACAGCTTGATAAGTGGCCTCATTCCTTGTCATTCATTTACTGTTTTCTACAGGACTCTTTGCAGCTGCATCTTGGAGGTGTTAAAGAAAAATGTGTAAGCACTTTGGGAAATGCTTTAGTGGGCATCGTGGTTCAGGGTTGGACTTGATGATCTTAGAGGTCTCTTCTGAGCACCTTTGATATGAGGACAGGTGACAAGACTTGAGGGTCTGTAACCTGGACAGGAGAAGGCTTTGAGAAGACCCTGTAGTAGCCTTTCAGTATCTGAAGAGGACCTACAGGAAGGCTGGGGAGGGACTAATTACAGGGTCTGGTAATGCCAGGATGAGGAGTAATGGGTTTAAACTGTCAGAGGAGAGATTTAAACTAGATTTCAAGAAGAAGTTCTTTAGAGTGAGGGTGGTGAGACACTGGCACAGGTTGTCCAGGGAGGTTGTGGAGCACAGAATCGCAGAGTATTGTCAAAGATCACATTCTGTGATTCTGTGCTCCACAACCTCCCTGGAAGGGTTCANGAGCACCTTTGATATGAGGACAGGTGACAAGACTTGAGGGTCTGTAACCTGGACAGGAGAAGGCTTTGAGAAGACCCTGTAGTAGCCTTTCAGTATCTGAAGAGGACCTACAGGAAGGCTGGGGAGGGACTAATTACAGGGTCTGGTAATGCCAGGATGAGGAGTAATGGGTTTAAACTGTCAGAGGAGAGATTTAAACTAGATTTCAAGAAGAAGTTCTTTAGAGTGAGGGTGTTGAGACACTGGCACAGGTTGTCCAGGGAGGTTGTGGAGCACAGAATCGCAGAGTATTGTCAAAGATCACATTCTGTGATTCTGTGCTCCACAACCTCCCTGGAAGGGTTCAAGGCCAGGTTGGATGAGGCCTTAAGCGACCTGTTCCAGTGGGAGGTGTCCCTGCCTATGGCAGAGGCATTGGAACAAGATGATCTTGGAGGTCCCTTCCAACCCCAGCCATTCTGTGACTCTATGATCTGTACACAATGACCTGTTCAGCAGAATGCAGTTGCTGTTGTTTGCAGATTGTTTCCACACTCTAAAGACTCTGCTCCTACAGGTGTAGGTGGTTCTATGCAAACAAAGTCTGACTCTCTACCAGGAGTTAACTTCCAGATTTCTAAATCTGGGTTCCTCTTTCAGAGTCCTTAGAGGGAGACAACCTATCTTCATTAACAGTGCCTCAGATCACAGCACAAGAGAGGTACACTTATGACAGCTGAATAGCAGGTGCAGAAAGATCTCAGTGTAGAAGGAAGCTTCAGGGAAGACAAGAATAATTCCAAGTCTGCCCACGTCTCCATGCATCCTCTCTGACAAATCCATTCCACCATAATTAGAATGACATTCACAATGGCAACTATCATTTTCCCTACAAACATAAACAAACCAACCTTCCCCAATTAGTTTTGCACGATGACGGAGAGAGCTGAGCTAAAGATTCCATTAGGAGCTTTACTATGTTAATCTAATTAGCCTGGGAAACAGATATTATGGAACTAGAAGCAATAAAACCTCTGAAAAGCCAGATTTACATTTCAGCCACAAGAAAAAGAAAGCAAATATTAAAACTCTGCAGACATTTCATTATTCTTTTGTTTATGACTTTCATGAGCAATAGGCAGAACGAATACAATCCCTATCTAGAGGGGCACATGTAACTAAGCAGAGCTTGGTGTCCTGGCTTAGGGTGGATCCTTCTCCTGGTAGAATAAACAAGATGGATTTTTTGGGGGAAGTCAGGGAAAAAATGAAGTTGTATTTTATATAGTTTAAATATAACAGTGTAAGGAGAATCAAGTACCAGAGGGATACAATAACCTTAAGGAAGATGGGGAAACGATCAAGAGGAGGCCAAGCTGCAAAAGCAGCATGTGCTAGTTTGAGCCTTGCTAGAATGTTTTGGTGAGAAGAATTAGATTACAGGCTGTGAAAAAGAAACAGTGGTGATGGCTACTTCCCTCATAGGCTTGCTGCATGCAGCAGCAGCCAAAACAGCGGCAGGTGAAGACAGCAGCGGGCGCAGGTGAAGCAGCAGAAGCAGAAAGGGGAAGATCCAAGCTATGCTTCCAGACATAAAGCTCTTGATGCTCCAGTGAAATTCTATTAACTTATCCATTCATAGAATCATAGAATAAACCAGGTTGGAGGAGACCTCCAAGCTCATCCAGCCCAACCTAGCACCCAGCCCTGTCCAATCAACCAGACCATGGCACTAAATGCCTCATCCAGTCTTGTCTTGAACACCTCCGGGGATGGGGCTCCACCACCTCCCTGGGCACTCCATTCCAATGCCAATCACTCTCTCTAGCAACAACTTCCTCCTAACATCAAGCCTAGACNTCTTCTGTTGCTGGCTGCCTGGCAGCAGAGCCCAACCCCACCTGGCTACAGCCTCCCTTCAGGTAGTTGTAGACAGCAATGAGCTCTGCCCTGAGCCTCCTCTTCTGCAGGCTGCACACCCCCAGCTCCCTCAGCCTCTCCTCACAGGGCTGTGCTCCAGGCCTCTCACCAGCATTGCTGCCATTCTATGGTCTATCCCCAGAATGTTCACCTCTCCACTCAGAGCTTCTACTTCTGAGTTTCTCTGTTCCAAATGTTTTTATGTCTGAGCTAGAATTCCAGCTCCAGTGGCCACAGCCTGGCCTGAAGATTTGTTGCCAATCAAAAAAAAGCAACAGAATTTACTTGTGAACCTGACTGAAAGATAGAAACAATTTAAATGCTCTGTTTCAGCGAAATGGTAGTCAGCCTCTTAAAACAGAGCTGGGACTTTTAACAACAGGAATTTTTATTCTCTTTTGGCAAAGTCTAATTTGGAAAGTGTAAGGTCCTGGTTCAGCACAGTTCCAGGCACAACTCCAGGCTGGGTAATGAATGGCCGAGAGCAGCCCTGAGGGGAAGGACCTGGGGGTCTGGGTTGATGCAAACTCAACATGAGCCTGCAGTGTGCACATGCAGCCCAGACAGCAACCCTGTGCTGGGCTGCAGCAAGAGCAGTGTGGGCAGCAGGGCAAGGGAGGGGATTCTGCCCCTTTACTCTGCTCTCCTCAGACCCCACCTGGAGTACTGTGTGCAGTTCTGGAGCCCCCAGCACAAGGACATGGAACTGCTGGAGCCAGTCCAGAGGAGGCCACCAAGATTCTCAGAGGGCTGCAGCAGCTCTGCTCTGAGGACAGGCTGAGAGAGTTGGGGCTCTGCAGCCTGGAGAAGAGAAGGCTTTGAGGAGACCTTAGAGTGGCTTTCCAGTATCTGAAGGGAGCCTACAGGAAGGCTGGGGAGGGACTATTGACAAGGACTTGCAATGACAGGGTGAGGAAGAACAGGTTTAAAGTGGAAGAGGGGAGATTCAAAACAAGATGTTAGGCAAGGAATCTTTACAGTGAGGGTGGTGAAACACTGGCACAGGCTGTCCAGGGAGGTTGTGGCTGCTCCCTCCCTGGAGGTGTTCAAGGCCAGATTGGATGAGGCCTTGAGCAACCTGTTCTAGTGGGAGGTGTCCCTGCCTATGGCAGGGGATTGCAAGTGGATGATCCTTGAGGTCCTTTTCAACCTAACCCATTCTATGATTCTATGATTCCATTCCTACTCGTTGCATAAGTCTTGATGAAACGTACAGATAAGTCCACTTTCAGCCTCCAGAGCTCATCTTCATTGCTTTTGCATCATGGCTTTCATTTGGAAAAGTAAACACCACTTAAATCAGGGGCAGAAGTTGCAGAGAGTGGCTCAGTTGTTTTCAAGGACACTAAGCCTCCCAAGCTGTGTTCCCCACAGGTTGCAGAGTCAAAGAAATTTCCCTGAACTTTCAGCTAGAGTGAAATCTGCATTTAGTTTCTAGCTCTTACAGAACAAAAATAGGTAAGCCTGCGTGGAGCAATACTTATACACATGTAAGTACATTTAGACTACAGGAATGATGGAAGGGGAAAAAAAAATCAACACTTAAGAGGCAGCACAGCAGTGTCATTGCTGAAGATGTTTTGCCTCGGTGAAATTTTACACCAATGTGCCCTTCATCATGACTTCAGCTACTCCAAATTGCTTGTCTGGGCAGCAAATCTAGCTCACTCTGAAGCTTCTGTCCTCCTCTTACCTATTATTTTGCTGTGCATCACGTAGCTTTTAGGCAGCTTAATTGTTTCTTCACACTATGTAAACCATTTAACTTCTCTGGCATCCTACAGAAATTAAGCTCGTCAAAGAACCCAGTGGCCCAGATGACAACACTTTCACACAAGGTACAGCAGGGAACTGAGTTAGTGCTAAAGCTCCTGCAATAAAAAGCCAACAAACATTTTCAGTGACACATGGCTGTAAAGGAAATGGAAGAATCATGGAATCATAGAATCAGCCAGGTTGGAAGAGACTTCCTAGCTCATCCAGTCCAACCTAGCACCCAGCCCTAGCCAACCAACCAGACCATGGCACTAAGGGCCTCATCCAGGCTTTGCTTGAACACCTCCAAAGATGGCAACGCCACCACCTCCCTAAGCAGCCCATTCCAATGCCAATCACTCTCTCTGTGAAGAACTTCCTCCTAACATCCAGCCTAGACCTCCCCCAGCATAACTTCAGACTGAGCCTCCTTGTAGAGGTAGAATTTTGCCCAGCATTTGTTTGCTAAATAAGTGTATCTCTCTTGTGCTGTGATCCGAGGCACTGTTAATGAAGATAGGTTGTCTCCCTCTATGGACTCTGAAAGAAGAACCCAGATTTAGATATCTGGAAGTTAATTCCTGGTGGAGAGTCAGACTTTGTTTGCATAGAACCACCTACACCTGTAGGAGCAGAGTCTTTAGAGTGTGGAAACAATCTGCAAACAACAGCAACTGCATTCTGCTGAACAGGTCATTGTGTACAGATCATAGAGTCACAGAATGGCTTGGGTTGGAAGGGACCTCCAAGATCATCTTGTTCCAATGCCTCTGCCATAGGCAGGGACACCTCCCACTGGAACAGGTCACAGAATCACAGAATCAGAATTTCCTAGATTGGAAAAGAGCTTCAAGGTCGTCGAGTCCAGTCATCAGTTTCACACTGACAAGTCCTTGGCTAACCCAAACCCCTCTGCACAACATCTAATCATTATCAATCACTGTGGTTGGAAAGGACCACCAGGATCAGCCAGTCCAAACTTCATCCCAGCATCCTTCATCACCAGACCATAGCCTCAGGCACCACATCCACTCTCCTTTTAAACACCTCCAGGGATGGCAACTCCACCACCTCCCTGGGCAGTCAGTTCCAGTGCCTGACCACCTTCTCAGGAGAGAACTTCCTCCCAACAGTCAACCTAAACCTCCCCTGATGCAACTTGAAGCCATTTCCTCTTGTCCTGTCATTAGTAATTTGGGAGAAGAGACCAGCTCCAGCCTCACTACAACCTCCTTTTAGGGAGTTGTAGAGGGCAATAAGGTCCCCACTCAGCCTCCTCTTCTGCAGATTAAACAATCCCAGCTCCCTCAGCCGCCCCTCACAGGCCATATTTGCCAGACCTCTCCTCAGCCTCGTTGCCCTTCTCTGCACCTGCTCCAGCACCTCAATGTCCCTCCTGTACTGTTGTGACCAAAACTGGACACAGTACTCGAGGTGTGGTCTCACGAGTGCTGAGTAGAGGGGCAGGATCACCTCCCTGCTCCTGCTGGTCACACCATTTCTGATCCAGGCCAGGATGCTGTTGGCCTTCTTGGCCACCTGGGCACACTGCTGGCTCATGTTTAGTCAGCTGTCCGCCAACACCCCCAGGTCCTTTTCCACCAGGCAGCTCTCCAGCCACTCCTGCCCCAGCCTGTAGGACCGCTCAAGGCTTCATCCAGCCTGGCCTTGAACACCTCCAGGGAGGTTGTGGAGCACAGAACCACAGAATGTGACAAACAGCATTTGTATGCAAGCTCATCTTTTTGGGTTAGCAGCTGGTGTTGAATCTGAGTGTTCTAAAATGTGATTCAGGACACGATTTTCTCTAAACGTACTTGCCAGAGGTAAATGTAATAATTTATGGAGGGTGCAGAAAATGTTTTCTTCATCTATTTGTTATTCAGAAAAGGCTCCCCTTTACTCTTACAGTCAGGCTTTTATGCTGGTAGTCTTATTAAGGTCAAGCCCTATCAAAATATTACCTCTGGGGTCAAAAGGGCAGTGTAGTCCTTCCCAAGGCTATTGCACATTTTGGTGATCAGCTTCTAGAGGGCACTTAAGAGAGATCTGGAGCACTACACTAGCCCCTGGAGAATGAAACAACATCTAGTTTTTGACAGCTTCCTATAGTCATGAACTGGGAGATTTATGAGGTTAGATTTGATCTCTGGTCTTGTCTAAAGCCAGGTATGCTGTATGCTGCATTACTAAACAGGCTACTAGGCAAAGCTAATATAGCTTCTTAAAGGTGAACTTGAAGGGCTACTTTTAAATCTCCAGCTAGCTCAGTAAATCCATTCTAATGCCAGCTGTGAGAATTAGGGAAATGTAATCTCACAAGTCCATTTTATTAAAGCAAACAGCTAAATAAACCTTCTGTCTGCATCTTGGCTATGTTTCCTCAGCAGCAATGGAAGCTGAAGCCTAGAAAGGATTGTTTTTCATCTATGTTGTTTCAATTTCTAGCAGTCTGCTCCATTGAAAGCAGGCAAGACCTACTCTTCACTGTGTTCTGGAAGCCCTACATCAGTACAGTCCAAGTGCATTTTAAGCTTCCTATAAACTCCTGAAACTTTTATACTCTTTATGTTGCTTCACATTCATTTAGACAGTAATATGTCATAGAATCATAGAATCAACCAGGTTGGAAAACACCTCCAAGATCTTCCAGTCCAACCTATCATCCAGCCCTGTCCAATCAACTAGACCATGGCACTAAGTGTCTCATCCAGTCACCAGGGATGGTGACTCCACCACCTCCCTGGGCAGCCCATTCCAATGCCAATCACTCTCCCTGGCAAAACATGGATCTGGTAGGACTTAATCTAAAAGGATCCAGAAAATAGATCTTGTAGGATTTATCTAAAAGAAGGATCCAAGAGGGTCCAAAAGATAGATCTGGTAGGATTTAATCTAAAAGGATCCAGAAAATAGATCCTGTAGGATTTACCTAAAAGAAGGATTCAGGAGGGTCCAAAAGATAGTTCTGGTAGGATTTATCTAACAGAATGATTCAGGAGGGTTCAAAAGATAGATCTGGAAGAATTTAATCTAAAAGGATCCAGAAAATAGATCCTGTAGGATTTATCTAAAAGAAGGATTCAGGAGGGTTCAAAAGATAGATCTGGTAGGATTTATCTAAAAGAAAGATCCAGGAGGACCCAAAAGATAGATCTGGTAGGATTTATCTAAAAGAAGGATCCAGGAGGGATGTGCTCATACAGCAGAGAGGGTGAGGCACAAGTCATAGTTGTTTCCAACCCTAAATTGTGTGTATGTTACTATCAGCCATCATTCTTCCCAAGTAAAACCTTATTTCATGTCCTAACCTCACTAAAACAAATGGACAGGACATTCTGTCCCTCATCAGCAGAAAGAAGGAACTCCACAGGACTTTAACTCATCCCTCTGAAAGCACAGACAAGCCATGCAAACTTTCCTTTCATATTCTCCTCCTCCTCCTCTCCATCTCTTAATTAGGCTGAAACACTAACAGGCTTTCTCACCACACCACTTTATTTACTGGCTTTTAATTGATATCATTCCACAGGAGATATTATCAACTATGAAGATGATGAATGACTGAGTGTCTTTCCAGAAGCTGCTTCAGCAAGCTGGCGGACCTGAGATGTATTCACATGCCTTAAGGTCAGGAGTAGTTTTACCATCACAAAGCAAAACAAAAGAGAAGAGTGAGACTCAGTTAGGAGTGGTACCACTTGCCAAGTATGGTAGTGTGTTGCTACTTGATAATTAGCTCAAGACAACCTTCTACCTGCTTCAAAGTACATTTTAAGTCAGCTCTCACTGAGGAGTCTTTGGGGAGGCACCAGTAATGACTTAGTTGAAGAACAGGATGCTGTGAGTGCTTCTTGGTCAAGTATTAGGACTTAGAAGTTCTTCACAGAGAGAGTGATTGGCATTGGAATGGGCTGCCCAGGGAGGTGGTGGGGTCACCGTCCCTGGGGGTGTTCAGGAAAATCCTGGATGAGGCACTTAGTGCCATGGTCTGGTTGACTGGATAGGGCTGGGTGCTAGGTTAATCATAGAATGGGTTAGGTTGGAAGGGACCTCAAGGACCATCCAGCTCCAACCCCCTGCCATAGGCAGGGACACCTCCCACTAGAGCAGGCTGCTCAAGGCCTCATCCAGCCTGGCCTTAAACGCCTCCAGGGAGGAAGCAGCCACAACCTCCCTGGGCAACCTGTGCCAGTGTCTCACCACCCTCACTGTAAAGAACTTCCTCCTAACATCCAGTCTAAATCTCCCCTCTGCCAGTTCAAACCCATTCCCCCTCGTCCTGAGATTGCCAGACCTTGTCAATAGTCCCTCCCCATCTTGGAGGTCTCTTCCAACGGGATTGATTCTATTTGATTCTATTCTATTCTATTCTATTCTATTCTATTCTATTCTATTCTATTCTATTCTATTCTATTCTATTCTATTCTATTCCCTTTCCTCATGCATGAGTTGTATGGAAGCAGTAAGTGCATCTCTATTCTTTTCCCTTCTCTTTGACACAGATGAAAACACAAGGCAGCCAAAACACACAGCCATCTAAGAAAGATGAAGCAAAAATCTTTGCAGTCTTGAGTCTGATTTAGAATCATAGAATCAATCAGGTAGGAAGAGACCTCCAAGATCATCCAGTCCAGCCTATCACCCAGCCCTATCCAGTCATCTAGAGCACAGCACTAAATTCCTCATCCAGGCTTTTCTTGAACACCTCCAGGGATGGTGACTCCACCATCTCCCTCTAGGTTACCAGAGGTGATGACAACGAAAATAACTAATGAGACAATGTGTTTGTTTTTTTCCAACCTTGATAATACTGTGATACTGTGAGAGTCATTGGCTACTGGAATGGGCTGCCCAGGGAGGTGGTGGAGTCGCCATCCCTGGAGCTGTTCAAGGCAGGATTGGATGTGGCACTTGGTGCCATGGTCTAGCCTTGAGCTCTGTGGTAACAGGCTGGACTTGATGGTCTATGAGGTCTCTTCCAACCTTGGTGATACTGTGAAAACTGCCTTAATTTGGAGCTTTGCTTAAGAATACAGGAATAGAAGGCTTAGCATTTAAAGTCTTTGGGATTTTTGTTGTATGCTTTTAAAGACCTTCCTGAGTTCCTGGTCCATATAGGAGACCATGGCGAACACAAGCAAGCAAACAAAAAAGTAAACTCCTTAGTATTGACAAATCATAGAATATAAAAGAAATACTTTTCAGTAATTTGAGCATTCAGTACCTCTAAATACTAATTTTATGCTCTATCACCAGCATTCACTTCGTATCAGTGAGTTCTAACAGATATTTTTGAAGCACTACTATTCAGCAGCAGGAGTAGGGAAGCGATCCTGCCCCTGTGCTCAACACAAGCTCTCTCAGCATTTCTTCAGAAGAGAGTAGAATCAGAATCACAGAGTCATAGAATCAACCAGGTTGGAAGAGGACTCCAGGCTCATCCAGTCCAAACTATCACCCAGCCCTAGCCAATCAACTAGACCATGGCACTTCAGATTGGATGTGAGGAGGAAGTTGTTGAGCATGAGAGTGGTGAGAGCCTGGACTGGGTTGCCCAGGGAGGTGGCTGAGGCCCCATGCCTGGAGGTGTTTAAGGCCAGGCTGGATGAGGCTGTGGCCAGCCTGCTTTAGGGTAGGGTGTCCCTGAGCATGGCAGGGGGATTTGAACTAGATGATCCTTGTGTTCCCTTCCAACCCTGACTGATTCTATGATTCTATAATTCTATGAAGTGCCCCATCCAGTCTTTTCTTGAACACCTCCGGGGACAGCGACTGCACCACTTCCTTGGGCAGCCCATTCCAATGCAAATCACTCTTTCTGTCAAGAACTTCCTCCTAACATCCAGCCTTTGCCTGCCCAATCCCTTCATCATCATTGTGACCTTTTGCTGGAGATGCTCCAGTATGTCTAAGTCTTTCAAGCATAGGGAAGGCAGAACTGGATAGAGAACTCCAGTTCCAAGTAGAGGGGCAGAACCACTTTCCTTGACCTGCAAGTAATACCCCTTCAAAGGTGACCCAGGACATCATTTGCCTTACTTGCTATCCATTTGCCAATGTGGGATCCTTGATGGCTCATGTTCAGCTTGTTGTGCAGCAGGACTCCAAGATCCTATTCTGCAAAGCTGCTTTCCAGCTGGATGACCTGCAGCATACCTTGATGCACTAATTATTCTTACTGAGGTATAGACTGGATGTTAGGAGGAAGTTGTTGGCAGAGAGTGATTGGCATTGGAATGGGCTGCCCAGGGAGGTGATGGAGTCACTGTCCCTGGAGGTGTTCAAGAAAAGCCTGGATGAGGCACTTAGAGGTCTGGTTGATTGGAGAGGGATGGATGCTAGGTTGGACTGGATGATCTTGGAGATGTCTTCCAACCTGGTTGATCCTATGATTGTAGGTTTTGTTCATCCCAGGGTTTGCCCTTTTGAAGTGTAAGCACTCAGGAGTGCTAACAGAGTGTATACACATCACAGAGTTTTGCTTTTGCTGCAGCTGCACTCTGTAGACTGCAAGTCCTGACGTGCTGGAGACTTGATACGTTTCCACTACAAGGCAAGTGACAAGTGCCATCTTCTCTGTGGTTATGGCAAAAGCCATCACGATACTCATTTTGACTGCACTGAACAGTGCTTGCTTTGTATCTGAATTCATGCCAGAGTTAGACACAGAAGCGCAAATTAAGTGCATTTATGCCACGAATAACTCCTCTGTGAATGCAGTAAAGCTTTCATACAAACAAGGGTGCTTTATGTTTGTTATAGTGCTCTAGAAGCATATTCATTCACATTTAGTTGTGGAATACCCAACAGGGTTCAGCAAGTGGCTGGATATGGTATTCTAACAAATGTTTAACCGAAATGAAAGGCAGGAAATCAATCTTTGTACTTCTACTCCTCTATAAAACAGTGGGAATTTGTTATCTCTAGAAATAATCACCCTGGTTTTATGTGGGAGATGGGAGATGCTACAGAGCTTGAAATGGGAAAGCACTTTATCAGGAGGGAAGTTACATTATCAGAAGCCGTTGGCTTAACTTCTACCAGTGAACTAATCTATGATATAAGAATCACAGAATCAGTCAGGATTGGAAAGGACCACAAGTGTCACACAATTGGCTGCATCAAGACATGCTCACAAGAGAAAAAAAAGGAAGCAAAAGATGAAAAAAAAACCCTGTCATTAAAAACTGAGATAAACAGACTCTTAAAGAACAGAAACACTCTTTGGACTGACTACAATGCAAAGCGTGGGGAAAAAAAAACCCCAACAATCCAACAGCCACAAACCAAAACCAAGACACAAAGAAAGAGGAAACCTGAAGTTTGGTTTGTGATCAGCTTGGGAAAGGGAAGGGACAGATGAACCTAGGCAGCATTTATGAGTGGATGAGGCAATGTCAGGAGGAATTTAGGCTTCATAGTATTTATCAACACGAAGTAAGTTGTCATTATTATCCACTGCCATTTTTACCTGCACATATTTATCAACACAAAGTAAGTTGTCATTATTATCCACTGCCATTTTCTACCTGCACATATGGCAACTTTTATTTGGAAGATGAGAGCTAAGAGGATGGAAGAAAGGAAGAATGATTCTTTTTCCTGTGGAAGCTACATTGCTAGCTCCCCACTATGAGCTAAAGTGGCACACTTCTAAATGCAGCAACTCAACATAACAACTCAAAATAACCCCAAGATCTCAGCTAGATCATTTTACTTGTATTCTATAGCTCTTTAAGTACTGTATATGCAGATCTAGGGAAGAAAGAAGTGTCAGATCTCACACAGCAAAGCATCACTCAACAGAATGAGTAGCTATGTGCCAGCATGCAGAAAAAGTTTGTTTCTGGAGGCCAAGAATCACCAAATGAAAACACCTCACAAAAACCCCAAACACCAGTTCTGTTCTCATTGAATCATTAGAGGTCTGAACTGTCTGTAAACTGTTTGTTTTTTTTTAAAGAGGGAAAATAGAATTGAATAGAATAGGATAGAATAGAATAGAATCAGCCAGGTTGGAAGAGACCTCCAAGATCATCCAGTCCAACCTAGCACCCAGCCCTATCCAGTCACTAGACCACAGCACTAGGTGCCTCATCCAGTCTTTTCTTGAACACCTCCAGGGATGGTGACTCCACCACCTCCCTGGGCAGCCCATTCCAATGCCAATCACTCTCTCTGGCAACAACTTCCTCCTAACATCCAGCCTAGACCTCCCCCAGCACAATTTGAGACTGTGTCCCCTTGTTCTGTTGCTGGTTGCCTGGCAGAAGAGACCAACCCCACCTGGCTACAGCCTCTCTTCAGGTAGTTGTAGACAGCAATGAGCAGTATCTGGCTGCTACAGAGATGCTTCCCTTGCTGCTGCAGTTTGTGAGCTATCCTTCCTTCAGCAACTCAGGTTGCCCAAAGCATTCTGGCCTTGCTTAGAGCTTTTTCTCATTGCTTTCCCTGTCAAGCACAAATACTTTTTTCCACCAGACAACAAAAGAAGGCAGCTCGAACCTTTGCACATCCTTCCCTGTAGCTGTTGAACCCTAGGAGGTCCTCATAATGCTTTGCAGCCCTTTTGGGTTTTGAAAGCAGCATGAAAGGGCTGGAAATAGTGGTGGAGGGGAACATTCTCTGCAAGGTCACAAAACTGATCCAGTTGTTATTGATATTTTTTTTTTTCCTCTTAGAACCACTCCTCTAAGAATAGAATAAAGTCCCTGTCATTTATATCCCTTCAGTGGATCCTAACCCTGCCACACTCCAAACATTATTTCCTTTGCACAGTAGCTGGTGCTACATCTGAGCAGTAGTTAGCAGTTAGTTTGTCAGTGCAAAGCAATAAGCCACTTGGATAAGTAGATTATTGACACAGTAGATGGTAATTTCTCAGCTGGAACAATTGTGTTAATGCCAGCTTGGGAAGTTTGTAAGTCATGGAAGTGCCATCAGTAGGTGGTGATAAGGCAGTATGGAGAGACCTTTAGTCTACATATACTGCTATGGTTTGTTCTGGCAGTGAGCTGGTGCACAGAAAACTGAATATACTAAATAATCATAGGATCAGCCAGGTTGGAAGAGACCTCCAAAAGCAGCCAGTCCAACCTAGCACCCAGCCCTGTCCAAGCTTTTCTTCAACACCTCTAGGGACAGTGACTCCACCACCTCCCTGGGCAGCCCATTCCAATGCCAATCGCTCTCTCTGACAACAACTTCCTCCAAACATCCAGCCTAGACCTCCCCTGGCACAACTTGAGACTGTGTCCCCTTCTTCTGTTGCTGGTTGTCTGGCAGAAGAGACCAACCCCACCTGGCTACAGCCTTCCTTCAGGTAGTTGTAAACAGCAATGAGGTCTCCTCTTCTGCAGGCTGCACACCCCCAGCTCCCTCAGCCTCTCCTCATAGGGTTTGTGTTCCAGGCTCCTCACCAGCTTCGTCACCTTCTCTGGACACCTTCCAGTACCTCAACATCTGTCTTGAATTGAGGGGCCCAGAACTGGACACAGCACTCAAGCTGTGGCCTGACCAGTGCTGAGGACAGGGGCAGAATAACCTCCCTTGTCCTGCTGGCCACACTGTTCCTGATCCAGGCCAGGATGCCATTGGCTCTCCTGCCCACCTGGGCACACTGCTGGCTCATGTTCACTGCTGGCTCAGAATCAATGGATTATCCTTAATAGTAATGACAAAATTTGGAACAGAATCTTAGAACTGTCATATTTTAGAACAGAATCTTAGAAACATCATATTTTGAATCTAGATTTTGGAATCACTAACTTTTGGAACCAGATCTTAGAGCCATCATATTTTGGAACACGATCTTAGAGCCATCACATTTTAGAACAGGATCTTAGAACCATCATATTCTGGGATCTTAGAACCATAATATTTTAGAACAGAATCTTAGAACCATCATATTTTGAAACTGGATTTTAGAACCACCATCTTTTGGAACAGGATTTTAGAACCATCATATTTTAGAACAGGATCTTAGAACTATCATATTTTGAAACTGGATTTTAGAACCCCATCTTTTGGAACAGGATCTTAGAACCATCACATTTTGGAACAGGATCTTAGAACCATCATATTTTGGAACAGGCTTTTAGAACCACCATCTTTTGGAACAGGATCTTAGAACCATCACATTTTGGAACAGGATCTTAGAACCATCATATTTTGAAACTCAATTTTATAACCACCATCTTTTGGAACAGGATCTTAGAACCATCACATTTTAGAACAGAATCTTAGAACCATCATATTTTAGAACAGGATCTTAGAACCATCACATTTTAGAACAGAATCTCAGAACCATCATATTTTAGAACAGGATCTTAGAACCATCACATTTTGGAACAGGATCTTAGAACCATCATATTTTATAACAGAATCTTAGAACCATCATATTTTGGAACAGGATCTTAGAACCACCATATATTAGAACAGGATCTTAGAACCATTTTTTCAGTTGCAAAAGACCTTTAGGGTCATTGAGCCTACCCCTTATCTAATTCTCTATTCATCCTAGAAGCAGTAGAGAGAAACAAACACAATACTGGCAAGTTTTACAGCTTGGATCATAATAAACCCAGTCACTGATCCTAATTGCATGTAAACAGCTGTAACGTTTGTGGATTTCCCTTTCAAAGCACCTGAGCTACAGTAGCAATGACAAAACATCCCCAGAGTGTCTTCCTTTCTCACTGCAGACTCCTGCAACTTCATCATATCTAAACCAATTTAAACCTGTATTAATGGAAAAATGCTTTGAACTGAGGCCCTATGTGTCAACTTGCAACACAGAATGAATTTTTACTGTCAAGCTATGATCCTCCAAATTAAGAGGTGCTTTATAATTGAAATGCTGACACAGACTTCTAATTGTAGAGGTGTTGGCAGGTGCTGCTAGGCTAGCATTATATTAGCAACTTTTGCCTGTGAATGTTGTTCATTAAAGGTTATGCTTACATCACAGGCATGCAGATTATAGGGTGCAGAGTGATGGCTGTGTAAAATCAGACAACACACACCACAGAGTCACATATTAAGCTGATTAAATTAGTATCCCTCAAAGTTCCTTTCACTTTGAAAAGATATATGTATGGCAAATATTTGTATAGCTAGGTGCTCAAAAATAAAGCAGCCTAGGAAAGGGTTTCTGCTACAGCATTAATAACAAAGGCAAAGCAAAAATAAACCCTTCCCTTTTAACTAAACATCAAATTAGCTCAGCTATAGCTGTAGCCTGAATTGCAGGCGAGTGTTAGAGAGCTCATATCTAATTGCTGTAGTGTTCCAACCCTCCAAGCAGTGCAGATGTTATGCAAATAGTTTTGTGTTCATTTGCAGCCTGTAAAAATGTGGTGGGTTTCACAAAATCAGAGTGGAGGCCAAGAGGCATGCACACACCCACATGCTGCAGAAGTAAAGAACTGACTGAATTCCCCTACATCTGGTTACTGGAAACGCCTTTCACAGTATCACAGCATGACAGTATCACCAAGGTTGGAAGAGACCTCACAGATCATCAAGTCCAACCCTTCACCACAGAGCTCAAGGCTAGACCATGGCACCAAGTGCCACGTCCAATCCTGCCTTGAACAGCTCCAGGGACGGCGACTCCACCACCTCCCTGGGCAGCCCATTCCAGTGTCCAATGACTCTCTCAGNTCTTGGCCACATGATCCTCATCAAAACTTTTGATCAAAAGGTAGTAGACTTAGATAAAATTTGGATCTGACTCCCACTGGGGCTGCTAAATCTCACTCTGTGTGTGTATGTTTGTGTGTGTGCAGACTGAGAATGTCCAGACTAGGAAGTTCCAGCCTGGTGTGCTGCAGCAAACGCTTCATCATCCTTCTCTATCCTGTATCCATTCTGCAGAAAAGCCTGGTCCCAGTGTACAGATTGCTGATACCTGTCTCAGCATACAGATTGCTAATACCTTCTGCTGCTGCAGGTTAGCCTCTTGCCATCATCTTTCTAGGGATAATTTATCATGTCAGTGCCTTAGAGAGATGTGTAGGTGCTGAAATATTTAACATCATCCTAGCTTGTGAAACTTCTTTCAGCTTTGTAACACTTCCATATGCCTTCAGGAGGGGATTCCAGATTCCAGCTACTGAGGGTGACAGTCCCCAGGTTAGGAGACTCAGATCATTTAAAATACAAACAAAAATCACAGACTGACAGAATGTCAGAATCTGGAAGGGACCTCCAAAGCTCATTCAGTCCAACCTCTCTGCCAGAGCAGGATCACCTATACAGGAATCATAGAATAAGTCAGGGTTGGAAGGGACCACAAGGAGCATCTAGTTCCAACCCCCCTGCCATGGCCAGGGACTCACACTTAGAATCACAGAATCACAGAATCAGTCAGGGTTGGAAGGGACCACAAGGAGCATCTAGTTCCAACTCCCCTGCTATGGGCAGGGACACTCTACCCTACATCAGGCTGGCCACAGCCTCATCCAGCCTGCCCTTAACACCTCCAGGGATGGGGCCTCAACCACCTCCCTGGGCAACCCAGTCCAGGCTCTCACCACTCTCACACTCAACAATTTCCTCCTCATGTCCTCTCTGGACCTATCCACCTCCAGCTTTGCTCCATTCCCCCCCAGTCCTGTCACTCCCTGATATCCTAAAAAGTCCCTCTCCAGCCTTTTTGTAAGCCCCCTTCTGATACTGAAAGGCCACAAGAAGGTCATAGTAAGACCACCCAGGAACACATCCAGGTGGCTTTTGGCTATCTCCAGAGAGGGAGACTCCACAACCCCTTGGGCAGCCTGTTCCAGTGAAACAAAAAAACCCTCCTCATGTTTAAAAAATCCAAACAGAGAAGCAAGTTTAAATCCTTCTATTAAAACCTTTATTTTTTCCCCTTCTTTTTCCTTTTTTATTATTCTTTTTTCTTTCCTTTCAGGAGGATAATTCATTTGATGTTAAATATATATATATGTATTTCCTAAGTGGATTCTATGACATTAACTTATCCTTTTGACACAGAAAGATATATTCAGCAAGTCACATCCCACTGGTACGTTTCAAAGCTTTGCTATTTTTAGCAGCTATTTCCTCTAAGCAAATGTCATTGTTATATTTACATTTATGCTTTATTTAGCAAGGAATGGGAGGAAAAAAAGCCACTGTAAAAATATAATGTTTCATGGTACCTTTTCAGTGTTATTTATTACAAGATCACAGAATCATAGAATCAGCCAGGTTGGAAGAGACCTCCAAGCTCATCCAGCCCAACCTAGCACCCAGCCCTGTCCAACCAACCAGGCCATGGCACTAAGTGCCTCATCCAGGCTTTTCTTCAACACCTCCAGGGATGTTTGATTCTTTATCCACCTCATCTATTCCTATCTTGTCTACTTCTTACCTCCACCTATCTTTAACTGCTGTCTCAATTACATATATTTGGGTGTTTCCCTGACTTTGATCCTGTGTCTGTGTGTTGTACCATAGATTATCAATCAGGATGGCAAGGTCCTTCTCTGTGGAGTTATCCTCCAGCAGGCCCACCCCTAACCTGTACTGCTGCATGGTATTATTCCTTCCCCGGTGCAGCACTGTTCACTTAGGCTTATTGAGCTTCATTAGGTCCTTCTTTGCCCAGCTGTCCACTCTGTCCAGCAGCACAACCTTCCAGTGTGTAACCTACTCCTCCCAGGTTGCCCTCACCCCACATGAGCTGAGGGTGCTGTCTGTCTCTTTATCCACATGGCTGATATCACCATCCTCTGAAGCTGTTTTTTTTCAGGACACCATAAATAAACAATCATCTCTGTAACTAAGATCCAGGGGTGCATTTATCTGATCATTTTATGGCTTCATAATAAAGAGGAGATGATTCATAAGGAAAAAATGCTACTTCTCTGCACCACAGAAGATGAATTGGGCAATATTTGGGTGGTGAGTGAAATCACTGTAGAGCGTTTCTGAGCAATACTGTGCTCACAAAAGAATAAAGCTGTTGCCACCTAATGAGTAAGAGCAGCTTGGCATCAGCCAGTTGTGTTTATATGTATATATATATATATATATATATGTTTATATGCTGCATCCAGTTTTGGAGCCCCTGGGACAAGAAGGATGTGGAGATGCTGGAGTGTGTCCAGANGCTGGATGAGGCTGTGGCCAGCTTGGTCTCGGGTAGGGTGTCCCTGGCCATGGCAAAGGAGTTGGAACTAACTGATCCTGTGGTCCCTTCCAACCCTGACTGATTCCATGATTCTCTATACATAAATGTACATGCATGCATATATCTCTGTTTCTGTATATATATGAGCATGGAAATACAGAGCTGCATTTACTCCCAGATAAGCCTTTACCTAGCTTGTAAAGCCAATACCATCCTTTTTGTCTTGCAGCAAGATTGAACCCTTGGATGCATTGAAGCTCTTCTTCCACTAAAGTAAGTAAAGACTGTGTTAGAGCATGGTTTAATGATGGCTTTGTTAGCAGAAAAATAAAGTCCAACCCCCAACCAAAACCTCTGTTGAAGGCAAAAATGCTTTCTTGTAAGTGAAGCACTTCAATTCAAGGCAGAGGTGGCTTTAGTTAAAACAATCTGTTTGTGGCCTGACACTGATTTATGAGGTGTAGCTTATTTATCTTCTTTGTTTGCAATGTGGTTTTTGTTCTCTTCTGGTGATCAGATATATTTTTAATATATTTGGTTTAGGGTTGGGGTTGTTTTTTTGGCAGAAAAAAAAAAAATGAAGTCCTCTGAGGATCAGTGGTGTGCTACACCCTGAATTAACTGCCAAGGATGCAATAATTTTCCCCTTCTGCTTAATTGTATTGTGGAAGCAATCAGTCATGCAGCAAAAGCAATTACATTTTGGGGTTTTATTCTGTTTTCTTACTGTTTTTGTTAATATCAAAGTGCACACAGTGTTTGAAAAGATGCTTTCTCTCAAGATCCCTCTGCCTCTCTGGAAGGAAAGCAAATGCAATGGTAATGAATTAAGTCTTGGTTTTGAGGTAGGGTATAGGGTAGCAGAAAGATGCATATTCACAAATCCCTCCTCAGCAGTATTTTATCAAAGCAGACTTAATGGATTCTGACAAAAGGAAAGGAAAATGAGAAAGATGTGCCTGTCCTCCACAGAAAAGTACATTAATTATACCTAGAGTATGGAGGAGGCTCCCAGGTGACCTTCTTGTGGCCTTCCAGTATCTGAAGGGGGCCTTTAAAGGATTTAAAGTTCTACTGTTAGCCACAGCTGCTTTTCCACTGTGGTCACATTTAGACTTTAATTACAAGACAAGACACTTAGTGCCATGGTCCAGTTGACTGGACAAGGCTGGGTGATAGGGTGGACTGGATGGTCAGAGCAAAGCTGAGGGGAATGGAGCAACTACCTGATGGGAGGTTGTAGCCAGGTCGGGGTTGGTCTCTTCTGCCAGGCAACCAGCAACAGAACAAGGGGACACAGTCTCAAGTTGTGTCAGAGGAAGTATAGGCTGGATGTGATGAGGAAGTTGTTGGCAGAGAGAGTGATTGGCATTGGAATGGGCTGCCCAAGGAGGTGGTGGAGTTGCCATCCCAGGAGTTGTTCAGGAGAAGACTGCATGAGGCATTTAGTGCCATGGTCTGGTTGATTGGCCAGGGCTGGGTGCTAGGTTGGACTGGATGATCTTGGAGGTCTCTTCCAACCTGACTGATTCTATGATTCCATGATTCTAGGAAAGCTGGAGGTGGGGAGATTCAGACTGGATGTGAGGAGGAAGTTGTTCAGCATGAATAGAATAGAACAGAATGGAATGGAATAGAATGGAATGGAATGGAATAGAATAGAATAGAATAGGAATAGAATAGAAAAGAATAGAATAGAATAGAATAGAATAGAATAGAATAGAATAGAATAGAATAGAATAGAATAGAATCAAGCAGGTTGGAAGAGACCTGCAAGATCATCCAGTCCAACCTAGCACCCAGCCCTATCCAATCAACCAGACCATGGCAATAAATGCCTCATCCAGGCTTTGCTTCAACACCTCCAGGGACAGTGACTCCACCACCTCCCTGGGCATGGGAGTGGTGAGAGCCTGGAATGGGTTGCCCAGGGAGGTGGTTGAGGCCCCATTGCTGGAGGTGTTTAAGGCCAGGCTGGATGAGGCTGTGGCCAGCCTGATCTAGGGTAGGGTTTCCCTGCACATGTCGGGGGGGTTGGAACTGGCTGATCCTTGTGGTCCCTTCCAACCCTGACTGATTCTATGACTCTATTCAACAACAACAACCAAAAAAACCCACCACAACACCTGAATGTCAGAAGCACTCAGCTGAAATATTTGTATTCACATCTGCTGATAACAATGCCCCATGGGCATTCAGAAGCCTCATGCCACTACTCTCAGTAGGTTTGGTTCATTAGCTAAGATTTTTCCCCTTGATGCACTTTTGGCCAACATGTAACATGACTGTATATTTTTTTTTTTCTGTGTACTGAGTTTTCAGCTCCTAGGGGAAAAATAAATCTATTTGTTAAAAGTTGAATCTGTTACTGAAAAATAAAAAGAGTCATCTTGTAATTGAAATAGTTCACACAGAAAACAACCTATTTGTCAGGCAGCTTTATTTGCAACCTTGTCATGACAAAGAGGCAGGGCTAACAAGTGTGATAGAAACCAACTAACTAACCAACAGATTGGGGTTCCAGCCACCACTACTCCATGATACCATAGAATCATGGAATCAGTCAGGGTTGGAAGGGACCACAAGGAGCAGCCAGTTCCAACCCCTCTGCCACAGGCAGGGACACCCTACCCTAGAGCAGGCTGCCCACAGCCTCAGCCAGCCTGGCCTGAAACACCTCCAAGGATGGGGCCTCAACCACCTCCCTGGGCAACCCATTCCAGCCTCTCACCACTCTCCTGCTCAACAACTTCCTCCTCACCTCCAGGCTGACTCTCCCCACCTCCAGCTTCACTCCATTCCCCCCCAGTCCTGTCACTCCCTGATATCCTGAAAAGTCCCTCCCCAGCTTTTTTTTAGGCCCCCTTTCAGATACTGAAAGGCCACAAGAAGGTCACCTGGAGCCTCCTCTTCTCCAGCCTGAACAGCCCCAACTCTTTCAGTCTGTCCTCATAGCAGAGCTGCTCCAGCCCTCTGAGCATCCTTGTGGCCCTGGTCTGGACACACTCCAGCATCTCCACATCCTTCTTGTAATAGGAGATTCCAAAACTGGATGCAGTACTCCAGGTGGGGTCTCACCAGAGTGCAGCAGAGGGGAGAATCACCTCCCTTTCCCTGCTGGCCACACTTCTTCTGATGCAGCCCAGGCTCTGGTTGCGCCTCCAGGCTGCAAGTGCACACTGCTGGCTCCTGTTGAGCTTCTCATCCACCAATAGTAGCTAACTAACTAACCAACAGATTGGGGTTCCAGACACCCCTACTCCATCATATCATAGAATCATAGACTCATAGAATCAGTTAGGGTTGGAAGGGACCACAAGGATCATCTAGTTCCAACCCCCCTGCCATTAGCAGGAACACCCTGCCCTGGATCAGGCTGGCCAAAGCCTCATGCAAGGCTCTGGATGGGGTTGGTATTTTGGAAAACTGTGTATTAGTGGAACCAATTTTACCTTTTCTTTCAACACTAATCACAAGGAGGCTGCCCACTCATCTGTAATGCAGGAAAGAGCCTTAGTTCATTGAAGACAGCATCCAAATATAGGGAGCCCCCACCTAGAATGTTCTATCCATTTCTGGGCTCCTCAGTTCAAGAGGAACAGGGACCTACTGGAGAGAGTCCAACAGAGGGATACAAGGATGATGAAGGGACTGGAGCACTGTCTGGTGAGGAGAGGCTGATAGCCCTGGGGCTGTTCAGTCTGGAGGGAAGACTGAGAGGAATCTGATCGATGTCTATAAATATCTTAGGGCTGGGGGTCAGGAAGGAAAGGACAGGCACAGCCTCTGCTCACTTGTGCCCTGGAATAGGACAAGGAGCAATGGATGGAAAATAAAGCACAGGGAGTTCCACCTCAACATGAGAAAGAACTTCTTGTCTGAGCACAGAGCACTAGAACAGGCTGCCCAGTGGGGTTGTGGAATTCATGCACACAAAGGCTGAATTGTATTTTGCTGAGTGCATTTTGTTCTACTTTATCTTGTCATAAAATGCTCCTCTAGCATAGCACCATAGAATTGTTTAGGCTGGAGAAGACCTTTAAGATCATTGAGTCCAACCATTAACTCAGCACTGTCAATTCATCACTGAACCACGTTCCTCAGCACCACATCTACAAGGCTTTTAAATCTCTGCAGGGTTGGGGACTCCACCACTGCCCTGGGCAGCCTGTTCCAGGACTTGATAAGCCTATGGGGCAGAAACCCAGGACTTGATAAGCCTTTGGGGGAAGAAACTGTTCCCAGTATCCAACCTAAACCTTCCCTGGTGCAACTTGAGGCCATTTCCACATGTCTTATCTTTTGTTACCTGGGAAAAGAAACCAGTCCCTCACTTCCCTCTGACCTTCCTTCAGGAAGCTGTAGGGAGCCAGGTCTTCACTCAGCCTCATATTCTCTAGGTTGTCCTTCTCTGGAGGCTTCCAAGCCCTGTCTTGATGTGTTCCTGTATGACCTGCACTAGATTCTCTGGTCCTGCTCTAGCAGGGGTGGGGGTGGACTTGAAGATCTCTGGTCATCAAAGTTATAAATGTGATACATTCTCACACAGGTTGTATAAACCCACTTGTAGACTGTGTTTTTTTGTGCTGTGGACTTGGTTGGAAAATCCATGCCTCTATTTCCCAAGCAACTCATTTAATAGCTTTTTACAGTAGTTCAGAACAAGATATTGAACATTTTCTTCATTATTCTTCCAGCCCTTATTGTGTAATTGCATGTCTTAAAACTATTGAATTGGTTTTGGGGGTTGTGGGTTTTTTTTTATCCTTTAATGGAATATTTTGGCACTCAAATTAGCATTAAGTAACTTTAAAGATCTTTTCATAGAATCATAGAAACAATCAGGTTGGAAGGGACCTCCAAGATCATCCAGTCCAAGCTATCACCCAGCCCTGTCCAGTCAACACAGATGTGCTCAGCTCTTGAGCTGAACTGGCTGACATTCAATTCAGAGGAGCAGAAAGGTGACTGGGTAGGGAGAGCTCAAGTAGAGTGGGTTTAGGGAGTGCAGTGGAGCTGTTATGTGGCAGGATTCATATTCTAGCACCTGAGTTTTCCCTTCCATGCCCAGTGCAGACTACTGCAATACACTTTATTTTCCAGGTGCAGCTAGAAAACTACAGGTATCTAAATCAGTGCACTGCAAACCCAGTTGCCTTTTGTGAGGTACAATTTTTCTGGCACAGATTTATCTGAACTTCAAGCACAAAGCCTTCAACAGATTACAGAAACCATCTGGAAGTCTCAGGTGCTTGAGACAGTGGTAAGGAAGGCTAACTGCATTATTGACAGGAATGGTTTTCATTATCATTTGGAGATGATGAAAAAGGGGAAAAGAAAGGTAAAAGATGAACATAGCTATACAGAATGGGGCAAGTATGCTTGAAAGATGACCCTGCACAACATGCCAACCATAGCTTGAAAGCAGAGATCCATGAGTCAAGGAGAGTGTCAGTGGTGTTTAATGCATTGCTCTGAACGGGATATGAATCAGGGCACACCTTGGCCAGCAGGGCAAGGGAGGGGATTCTGTCCCTTTACTCTACTCTCCCCAGACCCCTCCTGGAGTACTGTGTGCAGTTCTGGAGCCTCCAACACAAGAAGGACATGGGACTGTTGGAGTGAATCCAGAGGAGGCCACAAAGATGCTCAGAGGGCTGCAGCAGCTCTGCTATGAGGACAGGCTGAGAGAGTTGGGGCTCTGCAGCCTGGAGAAGAGAAGGCTTCCAGGAGACCTTGGAGTGGCTTTCCACTGAAGGGGGCCTACGGGAAGGCTGGGGAGGGACTATTGACAAGGTCTTGTAATGATAGGATGAGGAGTAATGGGTTTAAACTGGCAGAGGGGAGATTAAAACTGGATGTTAGGAAGAAGTTCTTTGCAGTGAGGGTGGTGAGAGCCCAGGGAGGCTGTGGCTGTTCCCTCCCTGAAGGTGTTCAAAGCCAGGTTGGATGAGGCCTTGAGCGACCTGTTCTAGAGGGAGGTGTCCCTGCCTATGGCAGGAGTTTGGACCTGGCTGAGCTTCGAGGTCCCTTCCAACCTCAACCATTCTTTGATTCTGTGATTCCCATGGTAAGGAAAGTCTAATTTCCAACTGTCTGTGATATCAGCATGCAACAACTCTGAGCAAACACTGAACTCATATTGATACTCACTAGAGTTTAATTACTGAATAAATTATGTTGCATGTAACAGAGAGCAACCTTGTGAGATAACTTTGCAACTTTTTGAGTGCTAAAAATAGCTGTAGCCTGAATAAAAAGAATCTTCTTTTCTCAAAAGCATTGGAAAACCAAAGGAAACCAGGATGCTCCTGTAGCTGGTAACAACTATGTATAAAACAAGCAAAAAAGAGGACCCTACAAATCATAAGAGGGGAGATGTTATTTCCTCCTGCTTTTCTTTTACCTTCTTCTGAACTTTTAGCTCAGCTAGTCACATTAGGTCAATTGGGATGACATCATCTAACCTGTGTAGAATACTCATATTATGAGCTGCATTGCTGAATAATGAGGATTCTTCTCTTCAAATGCCTTTTCTGTAGTCTGAGCTCATACACTCTTCTGAAAATTCAATCTCTTTGGAAGCATTTTAATACAGAGCAGAACAAAAATATACTGAAAGGCACTTATATTTAAATAAATTAGAGCAAACTGAGAAATTGCTGAGGTTGAGGCAGACTGGGAGCTGATCTGCTGGAAAGCAGTCCTGTGGAGAGGGACCTGGGGGTCCTGGTGGCTAACAAGTTACCCATGGCACAGCAATGTGCCCTTGTGGCCAAGAAGGCCAATGGGATCCTGGCATGTATTAAGAAGAGTATCCTCAGCACATCAAGGGAGGTTCTCCTTCCCCTCTACTCTTCCCTGGTGAGACCTCATCTTGAATGCTGTGTTCAGTTTTGGGCTCCTCAGTTGAAGAGGGGCAGGGGTCTGCTGGAGGGGGTCCAGAGGAGGGCTACGAGGATGACGAGGGGACTGGAGGGCATGGCTGATGAGGAGAGGCTGAGGGACCTGGCATTCTTTAGTCTGGAAAACAGAAGACTTAGAGGGGATATAATAAATTGTTTATAAGTATCTGAGGGCTGGCCAGGAAGGGGGGGACAGGCTCTGCTCACTGCTCCCTGGGATAGGACAAGGAGCAATGGGTGCAAGTTGCAGCAAAAGAAGTTGCACCTCAACACAAGGGGGAACTTCTTGACTGTAAGGGTCACAGAGCACTGGAACAGGCTCCCCAGAGAGGTTGTGGAGTCTCCTTCTCTGGGGACTTTCAGGCCTGTCTGGATGTGTTCCTGTGTGATCTGTGTTAGATAGGATTGTCCTGCTCTGGCAGGGGGGGGTTGGACTCGATGATCTCTTTGGGTCCATTCCACCCACTAACATCCTATGATGATCCTATGAAATATACAAGTTAAAAAGGTAATGCTGAAACAGAACAACCCTCCCAGAGACCAAAGTCCCCAGAAGGGGCTCTCAACCACCCTTCCACCTTTTTCCCATCTCTCTGCCTTACCCCAGACTTTGTCTTACATTCAAAGTGAGTTTGGAGGATTGGCCAGGGTGGGTTAGGAAGCAGAAGGATTAGTTAGGCAGCAAGTTAGAGAGAGAAGTGCAGGCAACCAGAGCGAGCAACTCTGTTATCTACATTATGTTCTTGTCTTTATACATCTATGAGTGCAGCAGACACCACCACTGTTTCCTTTTTACAGCCTATGATTGAATTCCTCTCACCAGAATATCACAGCTAGGCTCACACTGGCACACCACACAGTCCCATTTCCCTCAAGCCCCTCCTCACATATTTGTGCTTTACATCCTTCACCAACTCCATTGCCTTTCTGTGGAGCTTTGCTTAACTTAATGGTCATTTTGCACCTTGTAAGCAATTGGAATGCTTCAAAAGGAAATGGGGAGGGGGTGGGACACAGGAATTCTGAAGGGTAGAATTGAATAGAACAGAATCAACCAGGTTGGAAGAGACCTCCAAGATCATCCACTCCATCCTATCACCCAGCCCTAACCAGTCAGTCCTCCAAAGAGGTTGGTGTGTCTTACTTTGTCATTTGATAATTATTATGCAGTGCTCTTACTTCCCTAGGTAGAGATTGTCTGAATAATTTCATTACAAACAGGACCCTTTGGGGAAGAATGTTGCCTAATGAAATTAATCATTATACAGATTTATTCTTTAACAAGGTACTTTGTGGGTGATTATTTCTAGATGGAATATATTAGTGCAGATCTGCTGTTTTGACAGCCATCACACTATGTGGAAAAGAGGGAGCAGGAATGAAGGAGGAGAGAGGGAGGGAGGGGAGGAAAGGAAGGGAGAGAAGAAATAACCTCTACCAACTTCTCCTCTTGTCCCCTTCACATGTGCTGGGAAATACTTTACCTCAGCAAACCATATCATTGTGGATGATGTGCAGCCAGGAGGAATGGGACCTAGGGGTACTGGTAGATAGTAGCTGAACATGAGGCAGCAGTGTGCCCAGGTAGCCAAGAGAGATAGTGGCATCCTGGCCTGGGTCAGGAACAGTGTGGCCAGTAGGACAAAAGAGGTGATTCTTCCCCTGTACTCAGCACTGCTCAGGCCACACCTTGAGTGCTGTGTCCGGTTCTGGGCTCCTCAGTTCAAGAGAGATGTTGAGGTGCTGGAAGGTGTCCATAAAAGGGCAACAAAGCTGGTGAGGGGCCTGGAACACAAACCCTATGAGGAGAGGCTGAGGGAGCTGGGGGTGTGCAGCCTGGAGAAAAGGAGACTCAGGGGCGACCTCTCATTGCTGTCTACAACTACCTGAAGGGAGGCTGTAGCTAGCTGGGGTTGGTCTCTTCTGCCAGGCAAGCAGCAACAGAACAAGGGGACACAGCCTCAAGTTGTGCCAGGGGAGGTCTAGGCTGGATGTTAGGAGGAAGTTGTTGGCAGAGAGAGTGATTGGCATTGGAATGGGCTGCCCAGGGAGGTGGTGGAGTCACTGTCTCTGGAGGTGTTGAAGGAAAGCCTGGATGAGGCACTTAGTGCCATGGTCTGGTTGACTGGACAGAGATGGGTGCTAGGTTGGACTGGATGAGCTTGGAGGTCTCTTCCGACCTGATTGATTCTATGATTCTGTGATTCTATGACGAGCCTGGATGGGGCATTTAGTGCCATGATCTGCTTGATTGGACAGGGCTAGGTGAAAGGTTGGTCTGGATGAGCTTGGAGGTCTCTTCCAACCTGATTGATTCTATGAATTTTCTTTAGTCCAACATTTGTTCTCAGAATTCACTGTAAATGACCTTCTGAGGCAAAGAAAACCCCAACATGTTGTATTCCAGTAAGGAATATATTATGAATTTAGCCTTAAAAAAAAGAAGGAGAGAGAGAAAGAAATATTTAATATGGATAAGGCACATGACAGGGCACAGCATTTCACTTGGCTTTATTGCTGTAAACCCAGGTTTAATTCACAGAAATGAACTAGAGATCTACAGGCCTGGTTAATTTTCTCACATAAAGAACACAATCCACAAAAGAAAGGAGGAAAAAAATACTTTTTAAGCTTCGTTTTTGTGAGCATAAAAGTACAAACTCTCCAATTTGCTAATTTGGACAGTGGCTTCACTCTGCAGCTTAGCCAGCCTTTTATAATTGGACAAGCAGCCCTGATAATCTGCTACATTGTGCACAATCACTCTGCCATTTCTAATTAAAAGTGACAAACCCCCTGAAACCTCCCCTAGACCAATGTGGTGAGCTTAGAATAGCTTGAACTGCTTTAACTCTTTGGGATGTGGTGAGCTTAGAATAGCTTGAACTGCTTTAACTCTTTGGGATGTGGTGAGCTTAGAATAGCTTGAACTGGTTTAACTCTTTGGGATGTGGTGAGCTTAGAATAGCTTGAACTGCTTTAACTCTTTGGGATGTGGTGAGCTTAGAATAGCTTGAACTGCTTTAACTCTTTGGGATGTGGTGAGCTTAGAATAGCTTGAACTGGTTTAACTCTTTGGGATGTGGTGAGCTTAGAATAGCTTGAACTGGTTTAACTCTTTGGGATGTGCCAAGCTTAGATTAGCTTGAACTGGTTTAACTCTTTGGAATGTGGTGAGCTTAGAATGGCTTGAACTGGTTTAACTCTTTGAGATGTGCCAAGCTTAGATGTGCTTGAACTGGTTTGACTCTTTGGGATGTGGCAAGCTTAGATTAGCTTGAACTGGTTTAACTCTTTGGGGCTGCCTTTTTAAACAGGTATTTGTTAGAAGAGAAGAAACAATGTGTAGGAGCCTCTAAAGAAAAAAAGCCTGTACCAATGGCCAGAAAAAAATCATCACAGGCTTCTTGTGATGTTGTGTAAACCATGCTTGCAAAACCTTTACCATCTGAGAAAACATAGTGAAAGCATCATTTTCTCTCTAGGCATGTTACAGAGACTTTGTGCTTATGGGGAAGAGGAGAAAAAATATTGTGTCATACACAGTGTGTTCAGGGCTGCTTTCTGGATGGCTGCTTGTCTGCTCAACTTCAGGCTTCTGCTGCAATACACACTCCATGCTAGAGCTCTTATAAATGACCTGTTTAATCTTGATAGAGGCAGCGTTGGACCACTTCATACAAAAGCATTGTTTGATGCCTCCTCTCTCAACAAGATGATGTCTTCATAGTGCAATGAAAAAGTGACTGAAGTGTGGCATGCAACAATTCATGGATCAGGAAGCCAGAATCCTCCAGTTTTCATCCCTACATCATGGCACAGGCATAACACAGTCCTTGCTTCCATACCTCAAAGCATGTGGAGTAAATCAACTAGATGATCCTTATGGTCCCTTGCAACCCTGACTGATTCTGTGATTCTGTGAACTTACAGAAAAATATCTTTCTCTGTGTCTGTGGGAACAGTGCAGGCCTTAATGAGCAATGTTTGGATGAAGGGAATGAAGCAGCGTGGGGAAATGCTGCTAATGTGTGCATGTGTTCATGGAATCATAGAATCATCCAGGCTGGAAGAGACCTTCAAGATCATCCAATTCAACCTAGCACCCAGCCCTGTCCAGTCAACCAGACCATGGCACTAAGTGCCTCATCCAGGCTTTTCCTGAACACTTGCAGGGATGGTGACTCCACCACCTCCCTGAGCAGCCCATGCCAATGCCAGTCACTACTTCTGGCAACAACTTCCTTCTAACATCCAGCCTAGATCTCCCCTGGCACAATGTGAGACTGTGTCCCCTTGTTCTATTGCTGATTGCCTGGCAGAAGAGACCAACCCCACCTGGCTACAGCCTCCTTTCAGGTAGACAGCAATGAGCTCTGCCCTGAGCCTCCTCTTCTGCAGGCTGCACACCCCCAGCTCCCTCAGCCTCTCCTCACAGGGCTGTGCTCCAGGCCCCTCACCAGCTTGGTTGCCCTCCTGTGGACACTTTCAGTACCTCAACATCTCTCTTGAATTGAGAAGCTCAGAACTGGACACAGGATTCAAGTTTTGGCCTGATCAGTGCTGAGTACCAGGGCAGAATAACCTCCCTTGTCCTGCTGGCCACACTGTTCCTGATCCAGGCCAGGATGCCATTGGCTCTCTTGGCCATCTGGGCACACTGCTGCTTCATGTTCAGCTACTATCTACAAGTACCCCCAGGTCTCTTTCTTCCTGTCTGCTTTCCAGCCACTCTGTCCCCGTGGCTGTGCATGCATTTTCCATATTTGAGGAGATGAATTTCACCTGCAGCAATGCAGTCCATTTCTGGAAGGTACAGAGTTATGGCCTCAAGCTGAGACTGGGGAAGTTTAGATTAGATATTAGGAAAAAGGGTTTTTTTTGTGGAGAGAGTGCTCAGGCACTGGAATGAGCTGCCCAGGGAGGTGGTGGAGTCACCCACCCTGCGTCTGTTTAAGGGTCGTTTGGATGTGCTGCTTAGGGAGAAGGTTTAAGGTGAATTTTGTAGAGTAGGGTTGTACTTTGGACTTGGTGATCCTGAGAGGCTTTTCCAAGCTGGATGTTTCTGTGATTCTGTGATAAATTCCTGAACTGGGAAAGCAGAAGTGGGGGAAGGGAGAGAGCAGGGAAGGAATCGCTCTGGAGTGCCTATCTGCAGATACATCAGAAGAGTTTTGGCAACTGAAGTTGTTAACATCCTTACATAGTACCGAGGTAGCTTTTGTAGAGATGTTTCATTCTGGAAGGAAAGTACATTCTTATTGATAGTGACTCTCTTTTGCTCTATGAATACAGAAGAGATGGCAGCACAGCCCTAGTCTTGGCTAAGACACTCACCTATGTTGTAACAGACTTACAATGTCCGTAGTAAACACAGGATCACAGGATATTAGAGGTTGGAATGGACCCAAGGAGTTCATCAAATCCAACCCCCCTGCCAGAGAAGGACAGTCCTATCTAACACAGATCACAGAGGAACACATCCAGACAGGCCTTGAAAGTCCCCAGAGAAGGAGACTCCACAACCTCTCTGGGCAGCCTGTTCCAGTGCTCTGTGACCCTTACAGCAAAGAAGTTCCCCCTTGTGTTGAGGTGCAACCTCCTTCGCTGCAATTTACATCCATTGCTCCTTGTCCTATCCCAGGGAGCAAGTGAGCAGAGCCTGTCCCCACCTCCTGGCCATCCCTCAGATGTGTATAAACGTTTATTAAATCCCCTCTCAGTCTTCTCTTCTCCAGACTAAACATCCCCAGCCCCCTCAGCCTCTCCTCATAAGGTATGCCCTCCAGTCTCCTAATCATCCTTGTAGATCTCTGCTTTATAGCAAGAATGGAACTGTGTATCTTGCAGTAGGAGACTGGTTCAAATATGTGTGTTTCTATCCCTCTCTCTAAAGACAGTGTAAAAAAAACCCACCACATTAAACTTATATGCTTCTGGTCTCTGCAAAGATGTGCTTGTCTCTGCAAAGGTTTACTTGTCTCTATTTTGTCCTCAATGAGGCCTAGGCAAAGAGTTCTGTTTCCTTGGGAACTTAATGGTGGGGAAACTGGTTCAAGGTAAGGAAGGTAGACCTCTGCATAAAAACTTCTGTGATTTAGAGAGAAGAAAATAATTAAAAGGAGAACAGATGGATAAGAAAGATGGGTACAAGCTCTTTAGGAAGGATAGGCAGGGAAGGAGAGGAGGAGGCATTGCCCTCTGTAGCAGTGACCAGCTAGCATCAGTGAAGCTCCACCTGGGGAAGGATACTGAGCTGGTTGAGAGTATATGGGTTAAAATTAAAGGGAGGACAGAGGAGGGGGATGTTACCGTAGGGGTCTGCTACAGGCCACCTGATCAGCAGAACCAAGCAGACGAGGCCCTTCACAGGCAGACAGAAGCAGCTTCCAAGTCACAAACCCTGGTCCTCCTGGGGGATTTCAACCAACCTGACATCTGCTGGAGGAACAACACAGCAAGGCAACAGCAATCCAGGACGTTCCTGGATTGCACAGATGACAACTATGTCTTTATTGCCCCTCTTTGTGTGTGTGTGTCTGTGTTGTCTGTTTGCTGTTGCAAATGAGTGAAGGCAGGAATTTTGAGAGAAACAACTTCCATTTATTACTTTAAGTTGAAGCCAATTTTTGTAAGTTACTTCTAAAGAAAAAAAAAAAAAAAAGGGGGGAGGGTGGAGGAGGAAGATATAAAAGTCCATAAAAAGTTATTGGCTCTTAGATTTTCTAGAGCAATAAACTGAGCCTTTTTTCCCCCTCTTCTTTTTTAATCTATTATTCCTTTAGATTGAACGATACACCTGACCTAGCCTATGCTTCCTTGTTTCCATCTTGGCTGATGAGACACAAGAGCAGCACATATTTCCTGCCTGCCCTTTCCTTCTCTTCCCTCCCTCTTCTCAAGTAGTGGGATTCATCTCTAGCATATTTTGGCTTTCATACATCTTGCTGCATGATGAAGCATCTGCCTGTGGTGCCGAAGATACTGGCGGTGCCTGCGTTTGCCCCAGAGCGCATTACAGATGGCAGTGTCAGTGCAGATAATGATAGCCTAATATACTGATGGGAGCAACAGGGGACAGATGCTGCTTTTGTTCTGTTTGCAGTGGCAGATCCACCCTGCAGACTAGGGCCGGGAGGGGAGGACTCCCAGCTAAAAACAAGCAGAGCAATTTAGGTGGTGGCCACTGGGTGGGGTAAAAGTGTGGAGCATTACAAAAACCCAACGAAACCAAACCCAACCAAACCCAAGCCAACAAAGACCGAAAAAACTCCACCCTACAAACGTGGGATTTGTCAGAAACAAAGAGAGGAATCAATGTGATGAGTCCTTAGGCTGGCCAGGAGATGCTCTGTGCTAGTTTGAAGCTGGCTAGAATGTTTTGGTGAGAAGGATTAGATCACAGGCTGTGAAAGAGAAACAAGTGGTGATGTCTACTTCACTCATAGGCTTGCTGAGATCTATAAGAACAAGAGTATAAACTTTTTAAATTTTAATTAATTAATTTAATTCATTTTAATTAACCTGAAGGGAGGCTGTAGCCAGGTGGGGTTGGTCTCTTCTCCCAGGCAACCAGCAACAGAACAAGGGGACACAGCCTCAAGTTGTGCCGGGGGAGGTCTAGGCTGGATGTGATGAGGAAGTTGTTGGCAGAGAGAGTGATTGGCATTGGAATGGGCTGCCCAGGGAGGTGGTGGAGTCGCCATCCCTGGAGGTGTTCAAGAAAAGCCTGGATGAGGCATTTGGTGCCATGGTCTAGTTGACTGGATAGGGCTGGGTGCTAGGTTGGACTGGATGATCTTGGAGGTCTCTTCCAACCTGGCTGATGCTATGATTCTATGAAACATAGATAAGGTACTCGCACTTGGGGCACTGCCCGAGCTCTGGGCACTTCTCTCTCTAACCTCAGCTGCCATCTCTCTGATTAATGCATTTTGCTTCTTAACCCCCTAGCCAACCTCCACTCTCCCTTGGGGCAAAAGGCAACGTCTGGGGTAAGGTAGAGGGGTGGGAGAAGGTGGAAGGGTGTTTGGGAGCCCCTCCTGGGGACTCAGGTTTCTGGGAGGGCTGTTGTGTTTCTGTATTACCTTTTACCTTGTATATTTCTGTCTATAAATGTTTATACTGTAACTATCTGCTTGTATATTGTGCTAAGCTGTAAATATAAGCTTCATTCAGGTTTCCAGAGCTGGCTGAGTCTAGTCTGGGTGAATTCCAAAGTGTGAGGGGGGGAGTGGGTAACACCCAAACCACTACATGCTCAAATGAAGCATGAATCAACAGATTTTTTTGCATTGCTTTTGTTACTTCCAGAATAAATGTACAGCAATGGGTGTAAGTTGCAGCACAGGAGGTTCTGCCTCAACACAAGGGAGAACTTCTTTGCTGTAAGGGTCACAGAGAACTGGCACAGGCTGCCCAGTGAGGTTGTGGGGTCTCCTTCTCTGGAGCCTTTCAAGGCCTGTCTGGATGTGTTCCTCTGTGATCTGTGTTAGATAGGATTGTCCTGCTCTGGCAGGGGGGTTGGACTCGATGATCTCTTTGGGTCCCTTCCAACCCCTAACATCCTGTGAGCCTGTGACACACAGGAGAGATTGTGGGCATGAGGCAACTTCATCTATAAAGGGTTCAAAATATGTTTTAGCTCTGAATCCTTGAGGAGTGAAAACAAAATCACTGAGAAAGGAAGCAACAGAGGAAAGTAGCTTTTTTCATCCAGCAGCCAGACCTTTGTCAGGGCAAATTCACTGG
The DNA here is from genome assembly GCA_013400475.1 of Tricholaema leucomelas. NCBI lineage: Eukaryota > Metazoa > Chordata > Aves > Piciformes > Lybiidae > Tricholaema lacrymosa > Tricholaema leucomelas. The sequence continues at coordinate 42,894 of WAAF01007759.1, forward strand.
TAAATAAAAAATCCCTCTTTGCTGGAGTCTAAACTCTTGTAGGGAGCAAGAATATGTGCACAGCATAGGCAGTCTTTATCCCTTCAGATCAAGGCCTCTTCAACAAAACCCAGCCCAAAAAAACACACAAAAAAAAACCCCACCACATGGGAATTGTCAGACACAAACAAGGGAATCAACAGGATGACTTCTTAGCCTGGCCAGGAGATGCTCAAATGAGGGAAGTGAAGAGCCTTCCTACATGAATCAACAGATATATCTCATTGCTTTTATTACTTCCAGAAGAAATGTACATCAGATTACACAGGATACCATTTTAAAGCTGTGTGTCTCTCAGGGTATGGATGTGAGTAAATCACACCCTATAATCTTTCATCATCCTCAGTGCTCCAGTGCTTTTACAGGGGGGATTTACACTCACACATAAAATAAACACTTAACCCCCCTCCCCCTCACTACAGAATGGTGAAGGACCTTTGTTTCCAGTCACTACAAGCATCTAAACTACAGGGGTGTTTATCTTTTGCCTTCGTGCAGCATAGTCAGATGAGGGAAAGCTTTACCAGATCATTATGTTAAGTAGGAATTTAACTTTATCACTATTTTTATTGAGTATAATGGTTTCACAAATTGTGTTTGTCCTGTTTCTTAGCTTAACAGCCTGAGATCCTACGAGGAAATCCACATGCTTTTAATGGTGACCTCATTGCTGTCTACAACTACCTGAAGGGAGGCTGTAGCCAGGTGGGGGTTGGTCTTCTGCCAGGCAATCAGCAACAGAATAAGGGGACACAGCCTCAAGTTGTGCCAGGGGAGGTCTAGGCTGGATGTTAGGAGGAAGTTGTTGGCAGAGAGAGTGATTGGCATTGGAATGGGCTGCCCAGGGAGGTAGTGGAGTTGCCATCTCTGGAGGTGTTCAAGAAAAGCCTGGATGGGGCACTTAGTGCCATGGTCTGGCTGACTGGATAGGGCTGGGTGCTAGGTTGGACTGGATGATCTTGGAGGTCTCTTCTAATCTGGTTGATTCTATGATTCTGTGATTTTAGCACAAACCAGGGTTTGTTTTTTTCCCCCTCTTGTCGAAGAAATGAGAGCAAGGACCTTGAACTATATCTTAAATTATATCTTATCCATATTTAGTGTATCAGATACACAGGAGAGAAGTCAGCAGCTGAGTGAAAAAAAAAAAAATAATCACCCTGTGCATTAACTTAACTTCTGGTGTATCATTTTACCCATCATCAGATATGCTGTCTGTTTTCTGCCACAATGTGATTGCTCTTCTTGATGTCCTTGAAGAGATTTCTTCTCATAGAACTCCTTTCTGGTTTCTATTTTTCATAGAAACTATAATCATAGAATGTATTGAGTTGAAAAGGTCCTTGAAAGGTCATCCAGTCCAGCTCCTTTGCTCAGTGTCCTGTCCGACCTGACCTGGAATGTTTCCAGGTAGGGCTTGGTCTCATCTGTCAGGCCACCAGCAACAGAACAAGGAGACACAGTCTCAAGTTGTGTCAGGGGAAGTATAGGCTGGATGTTAGGAGGAAGTTGTTGCCAGAGAGAGTGATTGGCATTGGAATGGGCTGCCCAGGGAGGTGGTGGAGTCACTGTCCCTGGAAGTGTTCAAGAAGAGCCTGGACGGGGCACTTAGTGCCATGGTTTAATTGTCTAAGGCTGGGTGACAGGTTGGGCTGGATGATGTTGCAGGTATCTTCCAACCTGCTGTATTCTATGATTCTATGATCTATCACCTCTCTGCACATCCTGTGTCAGTGTTTAACCACCCTTACAGAGAAGTACTTCTTTACATTTCATCTCAACTTACCATCTTTTAGTTTAAAACCATCACCTCTTGTCCTGTTACAGCAAGCTCTGCTAAAAAGTCTGCCCCCAACTTTCTGACAGGTCCTTTGAGTACTGGAAGGCCACAGTAAGTTCTGCCCAGGACCTTCTGCTGTCCAGGCCAAACACCAACCACCAGCCTGTCCTCGTGTCAGACAGGTTCACACAGGCTCACAGGATGTTGGGGGTTGGAAGTGACCCAAAGAGATCATTGAGACCAACCCCCCTGCCAAACAGGACCACACAATCTAGCACAGATCACAGAGAAACACATCCAGACAGGCTCTGAAAGTCTCCAGAGGAGGAAACTCCACAGCCTCTCTGAGGAGCCTGTGCCAGTGCTCTGTGATCCATACAGTAAAGAAGTTCGCTCTTGTGTGGAAGGGGAATCTCCTGTGCTGCAACTTACACCCATGGCTCCTTGTCCTATCCTAGGGAGCAGTGAGCAGAGCCTGTCCCCCCCCCCTGACCCTCAGCCCTCAGAGATTTATAGACATTTATTAAATCTCCTCTCAGTCTTCTCTCCTCCAAATCTCTGATCATTTTTGTGGCCTTCTCTGGACTCACTCCAGCAGCTCAGTGTCTTTCCTGTGCCAAGGACACAGTACTCCAGGTGTGCTCTGACCAGAGCAGAGCAGAGGATCTGAATCTCTCCCCTTGCCCTGCTGCCTTCTGAGCTGCGAGTGCACATTAGGAGCTCATGTGCAGCTTTGCATCCCCCAGTACCCCCAGGGTGGTACTCCTTTGCCATGGGAAGGAAACCTGTTGGCCTGATTGCAGCAAATCCTTGAAAATAAAAGTATATGGAAAATGGGAGGAAGTATTACACATTTCAAACAGTTTTCCCCAGACTTACTTATAAGAATGGGTAGAAAGCAAACAACCAAACAAAAGAGCCTCCATTATCCCCGTAACACAACTACTGCTTTCTAAACTAGCCAGAGGAAATGATGTGTGTGCAGGTGTCTGAGCTGCAATCCAAGCTAGAGCATTGCCTTTTCTCTTTCAGGTGAGCCTTAAAAATGCATTTATTTCTTTTCATCTTCCTGCTTCTTCATAACTGCATCCATCTCCCATTTATGAGCTCAGCAACTATTATCACTTGTGTCACGGGGTCAGTGGACAGGACAGTTTATATTACACTGTCATTTTCTGCAGGGAATAAAGAATGCCCTACCTTATTTTTACCACAAAGACTAAGTAAGGGGATAAAAGCCACTGGAATTCCTCAGACATCCAACTCCACGTCTGGCACCGTGACTCATTGACCTCACAAGTGGCTCACTTGCTACAAATATCCCAATTCTTCTGAGTAAAGCAGCCATCTGGCAATGCTTGGCAATCCTTCTGCCCCTGGAAAGGGACACTTTACCTCACTCTTTTTTAGAGGAATTAATGTCTGGACCCATTGACCTACAAAATGAATCACTGATTTCAGCCCATTCCCTGGTCATCAGGCATACCAAGCAGCAACACCAATTAGGATAGCTGTTGCTATCCATCAGTAACTTTTCCAGGTAGAATCATAGGATCATAGAATCAGTCAGGTTGGAAGAGACCTCCAAGATCATCCAGTCCAACCTAGCACCCAGCCCTATCCAGTCAACCAGACCATGGCACTAAGTGCCTCATCCAGGCTTTTCTTGAACACCTCCAGGGACGGCGACTCCATCACCTCCCTGGGCAGCCCATTCCAATGGCAAATCACTCTCTCTGTGAAGAACTTCCTCCTAACATCCAGCCTAGATGTTCTAATGTACACCACTTTCTCAGTGCTTCTAGCCTGTGGCTAAATGAACTTTGTTCTCCATTGCTGCTGGATAGTAGAAACTAATAATATTAGAAAGTAATGTGAAGAAAAGCAGGCACAGTCACAGAGAACAGTGCTTGGACTGCACAGAGTGCTTTGGAGGAGAGGCCTTTTCCCTAGAGGCGTTCAAGGTCAGACTCAATGGGGCTCTGAGCAACCCAATCTCCTTAAGCCTGTCCCTGATTACTGCCAGGGGGCTTCAACTGGATGACCTCTGGGAGTTCCTTCCAACCCAGCACATTCTATGCTTCTAAGATAACTGCAGTAAACAGAATTCCCTCTGCTAGTGTCTTAGAGAACCTTTTAACTGGCCTGTTGTGGGGATGCTAAACATAGGCACAGAAAAAGTTCATCCCAACAGTGTATGTAGTTTTACAGAAAGGACACTGAGTAAAATGTGGACACACTACTCTTGGATGGCCAAAGACATGTTTAATAAGACTGAATGTTGGATATCAAACCCATCACTTCTGTCCTGTAACTACAGGATCATCTTTCCACTCTCTCTTGCTCTGCAAAGCTAAGATAATAATGCTTGTTAATAATGTCATTACTGATAGCACTTATTGCTTTAAAGATTACCCAGTGTTGTAGTACAACTGCCAGTCAAATTGTGTCTGCTGAATCTCTTCCATGAAGCATTATGAAATCTGAAGCACTTCAGACATGTAGGAAACCATAACTGTATGAGGTGACTGGAATACAAGTTTAGAGTTTTCCTCCAGGCAACTCTGTTTACCACTACAGGACAAAGCAAAGTCATTCAAATTGATTCATTGTGGAGCTGGCATTGGCCTGAGTGTGCTCAAGGTGCTCTTAGGCAAATAGGTCTTTGGTGCAGTTGATTGGACAGGGCTGGGAATGGGCTGCCCAGGGAGGTGGTGCAGTCACCGTCCCTGGAGGTGTTCAAGCAAAGCCTGGATGAGGCACTTAGTGCCACGGTCTAGTTGATTGGACAGGGCTGGGTGCTAGGTTGGACTGGATGAGCTTGGAGGTCCCTTCCAACTTGGCTGATTCTATGATTTTATGACTCTACCTTTTATAAGTTGTGCTAGTTTGAACCCAGCTGGGACATTTTAGTGAGAGGAATTAGATTCTAGACTGTGAAAAGGAAACAATGGTGATGTCTGCTGCACTGAAAGGCTTGCTGAGATGTATAAAAACAAGAACACAAACATAGATAACAGAGTTGCTCTCTCTGCCTTTGGCTGCCTCCCTTCTCTCTCTAACCTGCTGTCTATGTAACTAATGCTTCTGCTTCCTAACCTCCCTGGTCGATTCTCCAAACTCTCCTTAAATGTAAGGCAAAGTCTGGGATATGGTAGAGGAGTGGAAAGGAGGTGAAAGAGTGGTTGGGAGCCCCTCCTGGAGACTCTGGTTTCTGGGAGGGCTGCTGTGTTTCTGTATTAGTTTTTAAACTTGTCTATTTCTGTATACAGCTGTATATATGTTGTCAATCCCTGCTTGTACATTGTGCTAAGCTGTAACTATAAAGCTTGACTCTAATTTCCAGCTCGACTGAGTCCAGTCTGGGTGACTTTCATAAGTGCAAGGGGCAGGTACCATCCAAACCATCACAGAAGTGTTGGAAGTTAGTGAGTTGCTTCTCTTTCAAAGAGCAGTTGTGATGTCCCTCTAAAGTAGTTGTAGCCTTCCAGCCTACAGAGTGAGTACACTGCAGGCTTCCATTTAGATTTACACATCCTGAATTCCCACCTTAACCTTTGACCTCTGAGCAACTCTCTTGTTCCATAACTGTGTTGAGAACTCAACGTGGGTGCCACAGTCAACAAACAACTCCAAATATTCATTTAGGGCCTAAAGTAAATGTGATAAAAATTGCATGGGAGTTAATTAGCATGAAACAGCGAAACGTAAAATGAATTAAATGAACGAAAATAAAGTTCATGTTTTAATCAGCAAAGCCTTGTTGCTTAACAGCTCCTCCAGGCTTAATGTTCAGCTTAGTTTCTGGATCACACTCTTTCAAATTGCTCCACAGAGACATAAATCTGACTATAGCTACTGTATACTCTTGTGAGAGTGAGTGCATCTGTATGCTTCTGAGTGGGGAAAGTGAAATGCAGTGTGCTTGGTGCATTGCATATGAATTAATCCTTCCTGTAGCAGGAAAAAAACAAGCTAACAACATTGTAATATATTTCACTTAGAGGACACTGTCAAATATGTTCATCTTCCTTATGTCTAAGGTGATACTGTAAGAAAGTAGAGGAACGAAGTGACAAAGCTGGTGAGGTGCCTGGAGCACAGCCCTATGAGGAGAGGCTGAAGGAACTGACAGTGTGCAGCCTGCAGGAGAGGAGGCTCAGGGCAGACCTTATTGCTGTCTACAACTACCTGAAGGAAGGCTGTAGCCAGGTGGGGTTGGTCTCTTTGGACAGGCAACCAGCAACAGAACAAGGGCACACAGTTTCAAGTTGTGCCAGGGGAGGTCTAGGCTGGATGTTAGGAGGAAGCTGTTGGCAGAGAGTGATTGGCATTGGAATGGGCTGCCCAGGGAGGTGGTGGAGTCACCGTCCCTGAAGGTGTTCAAGAAGAAAGCCTGGATGGGGCACTTAGTGCCATGGTCTGGTTGACTGGACATGGCTGGGTGCTAGGTTGGACTGGATGAGCTTGGAGGTCTCTTCCAACCT
>WAAF01007761.1:0-14082 GCA_013400475.1 Tricholaema leucomelas
GCCAGGCCCCATCAGAGCCCCAATGCTGCAGGCCCCCAGAGCCCCCAGGCCTCCCCCAGCCCCAGTGGATTCCAATCCCTGCCGCAGGTTTCCCCCTGCGTTCCCCAAAGATCCTGATCGCAGCCCTCGGCCCCAAGGGATCCCAGCCCCGCGGCCTCCCCGCTCAGCACCGCGGAGCGCTGGAGCAGAGGCTGTGGTGTGCGCGGGCAGCGCTGGGGTGAGAGAGCTGCGGGGCCGGGAGGGGTGAGGGGGCCTGGGGGAGCTGAGAGTGGAGCCGGGAGGGGCTGAGGCGTTCGGGGATCGCTGAGGTTAGAAGGAGCGGAGCCGCCAAGGCCCTGAGAGGGCCCCGGAGTGCTGAGTGCAGCGAGAGGGGCTGGGGGCTGCGGAGCACTGAGGGCGGCGGGAGCGGAGCAGGCTGGGGCTGGCTGGGTCGGGCAGCGCCGAGAGGAGCGGGGCTGGGGCCGGGAGGAGCTGGGGGCGGTGGGAGCGGGGCAGGCCGGGGCTGGCGGGGGCGGGGGGGGCTGTGAGNNGGCAGCTGCAGGAGTTGGAAGCAGCTGCTGAGGATTTCCCAGGCAGTTGTCAGCCTTGGGAGGCGTTTTTGAAGGCTGCTGAAGAGTGGCAGAGGCAGAAGCTGGCTGAGAGCTCTGCACAATCAGTTTGCAGGAGTTGGGCAGGGACTGGAGTGAGGTTTTGGAAGAGATTTTGGTTCTTTTTGGTCACTTTCAGTGACTTCTGAAGCTCTTCTGAACATTTTCAGGCCTTTTTTTCAGTTTTTTTTTTTTAAGATATTTTCATAATTTTGAGGCTTTGAAAATGTTTTAAAGATTTTTTGCTTTGTTTTTCTTCTAATATGTTAAAAAATTTTTATTACTTTCAAGCCTTTTTAATCATTTTCTCGAAGACATTTTAAATATTCTCAGGCAGTTTTAATGAATTTTGAAGCTATTTTGACCAATTTCTGGCATTTTTAATGCCTTTTGAAGCTGCTTTGGTCATTTTCAGGCCTTTTTAATGATGTTTGAAGAGATTTTGATGATTTTGAAGTGGTTTGTACAAAGCAATTTGAGTGCCATAAAACCCCTTGAAACCTTCAAGTCTTAGAAAGGAGATTTTTAAAGCCTCTTTAGGTTGCTTTATGAAGTCTTAAGGCTCTTGGAAGTTTTTAATCTGTTTATAAGGGGGGTTGGGAGCTTTACAGAGATGCTGATGGCTTCTAGGGCAGTTTGAGACCTCTTTGAGTGTGTTTGAAGAGTGCCAAAGAGATCAGTGAGCCTGGAGAGTCTCTCTTCAGCATTACTTTCTGTGACTTACTGAGAGATTGGAATGAGATGTCAAGAATTGTGGATCAGCTCTGAAGGGATTTGTTGGCTTTTGAGGTAGTCTTTAGGTAGTTTGAGGAACTTCTGTGAGGTTTGAGATGAGGCTTTAGAGGCCTTCAAGAGATTTAAAGAGATGTTGATGAAGCTGCTTTTGAAGGGATGGTTATGGGTTTGAGAACTGGGATGTGTGAAACTATCAAGTGCAGTCCTCCTGGGGCCAGGGAGTCCAGGAGGTGGACCAGGAAGTGTCATCTGTGTTATTTCATTGCCATAATCCTGCATCCACTGCCCCTGCAAACTGGCTGCACTCTCAGTTTTCTTCTCCCCGACTCTCTCCCTTCGCAGTGTGGACCTCACCTCTGCTATGTGCAGGAGGTTTGCAGCTGCCTTTGGCCTTGGCTGAGCTCATTTTTTTGCTACTTCAATTTGGTTTGGTATGGGGGAAGTAGAGAAGTATGGTGGAGAGGAGGCATGGAGGCCTGGGGTTTGGCCTGGTTTGGAGAGAGGTTTTGGAGAGCTTTGGCCTGAGGAGGTCTGTGGGAGAGTGGTGGCCAAGGCAGACTCTGGCCTTGTGTATCTCAGCTGCTGTTGTAGTGCTCTGTGTAGTTCCTCCTAAGAGTTCCCTTTGCACTGCCAATCCTTTCCAGCCTGGTGTGGGGAGTTTGTCTTTAGCTGCTTTGAGAGGAGTTGAGGAGCCTCTGCCTGCTCTTCCAGGCAGAACTGGACAGCTCAAAGGGTTTGGCTTTTGCCAGGCTGATGGCACAGGAATTCCTGGCAATAAGAGCTGTCAGCTGCCTTTGGCTGCAGCTCTGGAGTTGGTCTTCTTGCTGTGTGAAGCATCAGGGTTGTGGAGCTTGCTGCTGCTTTTGGAGCCGATAGAATGAGAACATAGTTGGGGCTGGACAAAGACGTTAAGGTCCCAGAGTGCAGTGCTGAGCCGTGGCCCTCAGCATCACAGCTGCAGAGCTGTTGAGCACCTGCAGGGTTAAGGACTCCAGCAGTGCCCTGGGCAGGCTCTTGCAGGGCTTGATCCTGCAGTTTGTGTTGGGTGCAAGACTTGCCCAGATGGCATCGTGTTGGAACGGACCCTCAGAGGTTATCTCCACCCTCTGGCAGTGAGCAGGGCCAGCTGCACCTAAAGCAGGCTGCCCAGGAGCATATCATCTGTGATCTGGAGTGTCTGCAGGGATAGAGCCTTCAGCACCTCCCTGGGCAGCCTGTTCCAGGGTCTCTGCAGTCTCTGCAGCCACAGGCCCTTCTGCACAGTCCCTGCCCAGCCTGCTGCAATGGCTTTCTTCTGAGCTTTCCAGTGCTGAGTAGCTCTCTTCTGAGTCCTCCTGTGTGCAGCTGGGAGCTGAGGGCAGTTTAATGCAGGCAGGAGGGATGGTCCTGAGCACTGGGACAAGAAAGAGTTGCTGAAAGCTGCTCAGGGGTGTGAGATTCTCCCTTCTGCTCTAATGGTACCCATTGGTGCTGGACAGAGCTTTGTCCTTGGAGTCTGCTCTGATGGTGAGCATCAGTGCTGGGGTGGGGCTGTTGAAAGGGAGATGCCAAATCCTTGTCCCTTTAAGCCCTGTTTTCTGGGTGTTGTGTGTCCTGTGTTTGACCCTGGAGTCATGGAATGGTTTGGCTTGGAGGGGACCTGAGGGATCCTCTAGTTGTGGGCAGGGAAACCTTCCACTGGAGCAGGCTGCTTGAGGCCTCATCTGACCTGGCCTTGGGGCCCTGCAGGGAGGGTGTCAGCCACGGCTGGACTGATTTCTGTGAGGAAGGTCTGAATTCAGCTGGCAGCTGTGGGCAGGAGGAATATTGCCCTGGCTGCAGTGGGCTCTTTGTCCATGTTAGCCTGAGCCCAGCTGGGGATTTACAGTGGTGTGTGTGGAGGCATTTGTGTGTTTGGATTTGATGTGCTTCCAGCTCAGGGAGCATCCAGAGTGTTTTCTGGTGCAGTTGCTGTAGAGCAGCAAGAAAGGCCCCAGGCAAACCCCCAACAGCCTGTTAAAAGCAGAGCCTGAGCACATTGCCCTGCTGCAGCAGCCAGGAGGCAGCCATGTGCAGAGAGGCTGTCTGGGAGTCCTTAGGCTCCATCTCCTTAGGCAGAAAGATTTCCTTACAGCTTTCAGTCTCATTTTCAGTTCCTCTCAAGGTTTCCTGCCCACAAACAGAGTCAGGTCAGGTGGAGCCTTTGCTGTTGGCCTGCAGGCTGATAGCTGTGCAGAGCTTTTGTCCCCTCTGCTGTCAGGAAGTGTGGTCAGGAGCACTCTGCCCTGCTGCTGTTGCTGTGGAGATGGAGAAATGCTGTCTGGAAGAAGAGCAGGGAACATTCAGAGCAGGAGGAGATGTTCAGTGTCTGCTTCTGGCTGAGGAATTGCTTTTGATTTCAGTGCAGTGTTTCATTTCAGTGGGGGCAGCCTGTCCTGAGTGGTTTTGGTGGGAAGAATTCCTGCAGTTTCTTTGGAGGAGCTTCAGAACAAGACCAGGAAATTGCAGTTGTGCTCTTTGCTGCCTGCTGAGCTGGCAAAGGAAGGAAATCATTGCTGGAAGTGACTGCAGCCACTGCAGTGCTGTGCAAGGCTCAGCAGTGGTGTGGCCAGCAGGGCCAGGGCAGGGATTGTCCCCATGTACTTGGCCCTGGTGAGGCCACACTGAATACTGGGGGGATTTTTGGGGCACTCACTCCAAGGTCATTGAGGGCCTGGAGCAGGTTGAGAGAAGGGCAAGAAAACTGGGGAAGGGTCTGGAGAACAGGGCTGGGGAGGAGCAGCTAAGGGAGATGAAGGTGTTCAGTGTGGAGAAGAGGAGGCTGAGGGGAGACCTCATTGCCCTCCACAACTCCCTGAAAGGAGGTTGCAGAGAGGTGAGGTTGGTCTCTTCTCCCCAGTGTCAGGTGATGGAAGGAGAGGAAATGGCCTGGAACTGTGGCAGGGAAGGGTTAGGTTGGAGATGAGGAAGAATTTCTGTGCAATAAGAGTGGTCAGGGACCGGAACAGGCTACCCAGGGAGGTGGTGGGAGTCCCCTCCTCTGGATGTGTTGAGGGTGAGGTTGAATGAGGCCTTGAGCAACCTGGTCTGGTAGAAGGTGTCTCTGCCTATGGCAGGGGATTTGAGCTGGCCGAGCTTTGGGGTCTCTTCAGCCCAAACCATTCTGTGAATGCTTGGACCTGGACACTGAGCACAGCTTCAGTGGAGTGAAACTGTAAATATGCAATGTTGTAAAGCTGGGTTGGAGTTGGAGCTTGGACCATGCCTTGATTTTTAAATTAGGGCTTTTAGCAGATTGGAAGCTGCAGGAGAGTTGCTTTGCCCTGCAGCTGTGCCTCCAAGTTTGTGATGCTCAAAAGGCCGCTCTGAAATAGCTGCTGCAGGAACTGAGCTGAACTGGAAGCCTGCAGTCCAGAAGGAAAAGTTTCTCCTTGACAGTCAGACACTGGAATCAGCTTTTCCTTTCCTCCTCTGCCTCTCCCTGGAGGCTGCATTTGGAAGCATGGAATCACAGAATGGTTTGGGTTGGAAGTGACCTCCAAAGCTCATCCAGTCCGAGCCCCTGCAGTCAGCAGGGACATCCTGCACTAGATCAGGCTGCCGAGAGCCCTGTTCAGCCTCATGTTGAATATGTCCAGGAGCAGGACCTCAAGTGCCTCCCTGGGCAACCTGTTACAGTGTTCCAGCAGCCTCCTGGTGCAGAACTTGTTCCTCGCATCCAATCTCAATCTGTTCTGCTCTGGTTTGCAGCCATTGCCCTCATCCTGTCCCTGCAGGCCTGTGGAAACAGTCTCTCTGCAGCCTTCTTGTAGTCTCCTTCAGACACTGGAAGGTTACTATTAGGTCTGCCAGAAGCCTTCTCTTCTCCAGGCTGAACACCCTCAGCCTGACCTCATAACAGAGCTGCTCCAACCACGTGATTGTTCTCATGGCCTCCTTTGGACCCTCTCCATCAGGTCCATGCCCTTGCTGTGTTGAGGGCTCCTGAGCTGGATGCAGCAGTGCAGGTGAGCTCTCAGCAGAGCAGGGCACAGCGTCAGAATCTGCCCTCTCCATCTGCTTTTGGCCTTGTGTGCTGCAGGCTCAAACTGCCTGCTCCTTGTCCAGCTCCTTGTCCCCCAGCACCCCCAAGTCCTTTTCTTCAGAGCTCCTTCCTGTCAGCTCCTCCCCAGGCTGTGCTGATTGTGAGGCTTGTTCCAGCCCAGGTGCAGGCCTCTGCACTTGCTCTCGTTGAACCTCAGGAGATTCCCCTGGACTACCTCTGCAGCTTGCCCACTTGAGCTCCTCCAACTTGTTCTCCAGGTTGCTCTCCTCCAGGGCCTTCTGTTGAGTCATGCTGTGTGTGTTGATGAGCCTGGGACCTTGGTGGGGCCCTGGGGACTCTCAGAGGGCACAAAGTGAGTGCAGATGGAGCAATGGATGAAGAGATGGAGGGTGAAGGCTTTAGGGGGTGGGAGGGCTTAGTTCAGCAGCTGTGTGGCTCTGGCTGGCTCCTACCTACAATGGTGGAGGCAGCAACTGAGCCTGGAAGCACAAAAAGCCAAACCCTGCCTGGGTAATGAGAGTCTCCTGACACCTCCTGACATCCACCACTGCCCAAGCAGGCCCTTGAGGGTCCTACCTATACACCCCACCCTATACTTCATGGCAAGATTCACCTGAGCACTCACTCCCTCTGTCCCCCTTCATCAGTCCCTGTGTGAGTAGGCTGCAGGGTCCCTACTCCACTCCTCATCTGTAACCCTTCCCCCTTGGCTTGTTGCTGCTTCTTTCAGGCCTCCAGCTCCTCCTGACCATTAGTCTCAGGACCTTCCATTCCTGAGGTCCTGGTTCTAGCCCAGTTCTTTGGATGCTTCCTCAGCCACATTTTCCACTCCACCCTTCCAACCCCAGCAGAAGTGGGGGACACGGGGCCATGTGACAACAAAGACAGCAGGGACGTGGATGTGCTGTGAATGAGGGAAGGCCCTGGGAATGGTCAGGCAGGAATTAGGCCTTGTTCCCCCAAAAAGGGCACAGGATCAAGGCCCAGTTGAAAAATGTATGTGCAGGAAATCATAGAATCAGGCAGGGTTGGAAGGGACCACAAGGACCGTCCAGTTCCAACCCCCCCTGCCATGGGCAGGGACATCTTACGCTAGATCAGGCTGGCCAGAGCTTCTTCCAGCCTGGCCTTAAACACCTGCAGGGATGGGGACTCAATTCCCTCCCTGGGTAACCCATTCCAGGGTCTCATTACTCTTGTAGTGCAGAACTTCCTCCTCATGTCCAGTCTGACTGTCCCCACCTCCAGCTTTGCTCCATCCCCCCAGTCCTGTGACTCCCTGAGAGTCTAAAAAATCCCTCCCCAGCTTTTTTGTAGCCCCCTTCAGATACTGAAAGGCCATAACAAGGTCACCTGGGAGCCTCCTCCAGCCTGCACAGCCCCAACTCTTTCAGTCTGTGCTCACAGCAGAGCTGCTGCAGCCCTCTGAGCATCCTCCTGGACCTTCTCTGGACATGCTCCAGCATCTCCACATCCTTCTTGTAATGGGGGCTCCAGGACTGGATACAGTACTTCAGGTGGGGTCTCAGCAGAGCGGTGCAGAGGGAGAGAATCACCTCCCTCACCCTGCTGGCCACACTTCTCCTGATGCAGCCCAGGCTCTGGTTGGCTTTGTGGGCTGCAAGTGCACACTGCTGGCTCCTGTTGAGCTTCTTGTCTAGCAGCACCCCCAAGTCCCTCTCCTCAGGGCTGCTGTCCAGTCTGGCACTGCCTAGCCTGGGTTTGTGCTTGCACTTGGTCTTGTTGAACCTCATGATGTTGGCTTGTGCCCACCTCAGCAGCCCATCCAGGTCCCTCTGGATGGATCCCTGCCCTCCAGACTGTCTGCTGCACCACACAGCTTGGTGTGGTTAGCAAACTTGCTGAGGCTGCACTCAGTACCTCTCTCCATGTCACTGACACAGATGTTGAAGAGAATCTGGCAGCATTTCAGGAGATGAAAGCAGTGAATTGTCCTGCACCTCTGCGTGTGTCAGCTGGGACCTTGCCCACAGAGTATGGGCACTGTGCCCTCACAGCAAACCTCATTGTCTCTTGGGGCTGTGGAATGGCAGCTCCAGAAGAACTGCTAAGAGAAAGCTGCCAGAAATGGGAAGGGAGAGAAGGAAACCAAACCATCTGGAATGAGTCTGTTTAGGCTGCCTGTGTGTGGCTGGTGCTGGAGGTGTCAGGTTTGGCCAGGAGTCAGAGACTCCTCCAGCATCAGAGTGAGGGCTGAAGAGGTTTTGCAAGAAGCTGACCAGGTCACTTCCCCCTTTCTTGCATCTCCAGAGAGCACGAACCTCCCTTCCTGTGTGTCCTCAGGAGTTGCCTGCAGGGCAGAGCTGAGCAGAGAGTGGGTGGGGTTGGGGTCTGTGAGCAGGGCCAGGGAGGAGAGCTGGGGGCAGAGCTCCTGGCAAATGCAGCTGCAGGCTGCAGAGCCCTGGGCAGGCAGTTGGAGGAACCTGCAGCCAAGGCCTATGTGAGGCTGGCTGGAGGCAGCCCTCCTGTGGTACTGCCCTGTGTCACAGAGGGGTATTCTGCCACCTACGCCGATTGTGGCGGAGGGGAGAAATTGATTGGTGCGAGATGATGTTCTATAAAAATATGTATTTGTTAACTTCAGTATTCTGAACTCTGCCCACCCCCAACCACTGTATTTAATATTAGAAGGGTTCTACACGGTTATGAAAGACATTCTAGGATTAATATCCAACCATAACTTAATGATAACCAGCAAACAGTTCAAACTATAAACAGAGAGAGGAGTTTCCCCATGGCTTACTGCCGCTTGGGGTCTATATACTATTTGCCCAGCAGGTAGGCTGAAAGTTCTTTCTGCTCTATGGCAGGAGGCAATAGAAATCACAGAGGCATTAAAGCATTTACTCACAATTCTGATTAATCATCAATAATCACCCTCTGGGGCTATGTCACAGCCTATTACCAGTGTCCAAACCTCAGGGGAGTCTTTGCCCGTGGACTTTGAGGCCGGAATCTTCCTGGCTTCTGGAGAAATGACAGTCTCTGTCCTTGTTCTCCTGGCGAAGGAGGCAATCTTTGCCCTTGTCTCCTGGCTTCTCGTGGATGCTCTATCCAGGGACTTTTGGCAGGACCTCAGGTGCAGGAGTAGGATGCTGTGCAGTCTGAGCACGGTCTCACGCTGGCTACTCAGGCCAATCGTATGCAGAGAATTCAGAGTCTGCTTCCTGGTTTAACTCAGCAGCAGTGGCGCTTACCAGGCAATCATAAGGCAGCAGGCATACAATAGGGTGCATGGCTGCTCAGGAGTCTGAGCTCCGTTGGTAAAGGCAGGCAATACAAGATCTGGTCCTGATATCTCACCGCAGTGGCATGCAGGTGTGCACAGCTGGCTGGGAGACTATGGAAGGTTCTGTCTCCATAAGCAAAGCAAATAGGCATAAACAGTGCTGGTGAGTCTGAATCTAATAATAAGCGAGTGTGCTTGAACCTGAGCGATTGGGGGAGCCCTGAGCACTTTGTTTACTTGTGTGCTTCTATTTATTAAATGTGGGCTGAGGTTAGTGGTGCTCTGGACACCACCATGACCAATCAGGTTTTGGCAGTCAGCCAAACAATACTATAATAGGCAAAAGCCACAGGCCTGGACTTTCCAAATACAGTAAACACACAGGCTAGCACCCGGCAAGCATGAGCTGGGTGCATGGGCTTACACAACGTGTTTACACAAACAGGGGTCCTGGGCAGGCCAGACTTTATGGCACCAGGTTTGTTGTGCCCCTTTTATCCATTTAATGTGTTTACCTCTGGTTTGGGCAGAAAAACATGTCCAGGCAGGGCAAGGCATAAATAAGCCTATTTTGAGGCCTACAGGCCCTCCACGACACCCTGCAGCTGTCTGTTGGCAGTTGTGTACTGGGCCAGGAGCTGAGTCTGCACTTCTTCAGCAGGCCTGCCTGGCTTATGTGCCCGTGGTGCTGGGCTTGGAAGCTGCTTGTACCAAGACCCAGCTCTGCTGCGTGGTCCTTGGCAGTGCTGAGCCATCCCTTGGAGGTCAGTGCTCTCCTCTGAGCCCTTCTCTCTGGCAGGGGCTGTGTGCTCTCTGCACCAGCCCTGTCCCTCTGTGCTGGGAAAGAGCAGAGTTTACAGAGCTGCCCCTTGGAAGAGCCCAGCAGGTAAAGACCCCAGAGTGGGGCCAAGAGCAGGAGTCCAGGCTGTTGTTGATCCATGTGGTACATCCCAACCCCCTGCAGAGCCTCCTACCCACCACATTTCACTGCCACTGGGGCTCTGAGGTATGTCCTCTGCTGTAGGAGTCTGGGGCCCCACCCGGGCAGGTTGTGGGTCAGTTGTGTGGAAGGAGATTGTTTTAGGGGCTGGGATGTGCAGTGTGGGCGGGAGAGGGTTGGAGGTTGTTTGGTCTTTCTGAGTCAGCACTGCTGCCTCTTGTCTGAACCAGGAGAGATCAAAGGGCAGGGCTGAGAGCAGGAAGCTACCTGCCAACAGCACAGGACTGGCAAACAAGGGCCTGGGATCACTCTGTAAGGACCAGAGTGTCTCAGCCCCCCCAGCACCTGGGTTCTCAGAACAGGGTTAGAGATCTGCCCCCACACCATGGCAAGAAGTGGGGGTTGAGGGCCACTCTCCATTCTTTTCCTCAGCTGAATGTTGGTTGTTGGGAGGTGTCAGAGGCTGTATTGACCCAGGCAGGATGTCAGGGTTGGAGCTGCTGGGGTCAGGTGCTTCCATCTTCTCTAGATAACAGCAGTGACCTCTTCCCCCACTAGCATGGCCTCACAGAAGGACCCAGACAAGAGCTGGGAGGAGAAGCAACACCTAGAGAGTGCACCTAGAAGCAGCACCTATGATGATGAGGGTGAAGATGACCAAGATGAGGAGGAGTTCATGTTAGCCCCCTCTGTGCCAGTCAAGCAGCTGATTCAGTGCCCTGAGTGTGGGCAGAGCTTCACACTGCGCTGAAGCCTCGTTAACCACCACCGAATCCACACTGGCAAGAAGCCTTTCAGCTGTGCTGACTGTGGCAAGAGCTTCACACTGCGCTCTAGCCTCATTATCCACCACCGAATACACAACGGCGAGAAGCCTTTCAGCTGTGCTGACTGTGGCAAGAGCTTCACACTGCGCTCTAGCCTCATTATCCACCACCGAATCCACACTGGCGAGAAGCCTTTCAGCTGTGCTGATTGCGGCAGGAGATTTGCAGTGAGCTCATACCTCATTGCCCACTGCTGAGCCCACACCGGCGAGAAGCCCTTCAGCTGTGTAGAGTGTGGCACGAGTTTCACACAGCGCTCAGACCTTACCATCCACTGCCGAACTCACACCGGAGAGAGGCCTTTCAGCTGTGCAGACTGTGGCAAGAGTTTCACTCACAAGTCTACCTTCACCAAGCACCTCAATGTGCACACCACTGAGAAGTCCTTCAGCTGCAGGGACTGCGGCAAGAGCTTCAAAACCAGCCACAGCCTCACCATCCACCGCCGCACCCACACTGGAGAGCACCTGTACCCCTGTGCAGAATGCGGCAAGAGCTTCACCACGAGCTCACATCTTATCCACCACAGACTCGTCCACACTGGTGAGAAACCCTACAGCTGTGCTGACTGTGGCAAGAGCTTCACCCGCAACTCTGCCCTCACCAAGCACCATTGTGTCCACACTGGTGAGAAGCCCTTCACCTGCTCCAACTGTGGCAAGAGCTTCGCCCGCAGAGGCAGTCTCACTTCCCACTGCTGTACCCACACTGGTGACCAACCCACACTGCAGGGCAAGCACAAATAGACCCACCCCGGGCCTGTTGGGATAATTGTGCCCCCACCCTGAGAAGGCTTTTCCAGCAGATTGAACCAAAATTGCCTCTTTTTCACCTTCATTTCTCACAGACTGGGGGCTCCAGCAGGAGCAAACACCTCCTGCCCTTCTGAGCACCAATTAGTGCTGCTGAGAATAATTATAGTGATGAGTCAGCACAGCTGGAAATGCCATTGGAGCTGGGCTGAGGTGTGCAGGGATTTGTCTGGTTCTTGCCCTATTCTTTGTGACTCTCTGGTGTAAAATCCCCTCTGCCCCGTGCCCAGTTGTGTCAATAAAAGCCCAAAGCGACCCAAATCCTGTCTTTTTGCTTTGATTTTAGACATTGCTGCCCACAGTGCCCTAATGGTGGGGACATGTGGTGGTTTGGGCGTTCCCTGCTCCCCCCCACTTTTAGAAATCACCCAGACTAGACTCAGCCAGCTCTGGAAATATGAATGAAGCTTATGTTTACAGATGGCACAATAGACAAGCAGATATTTACAGTATATACAGTTATATAGAGAAATATACAAGGTAAAAGCAACACAACTCCCCTCCCAGAAACCTGAGTCCCCAGGAGGGGCTCTCAACTGCCCCTTCACCTTCCCCCTACCACTCTCAACCTCACCTCAGTCCCAAGGAAGGATGGAGGTTCGGCCAGGGGGTTAGGAAGCAAAGTGGATCAGCCAAAATGGAGGGTGAGGTTAGAGAGAGAAAGAGAGATGCAGCTCAGAGCTTGCCAGCAGTAGAAGTGGTTTTATCTACATTTTTACTTAGATTCTTATACATCTCAGCAAGCCTATGAGCAAAGTAGATCTCACCATTGTTTTCATTTTTCAGCCTATGATCTAGTCCTCACCAAAACATTCTAGCTGGCTTCAAACTAGCACTGGGTATTTGTTCCCTAGGGATGAGGCTGGATCCCTGTGCCCAGCTCAGAGAGGTCAAAGTGAGGTTCTCAGAAGAGTCTTGAGAGTCTCTTGCTGAGAGTAGTCTTAGGAGCATCTCAGATACTTCTTTCAAGGATGCCAGGGGATGTTAGGTATTTGGGGGGTATAGAAGGTTCCAGGCTTGACTTTGGGGATCTCTGTAGAGTGTAGGGGACATCTCAGGGAGGTCTTTGGAAACAGCTGGAAAGGTTCTATCAGGTTTATGGTAAGTGGCTGTGCTGCTTTCCAGCAGCCCTGAGGCTTCCAAAGGCCTTCTCCCTAGCTTTGCATTGTTCCTGCTGGATTCCTGCTGATCTGTGGCTGCTCTGAGGCTTTCCACCAGCTAGAGGTGGGCAGAGATTTCTTTGAGTGTTCAGGAGCTTTTAGGAGCCTTAGGAGTGCCAAGAGTTAAAAGAACCTTCTCTCCTGAGCCAGCAGGTTGAGGTAAAGAGTAATTAAGCTTTGAGTCTGCTGCAGCAGGATCACTGCAATGACTGAATGCTGTTGGAAGGCATCATGGCCACTGGTGAACCAGTGGGAATCCTGTAGGGAGCTTTGGGTCTGCCCCCCTGCCCCCCTATTGCAGTAGGCAATAAGTTTGTGCCCAAAGACTGCCACTAGCAGGTACAGCTGTTGGAAGCGATAAGCTGCTCCTAGCTGGAGAGCTGCTGGCACAGACCTCACCAGAGTTGGTGCTGTGAGAGAGAGCAGATTGCTGTCGTGCCACAGGACATTGCATCTGCTGCACACCTGCGAACCTCCGTGCCAATTCCAGAGCCCTGGCAGGACACTGCCTGCCTGAGAATGGACTAAGAGCAGGGCAGACCCAGCCCCAGCACCCTGCCAGAGTCCTGGGAGGCTCTCCAAGCTTTTGCTGCTTTCCACACCAACACCAGCAGCCCTCCAGGTGCTTTGGCACTGTCTGGACTGTAGTGCAGCCTTGGGAATCTGTAGAGACTAACCTGTGAGTGAATGTTCTAGAAAGCCTCTTTGTAATAAGTTCTCTGCTTACTCTGTGCTTGTACCTCCTGATTGAGCAGGGAGGAGCCTCTCGAGTGCCCCTAGAGGGCAATCAGCATATTGCACTGCAGGAATCTCTTCAAAGTTCACTGCTTTGCATTTTGCTGGTTCTGCTGAATTGCCATTGGTTGGTGCTGCCCTGAGCCCTGTGCACATTCTGTAATCCAGAAATAAGCTATGAGGAATATTTGTGTTCATAAATAATATTTAATAATTAATAATTTAGTCCACATTCTGCTGCATCCCCTTGGGAGCTGCTCATTGGTTCCTGCTGAAGGGCTGCTCTGATCCAGCCTCTGCATCTGCTTCTCACTGCCCAGAGATCCTGACTGGCTTTGCTTTGCTTTGCTTCCCAACAGCAACAATTCTCCTGTGGCTGTTTGCAGCCATTTCTATAAGGAGAGCAGGGGAGAGCTGTGCCATGGAGCTGTGAGCTCCAGCTGCAGAGAGCAGTGCAGAAGTCTGATGCAAGGAGCAGTGAGGGAAGCCCCAGGTGGGCAGTGAGAGGCATGGGGAGGTTGGAAGGGAGAGAAACAAGGTTGTCCATTCAATGTCAGACCTCAAGGGACAGCTTCTCCTCCCAGTCCAGACCTCCTGAGCAGACAGCCTGGACTGGTATCATTGTTGAATTATCACCTCTGCTCTAGACTGAAAAGCAATCAAATATTATACCTGTGACAGTGCAAAATGAACTTTGTTAGGTGCACTTTGACATCCTGAAGAGTATAACAAGGACAAAGAGCTTCTGAGGGCACTTGGGGCTCATTACAGGAACCTCAACTACTAAGAGGAGACTGAAGACACTGCTCAAAAAGTTTAATCAAATCCCAAAGTACTTTGAAGCATTGATTTGCCTCACTGAGGGTTGTTACTCACAAAGCCTCCCAAGGGACTTGTTAGAGGCCAGGAGTGCAGGGAGGCAAAGGCAAAGTGCAGGTGAGCAAACCTGGGTTGGTTTCTGGAGCACAAAGACCAAGCTCTGACCATAGCTCCCGGGCAGGCAGATCCTGGG
>WAAF01007762.1:0-13048 GCA_013400475.1 Tricholaema leucomelas
TCCCTCTGCAGGGCTGTCCTACTTATTAACAGAGAAGAGTGTCTTGAAATGCAGGCTAGCAGCATATTAGCTACTTGAAAAGGAGAGAGGAAAACCCTAAGCCCTCTTCTCATACATTGCAAAGGTTGGGTTTGTGATTGGGGCTATTTAATTCTCTTAAATTAGCTCCTGCTTTGCTAGCAAGGCAATGATAGCCAACGAAATCTGGGAATATTTAGGAACAGTAGACAGAGTGGTTTGCTCATGGAAAATGACATTTTCCCCTTAGTCTTGAATTACCTGGAATTCAATTTCTCTTGCTCTTAAATGTACTCACACATGAGGTAAACGAACTGTGACATGTACAGCTTTGAGATGGAGCCAGAGTCACAGGAATAAATAGGTGACAGCTATTGGAAATAATTGAACTAACTTTACAAAAGCAATAGAAGAGGAACCTCATCTAATTACTGCTAGAAAAAATGGCTTCAGGTACACCACAGAACAAGCTCCTGGCAAAGCTGGCAGCTCGTGGCTTGGGCAGATTCCCTTTGAAATGGGGCAAGAACTGGCTGGAGGGCTGGGCCCAGAGAGTGGTGGTGAATGGTGCCACATCCAGCTGGCAGCTGGCACTAGTGGTGTGCCCCAGGGATCAGTGCTGGGTCCAGACCTGTTCAATAACTTTATTGATGATCTGGATAAGGGGATTGAGTCCAGCATCAATAAGTTTGCAGATGACACCAAGCTAGGAGCAGGTATGGATCTGTTGGGGGGCAGGAAAGACTTACAGAGGGAGCTTGACAGGCTGGATGGGTGGCAGAGCACAATGGGATGAGATTGAACAAGGCCAAGTGCAGGGTTCTACACTTTGGCCACAACAACCCCAAGCAGCACTACAGGCTGGGGACAGAGTGGCTGAGAGCAGCCAGGCAGAGAGGGACCTGGGGGTGCTGGTAGAGAGTATCTGAATATGAGCAAGCAGTGTGCCCAGGTGGCCAAGAGAGCCAATGGCATCCTGGGCTGGCTCAGGAGCAGTGTGGGCAGCAGGACAAGGGAGGTTATTCTGCCCCTGTACTTAGCACTGCTCAGGCCACACCTTGAGTCCTGTGTCCAGTTCTGGGCTACTCAATTCGAAAGAGATGTTGAGGTGCTGGAAGGTGTCCAGAGAAGGGCGACAAAGCTGGTGAGGGGCCTGGAGCACAGCCCTGTGAGGAGAGGCTGAGGGAGCTGGGGGTGTTTAGGTTGGAGAAGAGGAGGCTCAGGAGTGACCTTATTGCTGTCTACTACTACTGAAGGTAGGCTGTAGCCAGATAGGAGTCAAACTCTTCTGCAACAGAACAATGGGACACAGTCTCATGTTGTGGCCTCAAGAGTCTTCTTGGCCTCAAGAACACATTGCTGCCTCAGGTCGACCTCCCATCCGCTAGGACCCCCAGGTCCTTTTCCCCTTCATTACTCTCCTGCAGGTCAGCCTCAGCCTCTACTGCTCCATGGGGTTATTCTTTCCCAGGTACAAGACTCTAGACTTGCCCTTGCTGAATTTCAGTAAATGAATATATTCATCTGTTAATTAATCTTTCATCTGAATATATGAATTTCTTGCAGAATAAATAATAATTATTCTGTCCAGTTCTGGGCTCCTCAAAGCAAGAGAGATGTTGAGGTGCTGGAAGGTGTCCAGAGAAGGGCAACAAAGCTGGTGAAGGGCCTGGAACACAAACCCTATGAGGAGAAGCTGAGGGAGCTGGGGGTGTGCAGCCTGCAGAAGAGGAGGCTCAGGGCAGAGCTCATTGCTGTCTACAGCTACCTGAAGGGAGGCTGTAGCCAGGTGGGGGTTGGTCTCTTCTCCCAGGCAACCAGCAACAGAACAAGGGGACCCAGTCTCAAGTTGTGCCAGGGCAGGTCTAGGCTGGATGTTAGGAGGAAGTTGTTGGCAGAGAGAGTGATTGGCATTGGAATGGGCTGCCCAGGGAGGTGGTGGAGTCACCATCCCTGGAGGTGTTCAGGAAAAGCCTGGATGAGGCACTTAGTGCCATGGTCTGGTTGANATTCTATTCTATTCTATTGCACTCTGGGTTTTTTTGCTTCCCCTGAAATGATATCAGGCTCTTAAAATGTTTCTTCTCGTTTCAAGGAAAGAGACTTCCAATGACTGCTATATATTTCAGCCTGCAAATTGTGATCTGTGATTGTGACTAAAAGCTCCTCTGTTTCAGCAGCTGAGAAGGAGTTTTTATGTTGTTGTTTTTTTTTTTTTCAGCACATTAAGGCTCTGAAGCAAAATTCACTTAGAGGAAGATTTCCATTTGGGGTTTTTCTCTTTCTTTTTGCATGAAGTCCTAAAAACCTCCTGTTATTTGCCTGTTCCTACCATACCAACTGCCTTGCAGGTCGGGATTGCCTGGACCCTAGCTCACTTCAGTAGCTACTTAGGCAGTTCTAGCACAGTGAGGCTGCAGCAGTGGAACTGCAGCAGAAGCCCTGGGCCCACAGGGATGGGCATGAGTCCCACTGCCAGCGGAACAGTAGGCAGCCCCTGGCAGTGCATGTGTCTCCCTGCTCTGATCCACATCGCTTGATTGATGAAGGCGAGGAGGAGGCTTTGCCAGCTGCATAGTCCCTACCTACTGCTCAGCCTCCTGCTTGATGACTGCAGGCAAGGACCAGACTTTGCTGGTAACACTTGTTTTCCAACCTGCAAGTCAGGAAAAGAAATGCACTGCTTCTGAGTTTATCCTCTGCTTCAAGTTCAGCATGCAGGTGACACTTAATCCGCCTCGCTCCCTCGTTTTGCTGAGCTGGGAAGCTGCAAACAGAGCCTTCGTAGCAGAGAGTTCCCATGATGCAAACAGTAACTGCCTCCATGAGTTGAGAAATAGCAGATATCAAATCCCTTTTTAAATGCTGTTTTCTCTCTCTGATTGAACTCAAGGAAAGGAATTTTCTTGATTTTCAGGGTTCGGTTCCTAACTCTGTAGCTGTGTTTTGCTGCTGATCCCACAGGTGGGAGAGAACTTGATGTGCTCCTTTGTTATGCCACTGTTAGTGGTGAGCATTTAATGTTTTAACTGCAGCACAGCAAAAAAAAATGAAAAGAAAAACAAAACCTCTCAATGTTTTACCTTGTACTTGTTTAAAGCAGAAGTTCCTTTTCATAGAAATATGCAATCAGAGAGTCATTAAGGTTGGGAAAGAATTATACAATCAGAGAGTCATTAAGGTTGGGAAAGACCTGCAAAATCACTAAGTCTGTCAACCCAACACCACCATGCCCACTAAACCATCCTCTGGAGTACCATGTGTATATATTTGGGCCTGGAGCACAGCCCTGTGAGGAGAGGCTGAGGGAGCTGGGGGAGGCTCAGGGCAGACCTCATTGCTGTCTACAACTACCTGAAGGGAGGCTGTAGCCAGGTGGGGTTGGTCTCTTCTGCCAGGCAAGCAGCAACAGAACAAGGAGACACAGTCTCAAGCTGTGCCAGGGGAGGTCTAGGCTGGATGTTAGGAGGAAGTTGTTGGCAGAGAGAGTGATTGGCATTGGAATGGGCTGCCCAGGGAGGTGGTGGAGTCGCCATCCTTGGAGGTGTTCAAGCAAAGACTAGGTGGGGCACTTAGTGCCTTGGTCTGGTTGATTGGATAGAATTAGTAGAATTAGTGTGGAGAAGTGCAGCATTTTCCCACCAAATTGTAGTAGAACTCAGTTTTGTGGAGTTGAAACTGTCCTGCAGTAACAACATGCTAAAGGAGAGGTAGAAATTTTCATGATGAAAATCAGTTCCAAGAAAGTTTCTCATGATCTTTATAGGTTCTCTGACATATAGCTAAATATCCCCAGGAATGGATTGCAAGTGAGGGGACAGAGTTCACTGAAATGAGTGTGTTCAAGCTTGTCACTTACTGTTAGCCTCAAAAAGGTGCAAAAAACCCCTGCCATGATACCGAATGGTTGGGCAATAAAATGGCAGATGGAGCCCTAAGATGATTAGTGCAAGGCAATGCTCACAGGAGAAAACATTTCAGCTGTACATAGAAACGCAGTGATGAGTTCCAAATTAGCTCTCACCTCTCAGGAAAAAAGACCTTGAAATCTTTGTGGATAAAGATAAAAATATACCCATCTTGGGCAGGGGGTCACCTCTGAGCCCTCAAACAAACAAATGAAAAAGGGTAAAAGATAACTAACTGGGAAATAGACAGGGAAGGATACAGAGCACTTTGGATGCCAAGATAAAAATGCAATGGTTGGAAAACAGCAAAGAGTTATTAGATAATGATAAACCTCACATCAATGGGAAAATTACTTTTTTTTTCTGACAGAGAGAAGGTCTCTGAATGGCTTGTTAGAGGTTCATGAAGTTCTCCTGGGATATCTCAAATTCCTTTCTTCTCCCTCTCACTCTGTGGGTTGGAATGGGAGAAGAAAGGCACAAAAACCTGCTTCCCCCACCAGCCCTGCAGGCTTAAAGGGGGGCAGCAAAGGTGCCTTTTCTGCACGTGAGCTGGCCCCTGTGCAAGCCCACACTGGAATTGGGCTGGTGGTTGGCTGGGTTTTCCTGCTCAGTGTACATGGGAAATGGACACTTTGTCTAGAAGAAGGATAAATAGAGCAAAGGTTCCTGTCTTGAGGGTTCCCACCTTGAAAGAGCTTCTGCTTTAACAGAGTGCCTGGCAGAACAAGTTCCTGTTGTGACTGGTCCATCCCCGCTTTTGGATGGCTCCTTCCTTTTGTACGGCTCTTGGTTTTATCCTGTCCCTGCTTTGGGGCAGTTCTCATCACTTTTGCAGCCTTTGTGCAAGCTGGCAGGCTTGGCAAGCCCTGGGGTCCTTTGAGAGAGAGAGCTGGCTGCATCTGGACTGCCCTTTCTCAGACCCTACCAGTAGCCAACTTCCTGGCTGCCTCCCCGGACTGGGGGACCATAGCAGTTTTGGCTCTCTCCTGCTGTTGCTAAGGCAGCATCGCTCCATGACCATCCCACTCGGCAAGAAGTGCTTGAGACATTTCCGAGTTTGGCAGCTCTGGAACTCACCTAAGGACTTCTGTGGCATGGATCTCTATGATTGGATATTGCCTGCAATGTCAGGAGGCTGCTCCTGCAGAGGAATCCAGTAAGGGATCACTGCCGAGTGCCGATCTCACCTCCCTGAGCCAGCTTCTCCCTTAGTCTTCAGCTCAGCCTGATTGATAGTGGAGTAAAGCTGTGTTTATAGCTTAACCTTTTCCATTGCCTGACTTCCTAAACATCTAAATTTATCTATAATCTCCTTTTTTGGAAGATATTCCTGATCAAACTGAATCTGCTAAGAAACTAAATTAATTTTAGTATATAGTTTTGGGGGCAGGGTTCCAGGAAAACAAAATAATTCTGCTTTTCACAATTCCTGACTTGGCCACATTAATTCCCTGCCTCTGTGACAGAAGTAAACTACACAACCATGACTGCTGAGCATGGTAGTCTGTATTGAACAGCCAGTTCATGGACACCTAATTGACAAAAGCTTAGAGGACAGATCACTGTCTCTTTGTTTCATTAGTCACTGTGATGGTTTGGGTGTTCCCTGCCCCCACCTCCCACTTTGGAAATCACCCAGACTAAACTCAGCCTGCTCTGGAAATTGAATGAAGCTTTTTATTTACAGCTTAGCTCAACATACAAGCAGAGATTTACAGTATATACAGTTATAGACAGAGATACACAAGGTAAAAGGTACTACAGAAACACAACAGCCCTCCCAGAAACCTGAGCCCCAGGAGGGGCTCCCAACCACCCCTTCAACCTTCCCCCTACCCCTCTCAACCTTACCCCAGTCCAAGGAAGAATGGAGGTTCAGCCAGGGTGTTAGGAAGCAAAGTGGATTAGTCAAGGAAATGCAGCCCAGAGCTTCCCAGCAGCAGCAGAAGTGAGAAGTAGTTTATCTATGTTTTGATTCTGATTCTTATACATCTCAGCAAGCCAATGAGTGAAGCAGACATCAGCCTTGTTTTCCTTCCACAGGCTGTAATCTATTTCTTCTCACCAAAACATTCTAGCTAGGCTCATAGCACAGTCAGCTGCGTGTTGCCTACTGCAAGAACATCATCTAGGTGGACACCTGATTGTGACACAGCTAGGCAGGATTTATAGGCTTGGGATTTATCCTTAACAGGATTAAACAAAAAATAATAAATGAAAAAAAGAAGTAAAAAAGGAAACAAAAAAAAAAAAAATGGGGGTGATGTCACTCTCCAATATATCAAAATCTACCAAACCCACAAGGGCTTAATCTTTATCTAGGAAGGAGAAATCTTGCACCTAGCTGTAAGAGCGAGATTTAAAAGTGTAGCAGTGTCGAATATTCAGATACAGATTAGTGAATAGCAATGGTTTGCTTCTTGTGATGCTTTTCATTGTGATCTTTCTCCACTGAGTGAAGGCCCCAGTGAGCAGCAGGATGCTCTCTACTTCAATTTCAGAAAAGTTTCAAAAAGAGAGAGGAAAGATTGCCTGGAGCTCTTTAAGCTGCACTGCTCAGATTCAGACCGGTTTGATTTAAGGGCTTTTGAAAGCTACTGCGCCTCACAGATGAACTGCAAAACAAGGACCTGAGCAAAGCCTTTGACACTGTCCCACACCACATCCTGCTCTCCAAGCTGGTGTGAGACATGGGTTTGATGGGTGGACCACGAGATGGATAAAGAACTGGCTTGATGGCCGCACCCAAAGAGTGGCTGTCAATGTGCCTGTGTCCGAGTGGAGGCCAGTGACAAGCTGAGTGCCTCAGGGATCAGTCCTGGCACCAATCTTGTTCAACATCTTTGTCGGTGCTATGGACAGAGGCATTCAGTGCACTCTCAGCAAGTTTGCTGGCAACATCAAGCTGTGTGGTGCAGCAGACAGGCTGGAGAGAAGGGATGTCAGCCAGAGGGAGATGGACAGGCTGGAGAGGTGGGCACAAGCCAACCTCAGGAGGTTCAACAAGACTAAGGGCAAGGTTCTGCAGCTGGATTGAGGCAATCCGAAGCACAAATCCAGGTTGGGCAATGAGTGGCTGGCTGGAGAGCAGCCCTGAGGAGAGGGACTTGGGGGTGCTGGTGGATGAGAAGCTCAGCATGAGCCAGCGGTGTGCACTTGCAGCCCAGAAAGCCAAGCAGAGCCTGGGTTGCAGCAGGAGAAGTGTGGCCAGGAGGGCCAGGGAAGTGATTCTCCCCCACTGCTCCGTTCTGCTCAGACCCCACCTGGAGTACTGCATCCAGTTCTAGAGCCCCCATTACAAGAGGGATGTGGAGATGCTGGAGTGTGTCCAGAGAAGGGCCACGAGGATGCTCAGAGGGCTGCAACAGCTCTGCTGTGAGGACAGACTGAAAGAGTTGGGGCTGTGCAGGCTGCAGAGAGGAGGCTCTGAGGTGACCTCGTTGTGGCCTTCCAGTATCTGAAGGGGGCCTAATAAAAAGCTGGGGAGGGACTTTTTAGGCTGTCAGGTAGTGACAGGACCAGGGGGAATGGAACAAAGCTGGAGGTGGGGAGATTGAGGCTGGATGTGAGGAGGAAGTTGTTGAGCATGAGAGTGGTGAGAGGCTGGAATGGGTTGTCCAGGGAGGCAGTTGAGACCTCATCCCTGGAGGTGTTTAAGACCAGGCTGGATGAGGCTGTGGCCAGCCTGATCTAGGGTAGGGTGTCCCTGCCCATAGTAAGGGGGTTGGAACTAAATGATCCTTGTGGTCCCTTCCAACCCTGACTGATTCTATGACTCTATGATTTTTTGATTCTATGACAAGAGAAAGCTGATGTCCAATTATACATCTGCATTTATTGGATTTGAACTCAGCAGGGAACAGTTCCAGCTGAAGAGGCTGCAGCCATCAGATGGCACATGAAATTCAGTTAGCTCAGCTTGTCAGAAAGGAGGAGAAATACCTCTGTGTCCAGATTGGAATGTCTTGGGTTAATACTGCTTCCAAATTTCCTCCTTGCCTGTATACTGCAGGAAAGCTTTAGAAATTATTGACAAGACTAACAGTAATGCCACCCTGTATGGGTATTACTCTGTTCTGAGGTGTCCTTGAATAGAATTAACCATAATTCTGCATATGTTTTGGGGGATTAAGCACTAAGTAACCTGTTGGGATTTTCTTTGCTTCTATTTTTGGTTCTTGTTGTTGACCTTAAGTTTTTTTCCTACAGTTATGAGTACATGGCCTTCTCTTCTATACTACTGAAGGATATTACTGGTTCTTCTCCCCCTCTACTCTGCCCTGGTGAGACCTCACCTGGAGTATTGCTTTCAGTTCTGGGCACCCCAGTTCAGGAGGGACAGGCAACTACTCCAAAGAGTCCAAGAGAGGGCTACAAAGATGCTTAAGGGGCTGGAGCAGTGTCCTGTGAGGAGAGACTGAGAGACCTGGGGCTTTTTGGTCTGGTGAAGAGAAGACTTAAAGGGAATCTGATCAATGTTTACAAATATCTGAGGGCTGGGGATCAAGAGGCAAGGGATAAACTCTTTTCAATTGCACCCTGTGATAGGACAAGAGGTAATGGGCATGAAGTACATCACAGGAAGTTCCACCTCAACATGAGATGAGGCACTTAGTGCCATGGTCTAGTTGACTGGATAGGGCTGGGTGCTAGGTTGGACTGGATGATCTTGGAGGTCTCTTCCAACCTGATTGATTCTATTCTATTCTATTCTATTCTTTACTGTAAGGGTCACAGAGCACTGGAACAGGCTGCTCAGAGAGGTTGCTTATTCTCCTTCTCTGGAGACTTTCAAGCCTTGTCTGGATGATTTCTTGTGTGACCTGAGATAGAATCTTTGTTCCTGGCAGGGGAGTTGGAATTGATGCTCTCCAGAGGTCCCTTCCAATCCCTAACACCCTATGATAGGTTGGACTGGTTGATGATAGGTTGGACTGGTTGATATTGGAGGTCTCTTCCAACCTGATTGATTCTATGATTCTATGATCCTGAGATGATTCCCACTCTGCTGCTTCCTTGGGAGATTTCACCATTCTGAATAAATGATGTGAGTACATGGAGTCAGAATGGGTTTATACTCCATGCTGGCAGCTAATTTATGAATTAGGTTGCTTGAAATTGACTTCTTCAAATAAAATATTTTCAAGCCAGAATAGGCCAGTAATCTCTAAGTATGCAAAGCAAAAAGGGCCTCAGGCATTCATCCAATAGACAGGCAACTAATCTGCAGCTAAGATTAGGAAGTTTAGGAAATCTATTTCCAAAAGTTTTGATTAAAATTAGTTCAATGGAGCGTGGCTCAAAATGCTGCTCCCATCTTCTTTTCACAGTCTCAGAGGATGGTAGCATCATGTAAAAGCACAGAAAGGGCTTGTGCAGACTTCAGAGCACACAGGACACTGACAGATGGACACACATTAATGTTGAGAATGAAGGTGTGCTGGTTTGAAGCTAGCTAGAATGTTTTGGTGAGAAGAACTAGATCATAGGCTGAGAAATTAAAACAATGGTGAGGTCTACTTCCCTCACAGTGTTGCTGAGAAGAACTAGATCATAGGCTGAGAAATTAAAACAATGGTGAGGTCTACTTCCCTCACAGTCTTGCTGAGATGTGTAGAAAGGAAAAGCAGAACATTAGATAAAGTCACTTCGCTTGGGCACTTCACTCTGGGCTGTGCTCTCAGCTCTTTGCCTGCTGGGGTGCTCAGGCTGCTGGCTGAGCTCCATCTTGCTCTCTAACCTCACCCTCCATTTGCTTTGGCTGATTCACCTCACTTCTTAATCCCCTTGGCTGAACCTCCATTCTTCCTTGGGACTGGGGTAAGGTTGAGAGGGGTGGGGGAAAGGTGAGGGGGTGGTTGAGAGCCCCTCCTGGGGACTCAGGTTTCTGGGAGGGCTGTTGTGTGCCTGTATTACCTTTTTACCTTGTCTATTTCTGTCTGTAACTGTATATACTGTAACTATCTGCTTGTACATTGTGCCAGCTGTAAATATAAGCTTCATTCACATTTCCAGAGCCAGCTGAGTCTAGCCTGGGTGATTTCTAAAGTGTGGGGGGGTGGGGAACACCCAAACCACCACAAAAGGGAAGGTGAATATGGATCTGTTACACTGACAGGTTCCTAACCAAGTTATGCTTCAGCTTTGTGGGGCTTTACGCACCAAGGACACACTGATTCAAAGTGTCTGGGCCTTTAAACAAGAGCAATAGGAAATTAGAGCTCAAGTGTGCATGAGAATCATTATTTAGTGACTGGAGCTGATTCTGAATCTGTTACCTAATCCCTTCCTGAGTGCATGGGATTCATAACTCCTTTCAGAGTCTGCTTTGTCATCGGTGAAATCAAAACATTAGGGAGTAGCTGCTTCAGGGGAGTGCAGCAAGAATTGATTTGCTACAGTTTATTCAGAGCTTTGAAGATCCTGAGTCAGATTGTTTTTCTTTCCTCTTGCTCCTTTCATTGCCATTCCTAAATGATTAATTATTTTGTGGAAGACTCTAGTCGTGGAGGGTAGAATTTCCAGATTTATTCCTCCTTTCTCCTCCAACACAGAGAAGCTGCACCAGATGCAGATAAATGGCATTGTTTGTACAGCATCTTGAAGTATCAGAGCAAGTAGAGTATGAAAGGATAGCTGAAATTTGCTGAAGTACAATTACAGACTGTGAGGACAGACCCACTGGGTTTAAAATCTTTATAAACAGTCCAGTTCCTCATCTAAGAGATGACGAAATTCTTCACCAAAATGAAAGAGCTCTTCAGGAGTTAAACCATAGTACAGCCATGAATACTCAGACAGATATGCACTTAGTAACTCCTAAAAAGAGTTAATAGGGCAGACCTCATTGCTTTCAGGGCAGACCTCATTGCTGTCTACAACTACCTGAAGGGAGGCTGTAGCCAGGTGGGGGTTGGTCTCTTCTCCCAGGCAACCAGCAACAGAACAAGGGGACACAGTCTCAAGTTGTGCTGGGGGAAGTCTAGTCTGGATGTTAGGAGGAAGTTGTTGTCAGAGAGAGTGATTGGCATTGGAATGGGCTGCCCAGGGAGGTGGTGGAGTCACCATCCCTGGGGGTGTTCAGGAAAAGCCTGGCTGAGGCACTTAGTGCCATGGTCTGGTTGACTGGGTAGGGCTGGGTGCTAGGTTGGACTGGATGATCTTGGGGGTCTCTTCCAACCTGGTTGATTCTATTCTATTCTATTCTATTCTATTCTAATATGACTAAAGCTTTTTTTTTTCCCATTTATAATGTCTTACTCTTCTGTCCATACTGCACCAGAGATCTCAGTCTGCTTTGATTGCAACTGCCACAGCAAATGTCTTTTATGCAAAGTGTATGTGCTGATGCATTTTTCTCTACTACATTCTAGACTTAGGAATGCATCTTTGGTAACAAATACTTTTGCTGACAACACTGAATCCTATTTGAAACTGCCCAAGGGTACCCAAAATTCCTCTCTTCTCCCTCTCACTCTGTGGGTTTGAATGGGAGAAGAAAGGTGCAAAAATCTGCTTCCTCCCACCTGCTTCCTGCAGGATTGAAGAGGAGCAGCAAAAGGTGCAAAAGGTGCATTAGTGCACGTGGGCAGACCCGTGGGGAAGCCTGTGCTGGAGTCGGGCTGGTGGTTGGCTGGGTTTTCCTGCCCAGTGTACATGGGAAATGGACACTTTGTCTAGAAGAAGGATAAATAGAGCAAAGGTTCCTGTCTTGAGGGTTCCCACCTTGAAAGAGCTTCTGCTTTAACAGAGTGCCTGGCAGAACAAGTTCCTGTTGTGACTGGTCCATCCCCGCTTTTGGATGGCTCCTTCCTTTTGTACGGCTCTTGGTTTTATCCTGTCCCTGCTTTGGGGCAGTTCTCATCACTTTTGCAGCCTTTGTGCAAGCTGGCAGGCTTGGCAAGCCCTGGGGTCCTTTGAGAGAGAGAGCTGGCTGCATCTGGACTGCCCTTTCTCAGACCCTACCAGTAGCCAACTTCCTGGCTGCCTCCCCGGACTGGGGGACCATAGCAGTTTTGGCTCTCTCCTGCTGTTGCTAAGGCAGCATCGCTCCATGACCATCCCACTCGGCAAGAAGTGCTTGAGACATTTCCGAGTTTGGCAGCTCTGGAACTCACCTAAGGACTTCTGTGGCATGGATCTCTATGATTGGATATTGCCTGCAATGTCAGGAGGCTGCTCCTGCAGAGGAATCCAGTAAGGGAT
Organism: Tricholaema leucomelas; assembly: GCA_013400475.1. Classification (NCBI taxonomy): domain Eukaryota; kingdom Metazoa; phylum Chordata; class Aves; order Piciformes; family Lybiidae; genus Tricholaema lacrymosa; species Tricholaema leucomelas. Next base: position 12,135 of record WAAF01007762.1, read on the forward strand.
CACTGCCGAGTGCCGATCTCACCTCCCTGAGCCAGCTTCTCCCTTAGTCTTCAGCTCAGCCTGATTGATAGTGGAGTAAAGCTGTGTTTATAGCTTAACCTTTTCCATTGCCTGACTTCCTAACTAAATTTTTTTTTTTTTGAAGAAATTCCTGATCAAACTGAATCTGCTAAGAAACTAAATTAATTTTAGTATATAGTTTTGGGGGCAGGGTTCCAGGAAAACAAAATAATTCTGCTTTTCACAATTCCTGACTTGGCCACATTAATTCCCTGCCTCTGTGACAGAAACCACCAAAAGAGGCCATGTCCTCTACCCAGCTAGCTTCACACTGTAGTCCAGCTTTCCTTCCACCCCACCTAGCCTAAAGGCCCAGGAAATATGAAAGAAATCCTGCAGAGAATCAGCATGAAATATGTTCAAAGGGTGAGATCTCAACCTTGTAGGTAGCAAACTATAAACCCCTTGATGTTTCCTCTGTCTTTTGTTTTACAGATGCTTGGGGACCTATATCTCTTCAGGGCCTAAAAAGAAAAGGAGATCTGAGTCTTTTGAACAGAAAGTCTTCCCTCTGACTCTTCCATAGTAAATTTTTATGCCTTTTTTTTTGTTTTAATGCATTGAGATATTGCCTGTGGAAGCAGCACAAAATGAATCCAGCTAAGTTGGTACAGGATAATTGTGTTGTTTATACTTTTACTGCTGCTAAATCATAGAATCATAGAATGGTTTAGGTTGGAAGGGACCTCAAGGATCATCCAGCTCCAACCCCCTGCCATAGGCAGGGACATCTCCCACTAGAGCAGGTTGCTCAAGGCCTCATCCAACCTGGCCTTGAACACCTCCAGGGAGGTTGTGGATGACAGAAGCACAGAATGTGATCAAAGATCAAAGATCACATTCTGTGCTTCTGT
>WAAF01007762.1:16677-32783 GCA_013400475.1 Tricholaema leucomelas
ACCTCTTTTGCTGCAATCTACACCCGTTGCTCCTTGTCCTATCCCAGGGAGCAGTGAGCAGAGCCTGTCCCCTGCTCCTGGCAGCCCTCAGATACTTATAAACATTTGTCAAATCCCCTCTAAGTCTTCTCTTCTCCAGACTAAGCAGCCCCAGGTCCCTCAGCCTCTCCTCATCAGCCATGCCCTCCAGTCCCCTCACCATCCTCATATCCCTCCTCTGGACCCTCTCCAGCAGATCTCTGTCCCTCTTAAACTAAGGAGACAAATACTGAACACAGTACTCAAGATAGGGTCTCACTAGGGCAGAGTAGAGGGGGAGGAGAACCTCTCTTGATCTGCTGGACACACTCTTCCCCGGGATCCCATTGGCCTTCTTGGCCACAAGGGTACATTGCTGTGCCATGGTTATCCACTGTCACTGCCAGGTCCCTCTCCACAGGACTTCTTTCCAGCAGAATCTTTGAGTCCAACCCCTCTGCCAGAGCAGGACCTGAGAATTTAGCACAGGTCACACAGGAACACGTCCAGATGGGTCTTGAAAGTCTCCATGAGAAGGATACTCTCTGTTCCCGTGCTCTGTGAACCTTACTGTATAGAAGCTGTTCCTCTCCTCATGTTAAGGTGGAACTTCCTGTGCTTGTAGTTTACATCCATGTAGTTTAGCCCCTTGTCCTATTCTAGGGCATAAGTGAGCAGAGGCTGTCCCTGTCCCTTCCTTCCTGATCCCCAGCCTTGAGATATTTATAGACATTTATTAGATCTCCTCTCAGTCTTCTCCTCTGCAGGCTAAATGACTCCAGGGATCTCAGCTTCTCCTTATCAGGCAAGTGCTTCAGTCCCTTAATCATCCTGTTGTAGCCCTCTGCTGACTCTCTCAAGTAGATCCCTGTCCATCCTGAAACGAGGAGCTCAGAACTGGGTGCAATATTCCAGGTGAGGTCTTGCTAGGGCAGAGTAGAGAGGGAGGAGAACCTCTCTTGGTCTGATGGACACATTCTTCTTAATGCACCCCAAGATACCATTTGCCTTCTTGGTGGTAAGGGCACATTGTTGTCTCCTGGATAACTTCTTGTCCACCAGGAATTCCCATTCAGGACATATTTAATGTGCAGACTTGGTGGAGTTTTGTATCACACAGAGTGTTGTGCAGCTTTAACTTCTGTACTGCATCACAGATAGGAGGTTTAAGGTGGGACATATTTAATGTGCAGAACTGGTGGAGTTCTGTATCACACAGAGTGTTGTGCAGCTTTAACTTCTGTGAGAGAGTGATTGGCATTGGAATGGGCTGCCCAGGGAGGTGGTGGAGTCACCATCCCTGGAGGTGTTGAAGCCAAGCCTGGATGGAGCACTTAGTGCCATGGTCTGGTTGATTGGCCAGGGTTGGGTGCTAGGTTGTGCTGGATGAGCTTGGAGGTCTCTTCCAACCTGCTTGATTCTGTGAAAAGAAGAAAGTATTTGGACTTTAGAGCTTTTTGGACCATTATGGTGAGTACAGATGGCAGAGAGCATTTGCAGTGAGCAAATGTAGGGAAGTGTTTAAATCAAATCTGAGACCTAGGTCAGGGGTTGCTGAACTGATGTTGTGAATGATTGTGTCAGGCAACAGCTGTTCAAACTAAAGTGCTGAGGACCCTGATGGAAGTCTGGTAATGTCCTTGAGCTCCATGTCAAGGAAAAGGAGTAGAGAATCAGGTACTGAAGACTTTGATGCTGGAACCTGATCTAGGTTAGGGTGTCCCTGCCCATGACAGGTGGGTTGGAACTAGATGATCCTTGTGGACCCTTCCAACCCTGATTCTGTGATTCTGTGTGCTACAGATAGGAAGCTTAAGGTGATTTTCTCCATTTTCCTTGTGCATTAAGGGCAAGTGACATTAAAAAATTAAATTGCCTGCAGTTCTACCCTCTGAAGTCACCAACATGTGGCATGTTTCTGTCAATAGCCTCTTCGACAGTTTACTCCTGGGAGTAATGTTGTAGTGCAAGAAAAATCAATTCTGGTTCACACAAGCAGCTTAAGATAAAACTTCCATAAGTGACCTTATCAGAGATGGTCTCAGTCAGCGACTCAAGATGTAGCAAGAGAAATCATCAAACAAATGATCTTAAAGGTTCCAAACACTTAATGCTTTGCTCAAAGGTAGCAAAGGCTTGAAAATTGGATTTGGTTCATCCTTGGATTTAGCTCCTTTCAATTTCACTGCGTAAAATATTGTTGATGCTACAAAGGAAAAGCTTTTGATAACCATGCTGAAAAAATCTGAATCAATAGTTCTCATGCAGAAAGATACCTGGAGAAACAGAACATAGAGAATCAATTGTCACTTAGTGGTGAAAGATTTCTGCTCTCCATCATTCAAAATATGGCTAAAAGTACCAGCAGCAGCTGCCTCTGATGCTGTAGCTGGCAGGTAACTTCTACTTATCTGGAATGTTTCTCTGGCCAATTCTTTTTGGTACATCTATTATTTATTCATTGTCTAAAAAGGAAATCACTGACAGCTGGAAGACAGAGGTGGCAAAAAGTTACAGCATTCTGGATGTTAGGAGGAAGTTTTTGCCAGAGAGTGATTGGCATTGGAATGGGCTGCCCAGGGAGGTGGTGGAGTCGCTGTCCCTGGAGGTGCTCAAGAAAAGACTGAATGGGGCACTTAGAGCCATGGTCTGGTTGATTGTGTAGTGCCAGGTGATAGGTTGGACTGGATGATCATGGAGATTTCTTCCAACCTGGTTGATTCTCTGATTCTGTGATACTCTGGACTGCAGAAAGAGTGGATATCATGGAAGGGAACACGACTGGATGGAGCATGTTCTGATTCACAGAATCACAGAATCAACCAGGTTGGAAAAGACCTCCAAGATCATCCAGTCCAACCTAGCACCCAGCCCTATCCAGTCAACCAGACCATGGCACTAAGTGTGTTTTTAAAAGCCTAATAAGATCTGCTGTGTTGCACAGAAAACACATTTCATGTGGGAATGAAGTCACTCATTATTCTGTAATGCTGATTAAGCCTGTGTAAACAGAAGCAGAGACAAGTTTGTAATGCATCTCTTAAATTGATTTTATTCTAAACAAAACCAAGCCAAAACAAAAATCCCAGCTTCTGGGCTTGGAGCATAAATTAATCTTCACCTTTCAGTCAACGAATCCATGCACAAGGTTTATTTGTATGTGCTGGCTGGAAAAGAGGAGAAAAACATCACTGGTCTCATATGCAGCAAGCTCTGGATCAAACAGACTCCAGTTTTTTCTTTCTGGCCTTGCCACAGAAAGCAAAGATCATTCCATGCTTAAGTGATTTGACAAAGACTGCCCCTTCGGCAACCTGATGTGAAGAGATTATCTGGGATTTGCTTTGTGAGAGGAGATTGTCTAATGAGGAGGTGATTGAATGAATCACAGGAGCATTTAGCACTGATAATGGATTTAAACCCTCGGTTATTCAGTTAAAGTGCAGAACTCTACTGCAATCTCAGGCAAATCTGTAGGAGTTTAATGTTCTGATATTTCCTGGTAGGATGAAGTTTGTTTTATTTCAGTGCACTTCGATAAATAAATAAATAACTTGCTAAGAGCAATTTGAAAGTTCCTCATATTTCACTGCTCATAGAATCATCCACTCAAGCAGGCTGGAAGAGACCTCCAACATCATCCAGGTCAAACTATCACCCAGCCCTGTCCAATCAACTAGACCATGGCACTAAGTGCCTCATCCAGTCTCCTCTTGAACACCTCCAGGGACACCAACTCCACCACCTCCCTGGGCAGCCCATTCCAATGCCAATCACTCTCTCTGGCAGCAACTTCCTCCTAACATCCAGCCTAGACCTCCCCTGGCACAACTTGAGACTGTGTCCCCTTGTTCTGTTGCTGGTTGCCTGGCAGAACAGACCAACCCCACCTGGATACAGCCTCCCTGCAGGTAGTTGTAGACAGCAATGAGCTCTGCCCTGAGCCTCCTCTTCTGCAGGCTGCACACCCCCAGCTCCCTCAGCCTCTCCTCACAGGGCTGTGCTCCAGGCCCCTCACCAGCTTTGTCACCCTTCTCTGGACACTTTCCAGCACCTCAACATCTCTCTTGAATTGGGGAGCTCAGAACTGGACACAGTACTCAAGGTGTGGCCTGACCAGTGCCGAGTACAGGGGCAGAATAACCTCCCTTGTCCTGCTGGCCACACTGTTCCTGATCCAGGCCAGGATGCCATTGGCTCTCTTGGCCATCTGGGCACACTGCTGCCTCATCTTCAGCTACTATCTACCAGCACCTCCAGGTTCCTCTCTGCCTGGCTGCTCTCAGCCACTCTGTCTCCAGCCTGTAGTGCTGTTATAAAATGGCTCTGAAATAGCTGCTACACCAAAAGCTTCAGACTCCACTCACGCATGGTAATTGAGATAAAGATATTTTGGAAGGTGTGAAAGATGCTACATTTAATTTTGAGTTACTTATGAACTAATTTCTGGTGTTGCCTTTAAAGTGCTACTCCCAAGTAAGGGCCATAAGCATATGATCTGACAGGCTTTAGTGGCAGGTGCTGCTCTGATCAAAACACCAACCTAAGGGCACATTGAATATTCTGCACATAGGTTCTTTGTAAGCCACTCAAAGCAGTGGTTTGAAGGTCACCAGTACACTGCATGAAGAATTAACCTACATTCATAGGTATAAGTGGCAGTGACCTGCTTTAAATCTAAGCATGGCTGGCTGAGATCAGAAGATGACAGGAAAATCCTCTTTTATGTTAGATGTTTTCTCTCACAATATTTACAGCCTTCTGAGTCAGTGTTTGCGCCTTCCTCTGTAATTCTGGGTATGTCTGTGTAGAAAACACACACACACACACACACACACACACAGACTCTATTCTTTTCCATGCAGCATTTGAGAGAGGCCAAAATCTGTGTTCTGATACACACTAACCTGCAGCATCTATCACAGGCTCACAGGAGGTTAGAGGGTGGAAGGGACCCAATGGCATCATCGAGTCCAACCTCTCTGCCAGAGCAGGACAATCCTATCTAACACAGATCACAGAGGAACACATCCAGACAGGCCTGGAAAGGCTCCAGAGAAAGAGACTCCACAACCTCTCTGGGCAGCCTGTGCCAGGGCTCTGGGACCCTTACGGTAAAGAAGTTCCCCCTTGTGTTGAGGCAGAACTTCTCGTGCAGCAATTTACACCCATTGCTCCTTGTCCTATCCCAGGGAGCAGTGAGCAGAGCCTGTCCCCCTGCTCCTGGCAGCCCTCAGATACTTATAAATATTTAGCAAATCCCCTCTCAGTCTTCTCCAGACTAAGCAGCCCCAGGTCCCTCAGCCTCTCCTCATCAGCCATGCCCTCCAGTCCCCTAATCATCCTCGTAGCCCTCCTCTGGACCCTCTCCAGCTGATCCCTGTCCCTCTTCAACTGGGGAGCCCGAAACTGTATTCAAGATGAGGTCTCACCAGGGCAGAGTAGAGGGGGAGGAGAACCTCCCTTGATCTGCTGGACACACTCTTCCTCATATACCCCAGGATCCCATTGGCCTTCTTGGCCACAAGGGCACATTGCTGTGCCATGGATAACTGTTATCCACCAGGATCACCAGGTCCCTCTCCACAGGAGTGCTCTCCAGCAGATCACCTCCCAGCCTGTACTGGTGGAGTTTATTATTCCTCCCCAGGTGCAGGACTCTGCACCTGTCCTTGTTGAACTTCATCTGGTTCCTTTGTGCCCAGCTCTCCAGTCTGCCCAGGTCTCTCTGGGTGGCCACACAGCCTTCAGCTGTATCAGCCAAGCCTCCCAGCTTATATCTATAATATAGAAGCTGACTGAAATGACTGACATTATATCCATACTCTTAACATTGGCTTGTTCTGTTCTTCTCTGAGAGGTGGTGAACAAACTAAGGCCCAATGCCAGACCATATTGAAAACCAGCAGTTACTGTAAAACAAAACCAGCAAACTAAAACACGAGGGCTGGGATTTTAGTTTGTCTTATTTCTATCAACAACATTCATCCATTTCAAAATAAATAAATACAGGGCTTAAAGAAAAAAGCCAAAATAGGTTTCCAGGAATTTCTTCAGTGCTAGCTCATTTATTTGGTTTAAAGATAGACACAAAACATCTTTCTGTACATTTATTTGCCAGTTATTCTGGAGCATGGCCAAAGACAAAAGGAGCCTGAGCTTCAGTGACAGACAGCACTATCTAGTTACAACCACAGCAAAAGCAGGCTCCATCTATGGGAAATTCCCTCCAAGAGCAACATTCCCTTTGCATGAGATAATATTCTGAAGGTAAACAGATTTAATCTCTTTAGGACTAAAGAAACAGGAGGAAATCTGTCTTTTGAGAGAGAATTCAAACAGACATCAGAATTTGCCTACTAAGAGCAATGGGGCTCAGAGCAGCATCGCAGGGACCCTCTCAGAGACCTCAATAGGAGATGCTGTTCCAGTATCTCAACATCTCTCTTGAATTGAGTAGCCCAGAACTGGACACAGGACTCGAGTTAAGGCCTGACCAGTGCTGACTAGAGGGGCAGAATAACCTCCCTTGTCCTACTGGCCACACTGTTCCTGCACCAGGCCAGGATGCCACTGATTCTCTTGCTGGAACATGGGCGATGAAGGGTGAAGGAAGGCGACAAAGCTGGTGAGGGGCCTGGAGCACAGCCCTGTGAGGAGAGGCTGAGGGAGCTGGGGGTGTGCAGCCTGCAGAAGAGGAGGCTCAGGGGATTCTGCTATCTTTCCCACCCCATAGCATTTGCCAAGGTCTACAGGAGGGAGAGTTTTAATAGGTTTCTACTGAATTACTCTTAAAATACTATATGGAGCTGACTGGAGGATAATTTTCTTTCTGTAGTTTTCAAACTCAGAGTTACAGACTTCTGTTCCATTCTGCATGCACATACTTGCCTATTATGTTTCAAAGACAGTGAAAAGGCAATAGCAATGATATCATTTCTCATTAAATTCTGGACTATTTACTCATACAATTAAATTTCTGGAAACCAAATTGATTTTTAGAAAGAGTCTTTCTGAAGGATCGCTAAAATCATCCAAACCCCTGAGGACGAAAGGCACCAAGTCATAAGAAATAAAAGTTGCCTGGCATTATGAAGACTGCCCTGGAAAGAAGGTGATGTAGCCAGACCTGAGTGTTTGTTGAATTAGAATCATAGAATCAGACAGGTTGGAAGAGATCTCCAAGATCATTCAGTCCAAGCTAGCACTTACCCCTAGCCAGTCAACCAGACCATGGCACTAAGTGCCTCATCCAGGCTTTGCTTCAGCACCTCCAGGGATGATGACTCCACCACCTCCCTGGACAGCCCATTCCAATGCCAATCACTCTCTCTGGCAACAACTTCCTCCTCACATCCAGCCTAGACCTCCACTGGCACAACTTGAGGCTGTGTCCCCTTGTTCTGTGGCTGTCTGCCTGGGAGAAGAGACCAACCCCACCTGGCTACAGCCTCCCTTCAGGTAGTTGTAGACAGCAATGAGGTCTGCCCTGAGCCTCCCCTTCTGCAAGCTGCACACCCCCAGCTCCCTCAGCCTCTCTTCACAGGGCTGTGCTCCAGCTCCCTCACCAGCTTCACCCTTAATTAGGGAAGCCATAGCAAAATGTGTATTCAGCCATGCAGTATTTCAGCTGTGTGAGAACAGCAATGTACACACAGAAGTGTGTGCATTTTAAGAAGGACATTGTTGACACCTGCATCCTCAGAAGACAAAGAAAGAGAAGGATCAACAATTTTTTTGACTGCTGTGCCTATGATGAGAGTGCTCTTAACTTTCAGTCCCCTTCCTGTCCATTGCATACATTAGAAACATATATCTGAAGGGTTGCTATGGGAAGGCTAACATTTACTTATTTAATAGTGTGTGCTAAGAATAGAAAGTTAATTGGCCCTCAGAACACAAAGGATTAAAGTTCACTAAGTGGCAGCTCATGAGAGAAGAGCTGTGAACAACTCTATCCAAGGTTCCCCACTGCCAGAGGCATGTAAAGCAACTTTGCTCATAGGCAGATTTGTCTCGGTTTGGAGCGGTCTACACATATAACATTTCTGGTTTAGTAGATGTGAAATTCATAACATAAAAATAGAATAAAATAAAGTGAAGTCAGGTAAAGTGAAGTGAAGTGAAGTGAGGTAAGGTAAGGTAGTAAGGTAAGGTAAAGTAAAGTAAGGCAAGGCAAGGTAAAGTAAGGTAAAGTAAGGTAAGGTAAGGTAAAGTAAAGTAAGATAAAGTAATGTAAGGTAAAGTAAGGTAGAGTAATGTAAGGTAAGATAAGGTAAAGTTAGGTAAAGTAAGGTAAAGCAATGTAAGGTAAGATAAGGTAAAGTAAAGTTAGGTAAAGTAAAGTAAGGTAAAGTAATGTAAGTTAAAGTAAAGTAAAGTTAGGTAAAGTAAAGTAAGGTAAAGTGAAGTAAGGTAAAGTAATGTAAAGTAAAGTTAGGTAAAGTGAAGTAAAGTAAGGTAAATATAAGGTAAAGTAAAGTAAAGTAAGGTACAGTAATGTAAGGTAAAGTAAAGTAAAATAAAGTAAGGTAAAGACCCAAACAAAGAGGGAACAAATCCCAGGACAGCATTTTCATCAGAAAAAAATCAGTTTGGTATTAGAAAGTAGTTTTCTAAGCCCTCAGATAAGCCAAAAGAACTGGGAATTATCCTCAATCACTGTACATGGAGAGAGATCAGGCAGCCCACACTCTCATGATCAGTCTGCAAGAGGAACCAGAAACGTTTCCCAGTGTGCTCCACAACTCAAGATTTCCATAATCCTGAGTCAAAAAAGATGACTTTGTTAAGCAGAAATAGACTGAGATAGACTTGGGCTGTATGAGCTTTCAAGGTCCCTTCCAGCCCCTGACATTCTGTGATTCAGCAATTCCTTTCTGAACCTCCAATTTCTATTTCCTAGTAAAACTACTTTCAGGACTTTAAGTAATATAGCTGTGGGATACTTCTGTCTTCTCTGATCAATCTCTTTCAGTCTATTCATGCAGGAAAACCAGATATAGGCAGTGACTAAACAGTTTCAGCATCTACCTAGTAAGTAGGGTATTTATATCCTCCCTCACACTCCAGTGAGTAATTGCAGAATTCTTTTTTACAGAGAGAAGAGATTGAAAACAAACCTCCTCAGGCTATCCTGCATCACCAGGGAAAGAAACTGGTAAGGAATGACTGTTTCTTTTCAGGTCTTAGCATGTTTCCTGTTTATTTCAGAGAACACTCTTGTATCCAACCAATCTTTCAAGCAACTTCGTAGAATCATAGAATCAAACAGGTTGGAAGAGACCTCCAAGATCATCCAGTCCAACTAAGCAGCCAGCCCTATTCAGTCAACTAGACCATGGCACTGAGTGCCTCAGCCAGGCTTTTAGAATAGAACAGAATCAACCAGGTTGGAAGAGACCTCCAAGATCATCCAGTCCAACCTAGCACCCAGTCCTATTCAGTCAACCAGACCATGGCACTGAGTGCCTCATCCAGGCTTTGCTTCAACACCTCCAGGGATGGTGACTCCACCACCTCCCTGGGCAGCCCATTCCAATGCCAATCACTCTCTCTGCCAACAACTTCCTCCTAACATCCAGCCTATACTTCCCCTGGCACAACTTGAGGCTGTGTCCCCTTGTTGTGTTGCTGGATGCATGGGAGAAGAGACCAACCCCACCTGGCTACAGTCTCCCTTCAAGTAGTTGCAGCAATGAGGTCACCCCTGAGCCTCCTCTTCTCTAGGCTAAACATCCCCAGCTCCCTCAGCCTCTCAACAGCTACAAAATCAGGTTGAACCCAGGTGGGGCCACAGCCAGCTTAGAAAAGCCTTGAGACCCTGTGAGCCAGGGCAGTGCAAATCCTGCAGCCTGTTCCTAGTCACAGCAAATCATATTTATTGCCCTGCATTGTGAGCTCTTGATCAGGGATCACTTGAGAGAGAATTGGCCAGCAGAAAGCACAACTGTGGCAAGTTCCTTGTAGCAAGACAGCCACTTCAGCACTTCTCCAGGAGAGCCAGAAGTGTGCAGGAGTAGCTGGGATTTGTACAGTTATCGAATATTTCGTTTCAGCTCCTCCTGTAAAGCTGCCTGAAAATGTAGGTTAGCACTTTTGCTGCTGATGAGGTTTTTTTTTGGTCCTTGGGATTTTCTTGGTAGCACATTTTTTCCCCCTTCCTCTGTATTATGTCTGATAAGATAGAACAAGAGATGTCTAAGACAGGGGTCACGCTCTTCCGCCTTGCAACAGTTAATGCGAACTGTCAGGCTGCAGCTGTTAATGTTAGCGCTGCTCCTGGCAGAACAAATCTTCAGCTAATGCACGCAGGGTAAGGGTTTGAGAGGTTTAGAGGACAGCCAGCAGAGAATTCAAACTTACTTTATTTTCTCCTATGCTTTTTCCTCTTTAATCTTAAACGCCAGATTAATGAAGCCTTACAACACATCGCACGTAAGGCGAAGAGCGCAGAGCTGTTACTCTTCCTTTAAAAAGGAACATTCTGGCTTCAAGAATTATTTTGGGAGCTGATTTGAATTCCCCTAGTGAACATTTAATAGCAGTGTATTTAAACCTTCAGGGTTTGTTTTTCATTTTTCTGTTTCTCTTTCTTTTCCCTTCTGTTTTTCCCTATTTCTTTCCCTTCTCTTTTTCCCTTTCTTTTCCTTTTCCCGTCTCCTTTTCCCTTTCTTTTTCACTTTCTTTTCCTTATTTTCCTTTTCATTTTTTTTTCTCTTTCCATCTTCCTCTTTCTCTTTAAGAAAATACTTGTAGAGGCTGTGAAAGTCTAAATCCTTTCTCTCTTCTTCATCAACAAAGATAAAGATTGCCATCATCTCTCCCCAGTCAATAAAGGTGTTGCAGGTCTCTTCCAAACTGGTTGATTCTATTCTATTCTATTCTATTCTATTCTATTCTATTCTATTCTATTCTATTCTATTCTATTCAAGTGGGTTGGAAGAGACCTCCAACATCATCCACTCCAACCTAGCACCCAGCCCTAGCCAATCAACCAGACATGGCACTAAGTGCCTCATGCAGTCCTTTCTTGAGCTCCTCCAAGGACAGCAACTCCACCACCTCCCTGGGCAGCCCATTCCAATGCCAATCACTCTCTCTGACAACAACTTCCTCCTAACATCCAGCCTAGACCTTTCCCAGCACAACTTGAGACTGTGTCCCCTTGTTCTATTGTTGCTTGCCTGGGAGAAGAGCCCAACCCCACCTGGCTACAGCCTCCCTTCTGGTAGTTGTAGACAACAATGAAGTCTGCCCTGAGCCTCCTCTTCTGCAGGCTGCACACCCCCAGCTCCCTCAGTCTCTCCTCACAGGGCTGTACTCCAGGCCCCTCACCAGCTTTGTTGCCCTTCTCTGGACACCTTCCAGCAACTCAACATCTCTCTTGAATTGAGCCCAGAACTGGAGACAATACTCATGATGTGGCCTGAGCAGTGCTGAGTACAGGGGCAGAAATACCTCCCTTGTCCTGCTGGCCACACTGTTCCTGATCCAAGCCAGGATGCCGTTGGCTCTCCTGCCCACCTGGGCACACTGCTGGCTCATCTTCATCTACTATTTACCAGTACCCCCAGGTCCCTCTCTGCCTGGCTGCTCTCAGCCACTCTGTCCCCAGCCTGTAGTGCTGCTTGGGGTCGTTGTGGGCAAAGTGCAGTACCCTGCACTTGGCCTTGTTCAATATCATCCCTTTGGACTCTGTCCACCCATCCAGCCTGTCCAGGTCCCCCTGCAGGGCTCTCCTACCCTCCAACAGACCCACACCTGGTCCTAGCTTGGTGTCATATTTAATCACTTTCTGTGTATTTAATCACTTTCTGGTTCAGTTACAAAGTATTACATTTCCAGAACTCTATTTAAGATACCTGTTTGTTGTAACATCACAGGAACTTAACAAGTTTCAACTTCCCTGGGAATATCAAGGCACTTTAGTTTGGCATTATTGAAATGAAAATAATAAAAAAGGACCTTGTTTATCCATTTAAAATGTAAGAAGTGGTTTTGATGAAACATGCCTGAAAAGAAAAAGAAATATGCTTGCCAAATATGCTACTGCACTTGATTTTCATTTAGCAGTTAACTTTACTAAGGTTTTTCTGTCTTTTGCTAATGAGAAGAAAAAAAATTAAGATAGGAGTTTCTTATCCAAATGCCATGAGAAGGAAAAGCAAGGAAAGAAGCTTCAAAAGGAACTTAATACTTGTTTGATGAAGAAGAACCTTGCAGCAATCTCCCAAATCATTTAAGTTTTCTTTATTTTCAGTTTATTCCACTCTACCCTGGTGAGACCTCACCTGGAATATTGCATCTAGTTCTGGGCTCCCCAGTTTGGCAGGGACAGGGATCTACTTGAAAGAGTCCAAGGGAGGGCTGTGAAGCTGATGAAGGAGCTGAAGCACTGCCCTATGAGGAGAGGCTGAGGGACCTGGAGCTTTTTGGTCTGGTGAAGACAAGACTTAGAAGTGATCTAATCAATAAGTATCTGAGGGAGGTGACAAACTCTTCTCAGTTGTGCCCTGTGACAGGACAAAGAGCAATGAATATGAACTACAGCATAGGAAGTTCTGCCTCAAAGTGAGGAGGAACTTCTTTATTGTAAGGGTCACAGAGCGCTGGAACAGGCTGCCCAGAGAGGCTGTGGATGTTTCCTTATGTGGAGATTTTCAAGCCCTGCCTGGATTCATTCCTGTGCTACCTGCACTACATTCTTTGGTCCTGCTGTGGCAGGGGCATTGGGCTTGATGATCTCTGAAGGCCCCTTCTAACATCTAACATCCTCTGATCCTGTGATTTTAGAATGGAATCATAGAATCATAGAATCCAGCAAGTTGGAAGAGACCTCCAAGATCATTTACCATTGGAATGGGCTGCCCAGGGAAGTGGTGGAGTCACTGTCCCTGGAGGTGATCAAGAAAAGATTGCATGAGGCACTTAGTGCCATGGTCTAATTGATTGGACAGAGCTGGGTGCTAGGTTGGACTGGATGATCACAGAGGTCTCTTCCAACCTTCTTGATTCTATGATTCTGTGGCCTAGTTGATTGGACTGGGCTGGGTGCTAGGTTGGACTGGATGAGCTTGGAGGTCTCTTCCAACCTGCTTGATTCTATGATTCTATCCAGTCCAACCTATCACCCAGCTCTGACCCATCAACTAGACATTGCTTTCCTATTGTATTGATATTAAATGACAGCCTAATGCAGTTGACAGTCTTCAGATACAGGTGAGGAGCCTGAAGGAGCAAATCAGCAACAGCAGATGAAACAGAAATTTGCAAATCTGCTCTGTGATTCATTCCTGAGAAATAAATGCACAGAGAGAATGTAAATTAGCTCCCATTAGCTAATCAGCAGGCAGGGATTTGCATAAATTAGCAGGGGAAAAAAAAGAAGCCCTAATGAAATGGTATTCCTGTCTCCATGCATTATCTGTGTTCTGTGATTGGCTGAGACAATTCAATTTCAGTTACAATAATTAAAAGATACATGGCCTAATGGGAGCATCCAGGCATTTTAAGAAGGTAGTAAGGGTTCCTTATCATCATCAGTTAGAAAAATGCACTTAATGAGTATGTTAAGGCAGTCTGCATTGCCACAATATGGTTTAATCAGTCGTCAGGGTGCAAGGTGGCACAGTCATATTTCAGGGGTTTTGTTTACATGTGGTTGTTTACAAATAGTAAAGCTTCAGCAAAGGAAGAAGAGAAAATGGAATCATAGAATCAGTCAGGGTTGGAAGGGACCAGAAGGATCAGCCAGTTTCAACCCCCCTGCCATGGCAGGGACACCCTACCCTAGATCAGGCTGCCCACAGCCTCATCCAGCCTGGCCTTAAACACCTCAAAGGATGGGGCCTCAACCACCTCCCTGGGCAGCCCATTCCAATGCCAATCACAGTATCACAGTCTCACAGTATCACCAAGGTTGGAAGAGACCTCACAGACCACCAAGTCTAACCTGTTACCACAGAGNTCAGTCTCTCTGGCAACAATTTCCTCCTAACATCCAGCCTAGACCTCCTCTGGCACAACTTGAGGCTGTGTCCCCTTGTTCTGTTGCTGGTTGCCTGGCAGAAGAGATCAACTCTCACCTGGCTACGGGGTTGGAGCTGGATGATCCTTGAGGTCCCTTCCAACCGAAACCATTCTATGATTCTATGATTCTATGAATTTTAGAGAGCATCTTCATAGCCCTCCCTTGGAAGATTCAGAGTAGATTCCTGTCCCTCCTGAGGTGAGGAGCTACCGAAATCATAGAATCATTTCAGCTGGAAATGACCTTTAAGATCATTTCCAACCAGTACCTATCTTTATCAAATCTGGTGCTAATCCATGCCCTTCAACACCATAACTCTGCATATTTTAAACACCTCCAGGGATGGAGATTCAACCACCTCCCTGGGGAACCTACCCCAATGTTTAAAAACAGATGCAATTTCAGTTTAAACAAGGATATTATCTGTGAAGGTTGACCTAGAAAGGCATACTCCTTCACAATGTAGATGGGTGCAAATCCCAGTCTTATGACAACCACCAATCCTACCAACAAACACTGCCAACTACACTGCTAACAACAGTTTAATGGTAGCCACAGGCAAGAAAATGGAGAGAAAAGGCAAGAAAATGGAGAGAAAAGGCAAGAAAATTAAGAGAAAATAAATTCTAGCTTATCATTATTGAGCACTTCATACTATCAAGCCATTCTGTTAATAACAACACAAAAAGTTGCCTGGTCCACTTTGTCAGTCAAGATTTAATTGAAAGCACAGCAAAAATAAATATTCTGTAGCAATAGTTTAAAGCCTTCTTCACACTACACTCACTGCTCCTGATGCAGTTTGATTTTCACCTCCCTGCTGTGTTTTCCTCTGACCATGAGTCAAAACTAAAAACTGTGCTGACCTGCATGGCTCTTCAACAATGTGGTTAAGAGTTCCTAGGGGGCTATTTATTGAAGCTATTAAGCTCTTCTGCTTTGTCACCTCAGATGCAGTTAACCTTGTGCAGAAGCTGTGTGACTGTCTTCAGTCAGAAATGTAAGGGTAACCAACACTAGAGAAGGAAAGTAGCTCTGGTCTGGTGTCCTCTCAGATCACAGTCAAGAAAACAGGGAACTACCAAATAAACAGTATCACACAGTATCACAGTATCATCAGGGTTGGGAGAGACCTCACAGATCATCAAGTCAAACAATATTAATAATCCAATTTTCAGGTCAAATGTCCTGACCTGACTATGTAAGAAATTCCTTTTAACTATTGTTTCTTTTTAAGGACAGGAGATAAACAACTGAATTATGATAGGCACTTAATTTGCTCAGGTTGCTCAAGTATTCCAGATTTCTGATCAGTCTGTATGGGTTGTAGTTTCTCATATTTATATTGTAAGCTATTATAGCTATTGCATTAGTTACTTAGAATTGGGTAATTTGGGTAGTACAGGATGTACTACCTGTACAGAGTACGGGATGCTCTGTAAATTACTACCTATAAGAAGATTGTATACCTTTAGGTGATGGATCTGGTTATACACACTGAAGTACTCTGGTAATAACTGAGGAAACTACAGAGTAGAGCAGCAAATGAACATGCAACTGGTGCCAAGTGAATCAGTACTAGTGATAGGTTGGACTGGATGATCTTGGAGGTCTCTTCCAACCTGGTTGATTCTGTGATTCTATTATTAACTGTACCTTTAAAAAAGACTGCCTTGAAGGATAAGATACACTCTCTAATGTGTATATTACAGAATAGAATAGAATAGAATAGAATCAACCAGGCTGGAAGAGACCTCCAAGCTCATCCAGTCCAACCTAGCACCCAGCCCTATCCAGTCAACCAGACCATGGCACTAAGTGCCTCAGCCAGGCTTTTCTTGAACACCTCCAGGGATGGTGACTCCACCACCTGTGTGTGTGTATAATGTATTTATGTGTGTGTATATATGTATTATGTAGATAATAGATATATATATATATATGTGTATATATATGTGTGTATTATGTCCATTATATATATGTATATGTATTTTTATATATATATGTGTGTGTATATATATATATAAAGTCCTTTGTGATAGAAAATGAATGATCA
>WAAF01007763.1:0-21836 GCA_013400475.1 Tricholaema leucomelas
GCTGCCCAGGGAGGTGGTGGAGTGGCAGTGCTTGGAGTGTTGAAGAGGAGGCTGCATGAGGCACTTGGTGCCAGAGGTTAGTTCATCAGAACTAATGGGGTTGGAGCTGAGCTTTGAGGTCTCTTCCATCCTAGACCATTCTATGATTCTATGATCACCCAGCCCAAGCCCTCTGCCAGAGCAGGCTCACCTGGAACAGGTTTCACAGCTCAACTTAACTAATCCTTTTTTTAACCACCAGGAAAAGAACTGATTTTACAGCTCAGATACCAACCCCATAACCTCCAAGCTTTGCACACAACTCAGCTACCCCCAAGCTTCTTTTAGTCCTCCTTTCACCCCCATCAGGAGGCTGTAGCTGATCCTTTTGTGCATTGCAGTGGAACCTTCCTGTTGGATTAATAATTATTTGACCCAGTTTCATTCCAGCCTCGGTGGGAAAAAGCCAAAGGAACTGCAGCAGTCACCTGAAGAAGAAATGCCCTAACCTAAAATTATCTTGCCCATAAAACTCCTGGAAGTGGTTGCATTGCTTCTTGTTCCCATTGCATCACTTCTGCTTGTTCCAGTTGCATCACTTCTCGTTCCAAGCTGTCAATTCTTCAGCTGCTCAGCACCCCTGTCCTGCTCCACTGTTCCAGCCCTCACATAGTCTCCATACTTCTCCAGCCACCACTCTTGTAAAACTGGAAAACAGACAACTTCTGGGGCTGTGCAGCTGAGGAACGACAGGAAAAACCAGATTGTTGTCTACAGGCCTGAGGGAGTGCAGTGATTCTGTCTGCCCCTCTGCTCTGCCCTCATGAGACCCCAGCTGCAGCACTGCCTCCAGTTCTGAGCCCACACCACGAGGAGGACCTGGAGCTGCTGGAGAGGGTCCAGAGGAGGTCATGAAGGTGATCAAAGGGATGGAGAACCTCCCCTATAGGGACAGGCTGGGAGAGTTGGGGCTGTTCTGCCTGGAGAAGAGAGTCATAGAATCACAGAATCATAGAGACATAGAAACATTGAGACATAGAAACATTGAGACATAGAAACATTGAGACATAGAGACATAGAGATATGGAGACATAGAATCCTAGAATCAGAGTCATAGAATCACAGAATCATAGAGACATAGAAACATAGAGACATAGAAACATAGAATCAGAGAGACATAGAGACATAGAAACATAGAGACATAGAAACATAGAAACATAGAGACAGGGAAACAGAGACATAAAGTCATGGAATCATAGAGAGAGAGTCATAGAATCATAGAGACAGAGTCATAGAATCACAGAGACATAGAAACAGACATAGAATCATAGAGACATAGAATCATAGAGACATAGAGACATAGAAACAAAGACATAGAAACATAGAGTTATAGAAACATAGAGACATAGAATCACAGCATCATAGTCATAGAAACACAGAGTCATAGAAACATGGAGGTATAGAGGCATAGAATCATAGTCATGGAATCATAGAAACACAGAGACATAGAAACATAGAGTCATAGAATCACAGCATCATAGAGCCATAGAACCATAGAGTCATAGAACCATAGAGTCATAGAAACAGAATTAGTGAGTCATAGAATCATAGTCATAGAAACATAGAATCATAGAATCACAACATCACAGAGTCATAGAAACATGGAGTCATAGAATCACAGAGTCTTAGAATCACAGAGTCATAGAAACATAGAATCAGAGTCATAGAACCATAGAATCAAGCAGGTTGGAAGAGAGCTCCAAGCTCATCCAACCTAACCTAGCACCCAGCCCTGGCCAATCATCCAGACCATGGCACTAAGTGCCTCATGTTTATAAGTATCTGAGAGCTGGCCAGGATTGGGGGGGACAGGCTCTGCTCACTGCTCCCTGGGATAGGACAAGGAGCAGTGGGTGTAAATTGCAGCAAAAGAGGCTCTGCCTCAACACAAGGAGGAACTTCTTGGCTGTAAGGGTCACAGAGCACAGGAATAGGCTTCCCAGAGAGGTTGTGGAGTCTCCTTCTCTGGAGCCTTTCAAGGTCTGTCTGGATCTGTGTTAGGATTGTCCTGCTCTGGCAGGAGGGTTGGACTGGATGATCTCCTTGGGTCTCTTCCAACCCCTAACATCCTGGGATCCTGTGATCTTGAACACCTCCAGCCACGGCCACTCCACCACCTCCCTGGGCAGCCCATTCCAGTGCCAATCACTCTCTCTGCCAACAACTTCCTCCTAACATCCAGCCTGACCCTGCCCTGGCACAACTTGAGGCTGTGTCCCCTTGTTCTGTTGCTGGTTGCCTGAGAACAGAGCCCAACCCCAGCTGGCTACAGCCTCCCTGCAGGGAGCTGCAGACAGCAATGAGCTCTGCCCCGAGCCTCCTCTTCTGCAGGCTGCACACCCCCAGCTCCCTCAGCCTCTCCTCCTCAGTTCCAGCTGGCAGCCATGGACACTCTGGGCACTTGTTCCAAATAAGTGCTGTCAGGAAGCAAAGGAAGCAGAACAGCTCAGGTAAGGCTGTGTCACTGAGCTGTCTGCCTCCTACACTGCAGCAGGGAGAGCAGGCACTGAGCAGGGAGCATCACTTCTCTCTCACCAACCTGAAGCTTGTGATGCACAGATGGTGGATGCCAGGAAGCATCAGTCAGGAACTAAGGGAGCTGCAGTAAAGCTGAAAAACAGAGCAAAAGGAGACACAAACACATGGTGAGTGAGGAGAGCTGCAGGAACATGAGGAAAAAAACAAAGAGAGGAAAGAGAGAACTGAGTTAGACTCTGCCACTTCATGGAATTGTGCAATGGGTTGGGTTGGAAGGGGCCTTAAAGCTCAACCAGTCCCAACCCCTCTGCTAGGGGCAGGGACACCTCCCACCAGCCCATGTAGCTCAAGGCCTCATCCAGCCTGGCTTTGAACACCTCCAGGGAGGTTGTGGAGCACAGAATGTGATCAAAGATCTGTGCTTCTGTGCTCCACAGCCTCCCTGGGCAACCTGTGCCAGTCTCTCCCCACCCTCACTCTCAACAATTTCTTCCTCATCTCCACTCTTCCTCTCCCCTCTCCCAGCTCAAAGCCTTCTCCTTCATCCTGTCACTCCCAGTCCTTGCCAACAATCCCTCCCCAGCAATCCTTTAGCCCCTTCAGGTACTGGCAGGCAGCTCTAAGGTCTCCCTGGAGCCTTCTCTTCTTCAGGCTGAACAGCCTCAGCTCTCCCAGCCTGTCCCCACAGCAGAGGTTCTCAGCCCTCTGAGCATCCTCATGGCCTCCTCTGGGCCCCCTCCAGCAGTTCTATATCCTTATGCTGGGGTCCCAGAGCTGGAGGCAGTCCTGCAGGTGGGATCTCAGCAGAGCAGAGCAAAGAGGGAGAATCACCTCCCTCATCCTGCTGGACACAGGCTCACAGGTGTCAGGGGTTGGAAGGGACACAAAGAGCTCATCCAGTCCAAGCCCCTGCCAGAGCAGGACAAAACAATCCAGCTCAGCTCACACAGGAACACATCCAGACAGGCCTGGAAAGGCTCCACAGAAGGAGACTCCACAACCTCTCTGGGCAGCCTGTGCCAGGGCTCTGGGACCAGGCAAGAAGTTCCCCCTGGTGCTGAGCTGGAACCTCCTGTGCTGCAGCTTCCATCCACTACTGCTTGTCCTATCCCAGGGAGCAGTGAGCAGAGCCTGTCCCCCCCTCCTGACCCCCAGCCCTCAGAGAGTTACAGACATTGATTCAATCCCCTCTCAGTCTTCTCTGCTCCACACTAAGCAGCCCCAGGTCCCTCAGCCTCTCCTCACCAGGCACTGCTCCAGTCCCCTCAGCATCCTCAGAGCCCTCCCTTGGACCCTCTCCAGCAGATCCCTGTCCCTCTGAAGCTTCTCTAGCTGCAGCTCAGGCCCCCAGGGCTGCTTAGGGATAGTCCAGAGATTCAAGCAGGCAGAGAAGTGCTGGCAGCAAAGACTCTGGCACGAAGCATCCCTGTGTTTGTTTAGCTTTCATTTATAGCCTCAAATCTTGCACCTTCAAAAACTAAACTCTGCTTTTAGCTTCCCACATCCTGTGGAGGAGCTGAAGGAAACTCAGCTGTGTTCTGAGCATGAGCTGGAGTGTGATCAGCAGTGCAAACTGCAGTGAGCTTTCTGCTGCTCTGCCCTGGCATTAGATGCATTGGGTGACCAGAGGGCATGCTCCTGCTGCCAGAAAACATCTCCTCCTGGGGGGGGGGAGGGGGGAGTCGTTCACACTGGTGGGTCTGGACCAGTTTTACCCTCCTTGCAGAGTAATGATTTGGAAAAGGTTCATGAACTGCCCTAGTTCAAGCAGGTGTGATAAGGCATGGCTCAGGGGAAGGTGGTTTTCCTCCCTGGAAACTTCTAGCCTGAGAAGAAGGACTGCAGCAGCTCTGCTGTGAGGACAGGCTGAGAGAGCAGCCTGAAGAAGAGAAGGCTTCCAGGAGACCTTGGAGTGGCCTTCCAGGAGCTGAAGGGGGCTCCAGGAGGGCTGGGAAGGGACTATTGACAAGGGCTTGTGATGGCAGGACAAAGAGGAATGGGTTTGAAGTGGCAGAGGGGAGATTGAAACTGGATGTGAGGAAGAAGTTGTTTGCAGTGAGGGTGGTGAGACACTGGCACAGGTTGAAGNTCTGATCTTGAGCTCCCTTCCAACCTAAACCATTCTGTGATTCTAAGAACTGAATGCAGGCAGCCTAAGAAATGGCTCTGGGCTGCTGTCAGAGGATGGAGCTGAACAAACCCTTGGGGTCCTTGTTGATCAGGGTTGTGTAATGCCAAGTGTCAAAGCACCACAGTGATGCTCTGCAAGTGCAGTGTTCTCTCCCTCATGGCTCACACAGGTGCTGTTGGCAGGGATTTATTGTGTGCAGTAATAAGACAAGGAACAAGTTGGAACATAGAAGATTTCACCTCAACATGAGCAGAAACTTCTTTACAGTCAGAGTGACAGAGCAGCCTGCCCAGAGAGGTTGTGGAGTCTCCTTCTCTGAAGCCTTTCCAGCCATGTCTGGATGTGTTCCTGTGTGACCTGTGCCAGATTGGATGATCCTGCTCTGGTGGAGGTCCCTTCTAAGTTCCAGTTGTCCCTTCCTTCCTGTCCCTTCTAAGTTCCAGGTGTCCCTTCCTTCCTGTCCCTTCTAAGTTCCAGTTGTCCCTTCCTTCCTGTCCCTTCTAAGTTCCAGGTGTCTCTTCCTTCCTGACCCTTCTAAGTTCCAGTTGTCCCTCCTTTCCTGTCCCTTCTAAGTTCCAGGTGTCCCTTCCTTCCTGTCCCTTCTAAGTTCCAGCTGTCCCTTCCTTTCTGTCCCTTCTAAGTTCCAGTTGTCCCTTCCTTTCTGTCCCTTCCAAGTTCCAGGTGTCCTGTCACAGTATCACAGTATCACCAAGGTTGGAAGAGACCTCACAGGTCAGTTCCAGGTGTCCCTTCCTTCCTGACCCTCAGCTATAAATATCTCTATATAGATATTAATTAGATCCCCTCTCCCTCTTCTCCTCAGCCCCAGGGCTCTCAGCCCCTCTTCATCAAGCAGTGCTCCAGGCCCTTCAGCATCCTTGTAGCCCTCCCTTGGACTCTCTCCATCAGACCCCTGGATGCTATATTCCAGGTGAGGTCTCACCAGTGTAGAGTAGAGACAGCAGTTAGTGGAAGCAAAAAGAAAGGCTTCTGTCTTGGCTCTTGGGCACTGAAGCCTCCTCCTCTTAACAGCCTCTGTGGTTATGCAAAAGCAGGAGGAGCAAACACAGATTGGTGTCTGGGAACACAGACTCACAGAATCAAGCAGGTTGGAAGAGACCTCCAAGCTCATCCAGCCCAACCTAGCACCCAGCCCTATCCAGTCAAATATTCCATGACACAAAGTGTCCCATCCAGGCTCTTCTTGAACACTTAGATTCTTGTTAGGCTCCATTTGTGAGCAGCAGGCTGGGAGGGCCAACAGCCAGAGCTCAGGACAGAGAAGCCAGAGGATGGTTTGCCTGCCTGCATGGCTCTTGGCACACTGCACTGCACAGCAGGGCTTTGCCAGCCTGAGAGCCTCCCTTGCCCCTTTGCTGCAGGGGAGCACTTGGCCTGAAGCCTCCTCTCTCCCTTTTCATCTTCCTCGAGCAGAAGGCAGGGGATGCCTGGTAACAGAGCAGGTGAAAGGTGCTTGGATTCTTTTGGGAGGTGGGAGATGGTGAGAGCTAGTTTAAACTAGAGAGAACTGTGCAAAGAAGCCCAAGAGGAGGTAAAGGAAAGTTGTGAGGTTCAGTGTAATCAGCAGGGCCATCTGACCTGTCTGGTCTGGCTGAGGCTGGAGCAAGAAAGCAGAGGTTTGTGTTAAAGAGAGATTTCTCAGTTTATGAGCTTGTAAATTAACTCTTGGCATGCTTGGAGCATAGTTGTAGGCAGGAAAAAAGATGCAAACCCAGCCTGCTTGAAGGTAGATGAACCTGAGAGTCCCACATCTGCTTCTCTTCAGTGCCTATCTGAGTTATTGCTGCTTACTTGGCTGGGGGAGAGGAATGTTTATTCCTGTTGAGGCTGCAGAATGGACCAAAGGAATTTACAAGGAAGAGCTGGCAGGAGAAATTGTTCTGAAGGGGCCCTGCAAGAAGGATGGAGAGAGGCTGTTTGCAAAGGCCTGCAGTGCTAGGACAGGGGCAGTGGTTTCAAGCTAGAGGAGAGGAGATGTTAGGAACAAACTCTGCACTGTGAAGGTGGTAAACACTGGGACAGGTTGGCCAAGGAGGGGGTTGGGGCCAAGCAGAGCCTGGGCTGCAGCAGCAGAAGTGTGGCCAGCAGGGCCAGGGAGGGGATTCTCCCTCTCTGCTCTGCTCTGCTGAGATCCCACCTGGAGTACTGCATCCAGTTCTGGAGCCCCTGGGACAAGAGGGCTGTGGAGATGCTGGAGAGTGTCCAGAGCAGGGCCAGGAGGATGCTGAGAGGGCTGCAGCAGCTCTGCTGTGAGCACAGACTGAAAGAGTTGGGGCTGTGCAGGCTGCAGAAGAGGAGGCTCCCAGGTGACCTTCTTGTGGCCTTCCAGGATCTGAAGGGGGCTACAAAAAAGCTGGGGAGGGACTTTTTAGGCTGTCAGGGAGTGCCAGGACTGGGGGGAATGGAGCAAAGCTGGAGGTGGGGAGAGTGAGGCTGGAGGTGAGGAGGAAGTTGTTGAGCAGGAGAGTGGTGAGAGGCTGGAATGGGTTGCCCAGGGAGGTGGTTGAGGCCCCATGGCTGGAGGTGTTTCAGGCCAGGCTGGCTGAGGCTGTGTGCAGCCTGCTCTAGGGTAGGGTGTCCCTGCCCATGGCAGGGGCTTGGCACTGGCTGCTCCTTGTGGTCCCTTCCAACCCTGCCTGATTCTGTGATTCTATGTCCCTGCTGAGTGCAGAGGGGCTTGGACTGGATGAGCTTTGGAGGTCACTTCCAACCCAGACCATTCTCTGATTCTAGCATTCATGGTTCTGGCTCCTGCCTGTTTCTCCCCCTAAGGAAGCTGTGCAGCACTGAAGGCTCTCTGGAATGAAGACCATGGAAAGCTAAATGAAAAAGAGCAGTTCACAGTCAGAGAACTCTTTTGGTTGGTAGAGCCCTCTAAGATCACCAGGTCCAACCTTCAGCCAATACCATCCTGGCCATTAAACCAGGTCCCAAAGTGCCATGTTCCCATCACTACAAGCCCTTGTCAAAAGTCTCTTCCTGGCTTTCTTGTAGCCCTTTGAGGTGGTGGAGTCCCCATCCCTGGAGTTGTTGAAGATACCTGCGGCTATGGCACTTAGGGCCATGGTTTGGTGGCCATGGTGGGGTTGGGTTGCTGGTTGGACTGGGTGATCTTAGAGGCCTTTTCCAAGCCAAACAATGGTATAATTAGACCAGTCTAGAGGTGGTGGAAGGCAGGTTGTGTTGCTCACCTCTACAGTTCCTCCTCCTCATTTTCCTGTCCTCTAAACAGAATTAAAACCCAGTCAGTTGTGGCTGCTGACAAGTGGCAAAGTGTTGGCATGAGTCAGCCTGGCACCTCACAGACCTGCTGCTGTGTTCCAGGAGTGCATTACCCAGTGATAAGGAGCAGAGCTATCTGCAGTCTGGGCTCACCCACTGTTCACATACTTCTTCTTTGTCACTCTTCCTTCTTCCTTTGCAATTCTTCTTCGTGCCTGTCTGCGTAAATCCACTACAGCTGAGAGCTGCTACTTACTGTAATACCCACCCAGGGATTAAGGACAGGAGTTTTGAGGAGGGAAGCTCACCAAAGGCACATAAGGGTGTGGACTTTTGGGAACAGGAAGACTTTAGGCATAAAAAAACCTCTTCTTTTCTCCCCCTTCCCTCAGCTCTCTTGGTTCCTGCCTTGTTGATGACCTCTCTTGCCATCTGCTGCAACAGGAACTCTCCTTCTGACCCTGCTTCTTCTCTAAGGGTTTTCCAGGCTTGTATTTAAATGAGGAACATCCACATAGAAGCAAAGAGTTATCCTGCTTGCAAAAGTTACCCAAGATCATCCAGTCCAACATCAACCCAACCCCACCATGGCCACCAATCCCTGTCCCAAAGAGCCATGGCCACAGGTTTCTTCAACACCTCCAGGCATGGGGACTCCACCACCTCCCTGGGCAGCCTCTGCCACTTCCTGACCACTCTTGCAGCAAACAAATTGTTCCTCATCTCCAACCTAACCTTCCCCTGACACAACTTCAGGCCATTTCCTCTCCTGAGAATAGGCAGCAGAGCCCAACCCCCACCTCACTGCAACCTCCTTGCAGGGAGCTGCAGAGAGCAATGAGGTCTCCTCTCAGCCTCCTCTTCTCCAGGCTGCACACCCCCAGCTCCCTCAGCTGCCCCTCCCCAGCCCTCTTCTTCAGACCATTCCCCAGAGTTGTTGCCCTTCTCTGGACCTGCTCCAGCCCCTCAATGTCCTTCTTGG
Organism: Tricholaema leucomelas; assembly: GCA_013400475.1. Classification (NCBI taxonomy): domain Eukaryota; kingdom Metazoa; phylum Chordata; class Aves; order Piciformes; family Lybiidae; genus Tricholaema lacrymosa; species Tricholaema leucomelas. The sequence continues at coordinate 8,874 of WAAF01007763.1, forward strand.
AGTGAGGGGCCCAAAACTGAGCCCAGGATTCTGTGGCCTCAGCAGTGCCACAGAATCCAGTGCCATGCATTGGTCATTGTAAAGCCTGGGTCTAAAGCACATGTGGCAGCTCCTGCTTCTGCCAGAATGGCCACATTAAACACCTGGTATCAAACAAGGCTCCACCTGTGCCCATCTAATCCATACTAAGGTCCATTTTTGCTAGAGAGGTTGTGGCCCTCAGAAAGTCTGCTTTAAATTTAGTATTAGTAACAATTTGTTTGCTGCAAGAGTGGTCAAGGACTGGCACAGGCTGCCCAGGGAGGTGGTGGAGTCCCCATCCTTGGAGGTATTCAAGGAATGTGTGGCCATGGCAGTTTGTGACATGGTTTGGTGGCCATGGTGGGGTTGGGTTGCAGATTGGATTAGATGATCTTGGGTAACTTTTGCAACCAGATAACTCTGTGCTTCTGTGTGGATGTTTCACATTCAAACACAAGTCTGGGAAGCCCTTAGAGAAGAAGCAGAGTCAGAAGGAGAGTTCTTGTTGCAGCAGATGGCAAGAGAGGTCATCCACAAGGCAGGAACCAGGAGCCCTGAGGGAAGGGAGGGAAGGGAAGGGAAGGGAAGGGAAGAGAAGGGAAGGGAAGGGAAGGGAAGGGGAGGGGAGGGGAGGGGGGGGGGGGGGGGGGGGGGGGGAAGGGAAGGGAAGGGAAGGGAAAATGTGTGGCCATGACACACTGGGACATGGTTTGTGACCATGATGGGATTGGGTTGCTGGTTGGACTGGATGATCTTGGGTAACTTTTGCAACCAGATAACTCTGTGCTTCTATGTGGATGTTTCACATTCAAATACAGGTCTGGAAAGCCCTTAGAGAAGAAGCAGGGTCAGAAGGAGAGTTCCTGTTGCAGCAGATGGCAAGAGAGGTCATCAACAAGGCAGGAACCAAGAGAGCTGAGGGAAGGGAGGGAAGGGAAGGGAAGGGAAGGGAAGGGAAGGGAAGGGAAGGGAAGGGAAGGGAAGGGAAAATGTGTGGCCATGACATGCTGGGACATGGTTTGGTGGCCATGGTGGGGTTGGGTTGCTGGTTGGATTGGATGATCTTAGAGGCCTTTCCCAACCCAAACCACTCTAGCATCCTATGAAAATGTTCCCACTGGGAGGCTGTGCTTTGGTTTGCAGGATGCTTTTATCCAAGCTGAAGGATGTTAGTGGTGCAAGAAACAAATCCAGGTGTGCCCTTCTTTGCTTTCTGAGCTGGCAGAGCTTAGACCTTTTGCTCTTCCACCCAGCCTGTGTTAGGTTTTGTAAGAAAAGGAGATGCAGAACTGTTTTCTGGAAAAAAAAAAAACCACACTGGTTTTATTATGAAATTATTCCTGTACAGCATTTTTGCCCCCCCTTGATGAGGTAACACAGGTCTGTGTGTGCACTCGCTTGGAATTCAGTTCCACCAACAAAAGGAAATCAGCAACCACCTTTAGTGCAATTTAATGCCTTGGATTGTGTGGGGCTTCTGTCTTTGGTTTTTCTTGCTTTAATCTCTGTGCAGCTTTTCCTCTCAGAGCTCTCTCCAAGTTCATCTTTGCATGAGGGGGAATATGGTGCTTGTTAACCAAAATAGGTAGCATTTCAATTTGGAGACAAGTGCCAGCTCTACAGTACAGTGGGAGGTCATTTGTCAGCCTCTAAAGTCCTTATTTCTTCATTAGACTCATGAAATCTCTTCTCCCCTTCCTGGGGTGAACTCATGCTTGATATTGCACAGACAGGACACGAAAGCAGCAGAGCCTGGGTCGGGTGGGGAAGGAGATCTCCCCAAGGAGGGAGCACAGCAGGGTTTCAGTAATACATGTTCTTGTCCCACCAGCCTGCAGGAGGAGAAGGGAGAGGTGGGGGGAAAAAAAACTCAGTTATTTTTTTTCCTCAGAAAGGAGCTCACAAATGGTCTATTTTTAAGCAGCAGCTCAGGCAGGAGTATGAAGGAAGGGGTAGGAGAGGACACCTGGAGAGGTGGCTGAGGAGAACCTCATGAGGTTCGATAAGGCAAAGCACAAGGTCCTGCACCCAGGTCAGGGCAATGCTCAGTATCAGTCCAGGGTGGGGGATGAAGAGATTCAGAGCAGCCTTGCAGAGAAGGACTTGAGGGTGCNAGGGATGTTTGGATGGGTGGCCCTAAGATAGCCTCTGTGGCTTATGAATCCTGATCCTGGGCTGCATCCAAAGCAGTGTGGGCAGAGCTGGAGAGAGGAGATCCTGCCCCTCTGCTCTGTTCTGGGGAGACCTCACCTGCAGGGCTGGGGCCAGCTGTGGGACCCACAGCACAAAGGGGACATGGATCTGCTGGAGATGGCCCAGAGGAAGCCACAAATATGATCAGAGGGCTGGAGAAGCTCTGCTGTGGNGCCTCACTGAATTCTTTTCCTGGGCCCTAAGAGTTCAGAAGATGTGGAGATTTCCCATCTTGGGCTGCAGAAGAGGTGGTGGTGGGGATGTCTGGGGGGTGGGGATNCAGACCTTAGAGCACCAATTCAATATCCGCAGGGGGCTACAGCATGACTGGAGAGGGACTATTTAGAAGGGCTTGGTTTGGAAGAGGGGCAATGGTTTGGAACTGGAGCAGGGTAGGTTTAGTTTGGACTTTAGGAGGAGAAGCTCTTCACAGTGAGAGTGGTGAAACTCTGGAACAGGTTGCCCAGGGAGGTGGTTGAGGCTCCATCCCGGGAGACATTCAAGGTGTGGCCCGACAGGGCTCTGATCCAGTTGGGGATGTCCCTGCTGACTGCAGGGGGAGGTTGGACTGGGTGATCTTTGAGGATCCCTTCCAACCTGATGCCATCTGTGAACCTGTGGCCCTCCTATTAAAACATCCAAGTAGAAAAGCCTCTTACTTCCTGGGTATCTCCTGATCAGCAGCTTGCGGACTTCATCGTAGACCCATATCAAGACTGCAAATGGTACAGCCACAAACCAGTACTGAAACCTGGCAGGGGGAGAAGAGGTTCTCAGTCAGAAGCATCTAACCAACCTCTGAATCCCTCATCTCTCTCTCTCTCTCTGCTATTTGATGTTACAGAAATAGAACCTGCCTTTCCTGCTGCTTTTCCTCTCAATCTAACAGTCAGAAACTAGATGCTGCTGATGTAGACCTCCCAGTCTTGAGTGGTTGTTGAATTAAGTTATCCCAAGCACTTCCCAGGAGGAAATGGTGCCTGTGGAGATGGCAGGGAAAAGAACATGGAACATTTCTGGCAGTGATGTATTTGAAATGAGAGCTTCTTGTCTAGATTTAAGTGAAATGCTCTCTAATCTCCCCAATCTAAGTGAAATGCTCTCTAATCTCCCCAGGTTAAGTGAAATGCTCTCTAATCTCCCCAATCTAAGTGAAATGCTCTCTAATCTCCCCAATCTAAGTGAAATGCTCTCTAATCTCCCCAGTTTAAGTAAAATGCTCTCTAATCTCCCCAATCTAAGTAAAATGCTCTCTAATCTCCCCAATCTAAGTGAAATGCTCTCTAATCTCCCCAATCTAAGTGAAATGCTCTCTAATCTCTCCAATCTAAGTGAAATGCTCTCTAATCTCCCCAGGTTAAGTGAAATGCTCTCTAATCTCCCCAATCTAAGTGAAATGCTCTCTAATCTCCCCAGTCTAAGTGAAATGCTCTCTAATCTCCCCAGTTTAAGTGAAATGCTCTCTAATCTCCCCAGTTTAAGTGAAATGCTCTCTTATCTCCCCAGTTTAAGTAAAATGATTTCTAATCTCCCCAGAGTGTTGGGGAACCTGGAAAAAAAGATGACTGTTAAAGCATTTGTTGTGCACATGGAAGTTGTGGATACTTGGGAGTGAATGGAGTGGAAGAAGTAGTGAGGTTTGGTGTGGAATGGTGAAAATAAAGCCCCTTTTGATCAAGAAATTGTCCTCCCTCTCTGATTAGGGACAATTTCTTCACTTGAAAGGGTTCTCAGGCACTGGAACAGCCTACCCAGAACCACAGGATCTCTTAGATCGGAAAAGACCTTCGAGGTCCTCGAGTCCAGTCATTGGTTTCACACTGACAAGTGACTAAACCAAGTGAACCAAGTGACTAAACCAAATCCCTCAGCACAACCTCTAACCACTGTGAGCTGCTATGGTTGGAGAGGAGCACCAGGATTAACCACTCCGACCTTCATCCCTGCATCCTTCATCACTAGACCATAATGCCATCAATACCCAGGGAGGAGCAGGATGGAGTAGGACAGAGTCACCATCCCTGGAGGTGTTCAACAAACGTTTGGGCTTAGGGCCATGGTCTAAGAGTTGTCTACATGAAGGTGGTTGTGGTATGGGCTTGATGTTCTCAAGGTCTTTTCCAGCCAGGTTGATGCTGAATATCCTTACACAGTCCTCCTGGAGCTGTGCTGCATGGACATGCTGCTTCCCATTGGTTTCTGCCAGGTTGGAAGGTCCATGTCTGTTTACACGTGGAAGGGGAGGGCAGCAGAGCAGCATCAGCACTCACCTCAGAGGTGTGAAGTTCAGAGCTGTTACATGTCCCAGGCCATAGGTAAGAATCAGAGCAATTCCTATCTGGGAAAATATACCCACCCAGATGACTTTGTTCCTACAAGACAACCAAAGAGGAAAGGTTAGAGGGCTCTGTCCTTCCAGGGAAAGCTGATGGCACAGCAGAGGGCATGAGTCATGCCCTCTGCTTGCACCATGCCTGTGTGCTCTGTGACTCAACTCTAGAGGTGAGAAGGAAATACACATAGGTGTAGGCTCTGTACTACAGATAAAGAAAGGGAAATAATCTGCTCTCTATCAGCAATGCTCTGCCTGAATGCCAGCCTCTATGTGTGGCCCCTGGCCCACATTTTGAACTCCTTGAGGGCAGCCACTGCTGTCTCAGGGAGTCTGAGCAGCTGGAATCTCCTTGGAGGCTCAGCTTCTGTCAGGGAATTCCAACAGGCTGGGAGAGTTGGGCTTGTTCAGCCTAGAGAAGAGAAGGTTCCAGGGAGACCTCAGAGTAGCCTTCCAGTACCTGAAGGGGCTGTAGGAGAGCTGGGGAGGGACTTTGGACAAGGGCTTGTGGTGATGATAGGATGAGAGGCAATGGATTGAAGCTTGAGGAGTGGAGATGTGGAAGAAATTGTTGAGAGTGATGGTGGGGAGAGACTGGCACAGGTTGCCCAGGGAAGTTGTGGAGCAGAGAATCCCTGAACACATCCAGGGAGGTTGTGGAGCACAGAAGCACCAAATGTGAAGACTGGATGGGACACTCAGTGCCATGGTCTGGTTGACTGGATAGGGTTGGGTGCTAGGTTGGACTGGATGAGCTTGGAGGTCTCTTCCAACCTGGTTGATTCTATTCTATTCCATTCCATTCCATTCCATTCCATTCCATTCTATTCTATTCTATTCTATTCTATAGAATGTCAGGGGCTGGAAGGGACCTCCAAAGCTCAGCCAGTCCAAGCCCTGCCAGAGCAGCATCACCCAGAGCAGATCACACAGGAACACATCCAGGCAGGTCTCAAATATCTCCATAGAGGGAGACTCCACAACCCCCCACGGCAGCCTGTTCCAGGGCTTTGTCACCTCCACAAGGAGAAAAAAATCACAGCCTCCCAGCCACATGCAGGCTGGCAGAGCCCCTCGAGGTCACCAAGTCCAGCCTAGAACCCTGCTCTGCAAGATTCACCTTAAACCATAGCCCTAAGCACCACATCCAAACCACCCTTAAGTACCTCCAGGCTGGGTGGCTCCACCACCTCCCTGGGCAGCTCTTTCCAGTCCCTGACCACTCCTCATGTTCCCATGGCACTTCCTATGCCTCAGCTTCCACCATTGCCCCTGGTGCTGGCAGTGGGCATCCCCCAGCAGAGCAGAGCCTGGCTCCAGCCTCCTGGCACTCACCTACACATCTTTACAACCATCAATGAGGTCACCTCTCAGGCCCTTTCTCTCCAAGCTCCCAGCCCCAGCTCCCTCAGGCTCTCCTTATAGGGAAGATGTTCACTGCCTTCAGCATCTCTGTGGCTCTGTGCTGGACTCTCTCAAGCAGCTCCCTTAGGTCCTTCTTGAACTGAAGGGTTCAGAACTGGACACAGCACTCCAGATGCAGCCTCACCCAAGTGGAGAAGAGGGGAAGGAGAACCTCTCTGGACCTACAAACCACAGCCCTACTGATCCAGAATGGCACTGGCCCTGCTGCCCACCAGAGCACATTGCTGCTTCTCTGATACCAAAGGCTTTGAGTTCTGCCCTTGCTTGAAGCCAGCTTTAGCCTTGGCTCAAGTGGGCAAAGTCGCTGAGCTAACCTTCTCCCAGGAGCAGCAGAAGGCTGACTTAGCCTCTTGTGTCAGGTAAAGAACCTCCAAAAACCCCCTCCCCAAACCCAACCCAAGCCCTTACCTGAAAAGCCCCTGCTGGAAAATGGAATTCCTTCGTGTTTTCCTGATGATCAGGTCGGCCACTTGCTGGATGGTGATGCTGACAAAGAAAGCAGTGTAGCCAGTCCACTGCAGGTATGTCCTCTGGTACTTGGTCTGCGGAGCAAAGGGAGAGCAGAGCAGCCTGAGCTCAGCCCCTCGCACCCTGCGGAAGGGCAGTGTGGAGCTGTGGAGGCTGCGGACCCCTCCGCTTACAGAGGTGGCAGTGCGGAGCTCCTCCAGACTGAGCAAGGCTCGGAGCGTGGCCACTTCTGCCCTGCTGGGGGTGAGGCTGAAGCAGCAGCTGGGGGTAAGGAGGTGTTGGTATCGATTCATTAATGTCATTATCGGCTTATTATTGGCGGGATTGGTTTATGAATGTCTATATTGATTAATGCCACTGTATTAATATTAATGCTGATCCAGTAATATCAATATTGACTTATTAATGCCCTTATTGATTAATGGCAGGATTGGTTTATTGATGTCTGTATTGATTAATGCCATTGTTGATGTATTAATGTTAATGTTGATTCAGTAACATCAATATTGACTTATTAATGACCTTATTGATTAATGGCAGGATTGGTTTATGAATGTCTATATTGATTAATGCCATTGTTGATGCATTAATGTTAATATTGATTCAGTAACATCAATATTGACTTATTAATGCCCTTATTGATTAATGGCAGGATTGGTTTATTGATGTCTGTATTGATTAATGCCATTGTTGATGTATTAATGTTAATGTTGATTCAGTAACATCAATATTGACTTATTAATGACCTTATTGATTAATGGCAGGATTGGTTTATGAATGTCTATATTGATTAATGCCATTGTTGATGCATTAATGTTAATATTGATTCAGTAACATCAATATTGACTTATTAATGCCCTTATTGATTAATGGCAGGATTGGTTTATTGATGTCTGTATTGATTAATGCCATTGTTGATGTATTAATGTTAATGTTGATTCAGTAACATCAATATTGACTTATTAATGACCTTATTGATTAATGGCAGGATTGGTTTATGAATGTCTATATTGATTAATGCCATTGTTGATGCATTAATGTTAATATTGATTCAGTAACATCAATATTGACTTATTAATGCCCTTATTGATTAATGGCAGGATTGGTTTATTGATGTCTGTATTGATTAATGCCATTGTTGATGTATTAATGTTAATGCTGATTCAGTAACATCAATATTGACTTATTAATGCCCTTATTGATTCATTAATGTCCACATTGGTTTATTAATGTCTATATTTATTAATGTTAACATTGAGTTGTTAACATCAACATTGATTTATTAATATAAATATTGATCTATTAATGATGGTATTGCTGCATTAATGGTGTTATTGATGTATTAATGCCATTAATGATGCATGAATGTCAATGTTGCTGTTCTAATGCCATTATTGATTCATTAATGCCAATATGGATGTATTAATGCCATTATTGATTCATTTTAATGCCATTATTGATTCATTAATGCCATTATTGATGTATCAGTGTCATTATTGATTCATTTTAATGCCATTATCGATTCATTAGTGCCAATATGGATGTATTAATGCCATTAGGGATTCATTTTAATGCCATTATTGATGTATCAATGTCATTATTGATTCATTTTAATGCCATTATCGATTCATTAGTGCCAATATGGATGTATTAATGTCATTATTGATTCATTTTAATGCCATTATTGATTCATTAATGCCATTATTGATGTATCAGTGTCATTATTGATTCATTTTAATGCCATTATCGATTCATTAGTGCCAATATGGATGTATTAATGCCATTAGGGATTCATTTTAATGCTATCATTGATGTATTAATGCCATTATGGATTCATTTTAATGCCATTATTGATGTATTAATGTCACTATTGATGTTCTAATGCCATTATTGACTTATTAATGCCATTATTGATGTATTAATGCCATTATGGGTTCATTTTAATGCTGTTATTGATGTATTAATGTCAATATTGGTGTATTAATGCCATCATTGATGCATTAATGTAAGTATTGACACCATTGTTGACATTAATATTGATTTATTGATGTTATATTGATTTATTAATGTCAATGTTAATTTATTATTGATTTATTAATTATCTGTGTCTTGTGATTTGCTGCAGAGTGAGTGAGGGGGAGTGAAAGGGAAGAGTCTGCAGAGTAAGTCACAGCAGTGAACCTGCTGGAGCTAAACAGAAAGCCCAGGGAAGAAGGTTCACCCCCAGAGGCTTCAAGCAGCTAAAAGGTAAGCTGTAAGTGAGTGAATGAAAGGATGGAGTCTGTGAGGCAACTTAGTGCCATGGTCTGGTTGATTGGATAGGGCTGGGTGATAGACTGGACTGGATGAGCTTGGAGGTCTCTTCCAACCTGCTTGATTCTATGATTCTATGAATGAAAGAGTGGCTGAAAGCTCTGCAGAGTCTGTCCTGAAGCAGCAGTGGCTGCCAGCTCACTGGTTTTGCATATAAATCTCTGTCTCTTTCTTTCCACCATCCTTTGGTTTGGAGGAGAGTGCAGAGTATTTGGAAGAGAGGCAGTGCAAGGATCACTCAGTGCTTCTCTCTGCAACTGCTTATCCAGAGAGGTGGTGGAGGCCTCAGCCCTGCAGACATTCAAGGTCAAACTTGATGAGGCCCTGAGCAGTCTGATCTAAAGCTCTGGGACATGGCTCAGTGGTGGTGGTGGATGGTTGGACTTGGTGAGCTCAGAGGTCTGTTCTAACTGAGACAACTCTATGAGTCTCTGTCCCTGCTGACTGCAGGGAGGGGGCTGGGCAAGATGACCTTCAAGGGTCCCTTCCAACCCAGTGCACTGCATGATTCTGCCAGTCCTTACCCACTGCTGTCCATAGGAGTCCTCGAAGTCGTTAATGGCATTGCTCTCCCAGGCCACTCTCACGCCGAGCAGTGTGTGAGGGAGGAAACCTTGCTCAGCATACACAGTAAAATAGGTGACAAAGGCTCCCACTGACTGCATGATACCTGCAAAAGCAACGAGGTAGACATGAGGAAGAAGCCCAGCTCAGGAGTGATGGATATCAGTGTGGAGCTATCTCCCAGGGCGTGGACCTTGCTGGGAGTCTCAGGCTGGTTTTAGAGCTTGTAGTGCTCCAAGGTTCTTGACCCCTGTAGATGAAATCTTGTTGTGCTGAATAAATCAACACAGTTCAACACTCAGCCTGTGTCACTGAATAATGAGCAGCAGAAGGGAGCCAGGAGTTTGCCTGGAAAGGCAAAGGAGACTTCCCCAGCAGCCAGCACTGGTCCCTGGCAGCCCAGAGCCAGCTGTGTGCTGGCTGCAGGCAAAGCAGGGAGAGCAGCAGCACAGGGAGGGGATTCTGCCCCTCTGCTCTGCTCAGCCCTCACCTGCAGCACTGCCTCCAGTGCTGGGGACCACAGCACAAGAGGGTCACAGAGCAGGTCCAGAGGAGGCCATGAAGATGGTCAGAGGGCTGGAGGGCCTCTGCTGTGGGGACAGGCTGGGAGGGTTGAGACTGTTCAGCCTTGAGAAGAGAAGACTCCAGAGAGACCTTAGAGCAGTACCTGAAGGGTCTCCAGGAGAGCTGGGAAGGGATTTTTGACAAGTGCAGGGAGTGCCAGTATGAGGGAGAATGGCTTTGAGGTGGAAGAGGGGAGAGGAAGAGTGGAGATGAGGAAGAAACTGTTGAGAGTGAGGGTGGGGAGAGACTGGCACAGGTTGCCCAGGGAGGTTTCGGATGACACTTCCTGGAGGTCACAGGATCACAGCTCACAGGATGTTAGGGGTTGGAAGGGACCCAAGGAGATCATCCAGACCAACCTCCCTGCCAGAGCAGGACAATCCTATCTAACACAGATCACACAGGAACACATTCAGACAAGCCTGGAAAGGCTCCAGAGAAGGAGACTCCACAACCTCTCTGGGCAGCCTGTGCCAGGCTCTGGGACCCTTCCAGGCAGGAAGTTCCCTCTCATGCTGAGGCAGAGCCTCTTTTGCTGCAATCTACACCCATTGCCCTATCCCAGGGAGCAGTGAGCAGAACCTGTCCCCCTCCTCCTGGCAGCCCTCAGATACTTATAAACATTTATCAAACCCCCTCTCAGTCTTCTTTCCTCCAGACTAAAAGGTCTGGAGTGTGGCTGCTCAAGGCCAGGTTGGATGAGCACCCTGTGCTGGTGGGAGATGCCCCTGTCCATGCCAGAAGGGGTTGGAACTGGATGATCTTTGAGGTCCCTTCCAACCCAACCCATTCTATGACTCTGTGAAAGAGTTAACTTGCAGCTCCCCCTTTTCTAAGCACTGAAGGGACTTGGCTGTAAGTGAGTGAATGAAAGGATGGAGTCTGTGAGGCAACTTAGTGCCATGGTCTGGTTGATTGGATAGGGCTGGGTGATAGATTGGACTGGATGAGCTTGGAGGCCTCTTCCAACCTGCTTGATTCTATGATTCTATGAATGAAAGAGTGGCTGAAAGCTCTGCAGAGTCTGTCCTGAAGCAGCAGTGGCTGCCAGCTCACTGGTTTTGCATATAAATCTCTGTCTCTTTCTTTCCACCATCCTTTGGTTTGGAGGAGAGTGCAGAGTATTTGGAAGAGAGGCAGTGCAAGGATCACTCAGTGCTTCTCTCTGCAACTGCTTATCCAGAGAGGTGGTGGAGGCCCCAGCCCTGCAGACATTCAAGGTCAAACTTGATGAGGCCCTGAGCAGTCTGATCTAAAGCTCTGGGACATGGCTCAGTGGTGGTGGTGGATGGTTGGACTTGGTGAGCTCAGAGGTCTGTTCTAACTGAGACAACTCTATGAGTCTCTGTCCCTGCTGACTGCAGGGAGGGGGCTGGGCAAGATGACCTTCAAGGGTCCCTTCCAACCCAGTGCACTGCTGCAGGTCCCAGGCAGGTTTCTGAGCACCTACCGATCTGCAGGTAGGAGTAGACTGCCAGCTGCTGGTTCACCAGCCTGTCCTTCCTCTTGTTCCGAGGCCTCCTGTTCATGATGTCACTTTCAGCCTTCTCGTAGGCTAACGCCACGGAGGGGATCTGCAACGGAAAGAAACCATCAGCGCCCCGGGGCCAGCGCTAAGGTGCCCGGCAGGCAGATGCTTCTCAGGGAAGCTTCGGTTCCCAGGTGCTCCCCTTGGCATTCCAGGCAGAGCAAGCGGGGAGAGGCTCCCTGTGGCACTCTCCTGGCATTTATAAAGGATCTGAGGGAAGCCTGAAGCTGTTTCTTAGGATCTGAAGCTCAGATGACAACGCAGAGGGCTAGAGGCTACTGAAAACGTGAGAGGATGCTTCAGATCTCTGATGAAAGACCCTCTCATGCTTTCAGTAGCCTCCAGCCTGTAGTCCCTGTAGTGCCTGCCGCAGTCTGTGTGATCCCTTCTCCTTTCCTTCCCCTTTCCCCTTTCCTTCCCCCTTTCCCCTTTCCCCTTTCCTTTCCCCTTTCCCCTTTCCTTCCCCTTTCCCCTTTCCTCCCCCTTTCCTCTTTCCTTTTCCCTTTCCCCTTTCCTTCCCCCTTTCCTTTTCCATTTTCCCTTTCCTTCCCCTTTCCCCTTTCCTTTTCCCTTTCCCCTTTCCTCTTTCCTTTTCCCTTTCCCCTTTCCTCTTTCCTTTTCCCTTTCCCCATTCCCCTTTTCCTCTCCTTTCCTTTCCCACACAGCTCTTCTGCACACATGGATCAGAAGAAATCTTTTCTTCCCTCTCCCTCTCTGCAGGTTATTTCCTGCTCTCTCTATTCCTGCCTGCTTTTAATCTGCTCCTCTATTTCACCAGGGGAAGGCAACTCAACCTTTGAGTGTCCTGCATGTCCCCCTGCACCCAGCCCCTCACTTGTCAGGATGCTGCAGCAGCCCCCAGCTTACAATATCTGTGCCCAGGTCGATGAACAGGATGGTGATGGTGCCAATGGGCAGTGGGATGCTGGCAATGATGTAGATGAGAAAGGGGCAGAGCTCAGCAATGTTCTTGGTCAGAGTGTAGGCAATTGTCTTCTTCAGGTTGTCAAAGATCAGGCGGCCTGGAGGGGAAGGAGACACTGCTGTGAGAGCTGGGGGGCAGCAAGGGTCAGGAGGACAAAAAGGTCACAGGCTCACAAAATCACAGGTTGGAAAAGACCTTCAAGGTCATTGAGTCCAACCTATCTCCTAACACCTTCTGATGAACTAACCCCTGGCACTAAGTGCCTCATGCAGCCTCCTCTCAAACACCTCCAGGGATGGGGACTCCACTACCTTCCCAGGCAGCCCATTCCAGTGCCAATCACTCTTGTTGTGGAGAACTTCTTCCTAACATCCAGCCTGAACCTGCCCTGGCACAGCTTGAGACTGTGTCATAGAATCATAGAGCCAAGCAGGTTGGAAGAGAGCTCCAAGCTCCTGCAGCCCAACCTAGCACCCAGCCCTGCCCAACCAACCAGACCATGGCACTAAGTGCCCCAGCCAGGCTTGGCTTCAACACCTCCAGCCACGGCCACTCCACCACCTCCCTGGGCAGCCCATTCCAGTGCCAATCTCTCTCTCTGCCAACAACTTCCTCCTCACATCCAGCCTG
>WAAF01007764.1:1356-93603 GCA_013400475.1 Tricholaema leucomelas
GCAGAATCCCCTCCCTGTGCTGCTGCTCTCCCTGCTCTGGCTGCAGCCAGCACACAGCTGGCTCTGGGCTGCCAGCCACCAGTGCTGGCTCCTGGGCAGTTGGTCACCAACTGACACCCCCAAGGCCTTCTCCTCCAGCCTGCTCTCAGCCACTCCTCACCCAGGCCTATCGTGCTGTTTACATGATGCATGCTGATGTTTACCACCACCACCATCTTTTCTCTCTCAGATTTGACTCAGGAGGCAGGGTAGCTTTCAAACAACATCCCATAGCTTTGCAATGAAATCCAGCTGGATACAAACTGCCTTTTACCGTGGCACTCAGGATGTGCTCTCACACCTCTGAACACCACCTTTTTAACAATACTTATTTACCAAATGACATTCAGATGGCCCTGAACTTGCAGCCAGATGAATGAGATCTTTCCCCACTTTGTCCTCACCAGGCACAGCACAGAAGGAAGATGTTTGCCATCAGTCCTTGTGCCACAGTTGTGTTCTTGTCTCTAGGGGAGGATTTCTACCATTTCAGAAGAGATCTGGGTTAGGAGAGGTTTGTTTATATGAATCCAGTAGCTCAGCAACCAAAACGCCACCGAGCTGTTCTCACTGGCCACCCTCCCCGCAAAGGCTTCGTCATTTCTCAAAGTCCCAGTCCCTAGCAAACAGCTCCACAGTTGGGTCTTGTGAAACTGCGAAAAGAGCTGCAAGTCACACAGTCAGAGAATGCCTTACAGCCCATCCAGTTCCAACCCACTGCCATGGGCCTGGACACCTCCCACTAACCCAGCTTGCTCAAGGCCTCATCCGACCTGGCTTTGAACAATTCCAGGCTTGGAGGCTACACAACTTCTCCGGGCAACCTGTTCCAGTGCCTCAACACCCTCACTGTCAACAGTTTCTTCCTGATGTCTATACCAATCCAGTTTCTTCCAGGCTGAAGCCATTCTACCTCACTCTATCACTCCATGCCGTTGTCAGAAGTCCTTCCCCAGCTCTCCTGAAGCCCCCTTCACATCCTGGAAGGTTGCAGTAAGGTCTCCCTGCAGCCTTCTCCTCTGCAGGCTGAATATGCCCGACTCTGCCTGCCTGGCCTCACAGCAGAGCCCTGCCTGCCCTGCCAGGGCCTCCTCTGGCCCTGCTCCAACAGATGCCCATTTGTGCTGTGCTGAGGACTCCAGAGGAGGCCCCAGCAGTGCAGGGGAGTCTCAGCAGAGGGGCAGAATCCCCTCCCTGCACCTGCTGCCCACACTGCTGGCGATCAGCCTGGGGCATGGTCAGGTCTGGGTTGCAACACCCATTGCTGGATCAATATTGCTGGGCAACCTGATCTATTTGAGGGTGTCCCTGCTGAATGGATGACCTTTGGAGGTCCCTTCCAATCCAAACCATTCTATGACTCTATGTCCAGCTTCTCATTTCCCAGCAACCCCAAGTTATCCTTAGCACTGCTCTGGATCCAGGCACCCAGCCTGGATTTGTGCTTGGGATTGCCCCCACCCAGCTGCAGGACCTGCATTTGCCCTTGTTGACCTCGGGCTCACCTCTGCAGCCTGTCTAGGTCCCCCTGTATGAAACCCTTCCCTCCAGCCTGTCAGCCAGCTTGGTGTCATCTCCAAATTGCTGAGGTTGCCTGCCCACATTGTCAGTGAAGATTTAAAACAACTCCAGCCCCCCTGCCAAGCCCTAGGAACATAGCTTGTTGCTGGTCTCTGCTTAGCCATGGTGCAGACAAAGAACTCTTAACACAGCAGAAAGCTGCTTTCATTTCTCTTTTTGCATTTGTAACACTCTTCTTGCTCTTCAGAACTTCTCCTTTAATCCTCACCATCTGCAGCCTCTCTCTGTTCTCTCTCTCAACTGCACTGACTCAGAACAAAGGTTCCTGAGGCTTGCCCAAGCCAGATCTTCGCTTGGGTTGAGGCAAGGGGTGAGACTAGTTCAGAGCAGCCAAAACAGTGTCCCCAGCAATATGCACACAGCTGAGAGTGAAAAAGAAAACCTCCAAACACCAAGGAGCTGGAAATAGTAAGGGGAAAACACAGAGAGCTGCAAAGACCAAGAACCTGAAATCAAAGCTGCATCAAAACTAATTACTTGGTGGTCTGCTAAATCCACTTTGTCACTAGAATCACACAGTCACAGATGGTTTGGGTTGGAAGGGACCTCAAAGACCATCCAGTTCCAATCCCCCTGCCATGGACAGAGACACCTCTCATTAACACAGGTTGTTCAAGGCCTTATCCAACCTGGCCTGGAACACTTCCAGGCTTTGGAATGGGCTGCCCAGGGAGGTGGTGGAGTCACCGTGCCTGGAGGAAGCAAAGCCTGGATGAGGCACTTAGTGCCATGGTCTGGTTGACTGGACAGGGCTGGGTGCTAGGTTGGGCTGGATGAGCCTGGAGGTCTCTTCCTACCTGGCTGATTCTATGATTCTGAAGGCACTTAGTGCCATGGTTTAGTTAATTAGAAGGGTTAGGTGATAGGTTGGACTTGATGATCTTAGAGGTCTTTTCCAACCTGGTTAATTCTGTGTTTCTGTTGTTCTGTGTTTGTCTCTGAGCAACCTGTTCCAGTGGCTCACTACCCTCGTGGGGAAGAATTACTTCCTACTTTCTCATCCAAATCACAGCTCAGGTTGCTCAAGCCCCCATCCAGCCTGGCCTGGAACACTTCCCGGGAGGTGGCATGCACAAGCACTGGCTGCTTTGTAGGCTCCATCTCAGATGAATATCCAGGATATCTGAAAGGCCTCTGGATGATTCCTTCATCATTTGGCACTGACCAGTGCCCAGCAGTCACTGGGAGTGGTCCAGCAAGAGGAGCTCAGCTGACAAGGAGCACCTGCAGCATTTCCATTATTTTTCAAGGCTGGCAAAGAGTTAAAAAAGGGCAAACCAAGAAAAACCCTGAACCCAATTCTCAAAAAACTCTCAGGAAAGGAACTTTTCAGCCAAGAAAATCCCCAAAATGGCTTTTGCTGTTCTGTTAGAAGGGCAAGAGAAAAGAGCCCCAAAGATCCCAAGAGTGGTGAGAGCCAGGAGGAACAGTGACAAACAGGGTGAGGAACTGCTGGTAAAGCTCTGTGAGCAGCACTACCCAGCACACCCTCTCTGGGCTCCTCAGCTGCCTCCCTTTCTCCTGCCACTCAAGCCTCTCCCAAGAGCTCCAGCCTCTGTTTACCTGAACTTGGGCTGCCTGTGTCAGAGGAGTTCAACTTTGCTCATTCCATCCTTCCTAACTTCTGTCCCTACCCTCCTCACTTGTGCTTGGGTGGTGGCCTGGTGGAAATACTCCTTTTCCTGGCTTTCTGCTGGGCTGGGTGGTGGAACCATCTGGTTGCCCACTGACATCAGCCTGAGCAAGTCCTTCCCTTTTCAGGGGCAGCAGTGAGCTGGCAGAGCAGCTCAGATGGATGCTGAAACCATACCTCGAGGGTCTATTTTTAACAAGAGGCATTTCCCCCACCTTCTTCTCTGCCATGTGGACAGCTGCAGAAAGCAGCTGGAGACAACCAGTTGTTCCAGCAGGCCACTTTTCATGGAAAGAACTCATCCACAGGCTGTCAGGAAGCGTGCAAGGGGCAGCAGGGACTCCAATACTACTCTAAAGCCACACCTCAAGGTAGCCAGATGGAATGGGGTTGGCATCCTTCTCCCTGTCCCCTGAGGCCTTGGTGGCTCTGAAACATGAGGCATGGTAACCCGGCTGGTCCAGAGGACTGCCCCTCTCCTGGCTCACATACAATCTGATTCTCCAATCCAACCATTATCAAATACCAAGGCTGGGGCTAGCCCATGGCCCTAAGCACCACATATCTGCCTTTTTTGTAACACCTCCAGGGATGGAAATTCAATCACCTAAACCTAAAGCCTGGAGATATTTCAGGGACAGGGTTCAGCACCAGCCTTAGTAGAGCTAAAGAATGGCTGGACTGGATGACCTTAAACCCAAGCAATTCTGTCTCTTTTATGTCCTACAAGCACCTTAACTTGTGTCTGACTATGGTGCTGAGCAGAGACCTGGAGGAACTTCATTGTACTCCCACAAAAGCTGGTGGCTCAAGGCTCCATCCAACCCGGCTTTCAACACCTCCAGGGAGGAGGCATCCACAATCTGCCTGCTACAATGTG
This sequence comes from Tricholaema leucomelas, assembly GCA_013400475.1. NCBI lineage: Eukaryota > Metazoa > Chordata > Aves > Piciformes > Lybiidae > Tricholaema lacrymosa > Tricholaema leucomelas. The sequence continues at coordinate 5,490 of WAAF01007764.1, forward strand.
CAGCTAGTTTACAGGATCCACCTCAGATGGATATTCCAAAGGCCTGTCAGCAGCTTTGACCTCAGGAACCAGCACAGAGACATCCTTTGACAAACTCTTATCTCTTGGGGAAAGGTTTGGATTCATCTTCTCCTTCAGCTAGTCTTAGGTGTAAAAGAAGCACACACCCAACCCTGAGTTCTCTCTTCAGATGGTGAAGCAGCTTTAGAAAGCTCAGCTTTCAGAAGATTAATGTGCAGCCAGCCTGTAGTTAGCCAAGCAAAAAGGGCACTCTCCTCAGCAGCAAAGGCAGCTCTGAGCTTCCACGGGCAGGATGGAGACCTGCAGATGTAGAGCACAGGCTGTGGGACAGCACGGAGCAGGCTTTGGGCTTGGGGTTGCTCTCTGAAGTCCAGATCTCTGACTGTGCTCCAAAAGGCATTATTAGAAGCAGGCATCAGCAGGGAGAAAAGTACAGATCTCCTGGTAGGACCAGGCAGACTTTTGGCCTCAGAGAGGTGGGCTGAGGGCTCAGCACCTACAACAGACACAGCATAGGGAGAGCAAGGCACAACTCTGATGCTGCTTCAGGCAGCTTAAGGGTTTAGCTGGAAGCTTTGAGTCATGCTCTAGGCCATGGTCAGCCAGAACAGGTTATGGTCTTCTGGAGCTAAGCCCTTCTGCTGTTGTTCAAGCACTGGGCTGCAAACATCAGGACTGAGGAATTTTTCCTGTGTTTCCTACGCTTCAAATTACTGCCCCAAACCAGTCTCCTTGCCAGCAGCATCAGGCCAAACTGCCCACAGAAATGGGCAGGACTCCACAGATCACAGCTATCAAATGCCTTTGAATGCAGTTCCTACACACGTAGAGAAACAGGAGCTGGCCAGAACAAGCCTGGTGTGCATTTTATAGAACCACAGAACTGTTTGGCTTGGAAAAGGCCTCTGAGATCATCAAATCCAACCATTAGACTAACCCCACCATGGCTACTAAACCACAACCCCAAGTGCCACGGTCACACCTTTCTTGAACACCTCCAGGCATGGGGACTCCACCACCTCCCTGGGCAGACTGTGCCAATCCCTGACCACTCCTGCAGCAAAGACATTTCTCTTCCTGTCCAACCTAAGCCTCCCCTGGCACAACTTGTGGCCATTTCCTCTCCTGTCCCCTCAGAGTGGGGCGCAGAGCCCAACCCCCACCTTGCTGCAACCTCCTCTCAGGGAGCTGTAGAGAGCAATGAGCTCTGCCCTCAGCCTCCTCTTCTCCACACTGCACACCCCCAGCTCCCTCAGCTGCTCCTTCCCAGCCCTCCTCTCCAGACTCTTCCTCACCTTTATTACCCTTCCCTGCATCTGCTTCAGACCCTTGATTGGAATCCCAGGAAACCAAGCTGCTGAGCCAAGCAGTCCAGCAGCCATAACCCCATTTACAATTAAGCTTCATTAATGAGTGACAGTATTTACAGGCATGGAAGCAGCAGAAATTGATATGATTCATCCACTGCCATGCTGCTGCTGTGGCCAGGAATGAGAAACCCCACCAGGAACAGGCAGCACTGGTAGGAGGCAGCATCTGTCCACCACTGTAAGCACCAGCAGCAGCCCAGACAGCATCAGCTGCTCCTGGCAGAGCAGCACAGGGCTGAGTGACCACCTTCTACAAAGCTCTTTGGGTTGCTTCAATGAAAAGCTAAAGCTCTGGTCCCACCCCCCAGCCAAAACAGAGCACAAGGTCCTCGCTCAGGTGAAATCAAAGCATTATGCAGCTACGGCTACTCCACCGGGACAGCAAAGCACGTCCTGACCCCACCAAGCATGCTCCATTGGTGCCCTCTGCCTTAGTTTCAACTGTTGTCTCAGGATGGCATCCAGAGGGACCTGGACAGGCTGCACAGCTGGACTGAGGACAGCCTCAGGAGGTGCAGGAAGGCCAAGGGCAAGGTCCTGCACCTAGGTCTGGGCAAGCCTCGGTACCAATCCAGGCCGGGGGTGATGAGATTGAGAGCAGCCCTGCAGAGAAGGCCTTGGGGGTGCTGGTGGGGGAGAAGCTGGGCAGGAGCCAGCGATGGGCACTGGCAGCCCAGAAGGGCAGTGGCAGCCTGGGCTGCATCCAAAGCAGTGTGGGCAGAGATGGAGAGAGGGGATCCTGCCCCTCTGCTCTGCTCTGGGCAGACCTCCCCTGCACTGCTGTGTCCAGATATGGAGCCTTCAACACATGAAGGACTTGGACCTGATGGAGAGGGTTCAGAGGAGACCACAAATATGATCAGAGGGCTGGAGAACCTCTGCTATGGGGACAGGCTGGGAGAGTTGGGGCTGCTCCAGGGAGACCTTAGAGCTGCATTTCAAAACCTAAAGGGAAGGCTGGGGAGGGACTGTTCAGAAGGGCCTGTGGGGATAGGCTGAGGGGCAATGGTTTGGAAGTGGAGCAGGGCAGATGTAGGTTGGACATCAAGAGGGTGGGGAGAGACTGGCACAGGCTGCCCAGGGCTGTGCTTGAGGCTATCGCTGGAGACATTCAAGGTCATTCTGGATGTGTCCCTGTGCAGCTTGTTCTGGTTGGAGGTGTCCCTGCTGCCTGCAGGTAGTTAGCCAGGATGCCCCTTGAGGGTCCCTCCCACCCCACTGCAATCTGTGAAGCACTGAAGGCAGGGGAAGGAGGCCCCCTCCCTCATTATTAACCAGGCCATCAAGCATGACAGCTGCACAAAGCACACCAAGACCTGCAAGAAATGTCACTTCTCAGCTGCTGGAGAAACCTCTTGAGGAGCTTGTCCAAGCCCTGGGACCATGTGTTAATGATTGACCTGAGTGCTGTGAGCAGAGAGTTGATAAGAGTGTGTTTTGTTATGGTCTGCTTTCTTGCCTTTGCATAACCAAACCACCTCACCAACCAAGCAGGCATGGGATTGTTTGACAGGAAAGGAAAACTAATGCTCCACTGAGGTTGCTTTAAAAACAAGGTAAGTACCTACACATACACATGCTAGGCTTGGAAACACACACTAGATTCGGCTGCTCACAGCCTCACCCGACCTGGCCTTGAACACCTCCAGGCAGGAGGCAGCCACAGCCTCCCAGGGCAGCCTGTTCCAGAGTCTCACCACCCTTCTACTGAAGAACTTCTCCCTCAGCTCCAGTCTAACCCTGCTCTGCCTCAGCTCCAAACCATTCCCCCTTGGCCTGTCTCTAGACACCCTCAGCAAAGGTCCCTCTGCAGCCCTCCTGCAGGATGCCTTCAAATACTGGCTGCAGCTCTAAGGTCCCCCTGAAGCCTTCTTTTCTCCAGGCTGCACACCCCCAGGTCTTTCAGCCTATGCTCACAGCAGAGCTGTTCCAGCCCTTGCATCATCTTTGTGGCCTCCTCCAGATTCACTCCAGCAGCTCTGTGTCCTAATTGTGCTGGGGACAGCAGAGCTGGAGGCAGGGTGGGAGGTGAGGTCTCACAAAATACATAGTATGGGGCTATGTATATAAAAACAGAGAGAGAGATGAGCTGATGCAGGCTTTCAGTTTCTTCCCCAAAAGTCAGGTATAGAACTGCTCAATGACTCCAAACCTAGTGGAAAGCTTCCAGGTGGACACAGGCAGTGCAAAAGAGGTTTAGGTGGAGAAGGTGGCAGTGTCACAAACACAAACAGGCCCAGGCACCACAGAGAGAAGGATCCAAGACACCACTGATGGATAAAGTGAGGCTCCTCTTCCTGAAGCTTGCTGAAAGGATTTCTGTGCCCTCCCTGTGACTCATTGTGCTCCTCCACACACCCCACCCTCCCTTCCAACTCAAGCATTCACGTTTTCAGGTGGAGGGTGACACTGTGACACACATGCAGCAAGCAGCCAGTTGCAAGCAGCTGCCTCCTCCTATCTGCAGCTACTCAAAAATCTCACACCCAGCCAGCCTCGAGCACATTTTTGGTCTTATTGGTTCAGAGCACCTGTGCCTAGGGGATGCAATGAGGGGTGAGGAGAGGTGCCCCGAGATAGCAAAAGGTTTAGTCTCTGACTCTTTATACAAGCAAGTGGTGCTGTCACGAAATGTTAACTCCCACTATCTGGTACCTGTGTGTGCTGGAAACAAACCCTTCAAACCCAGGGACCAGGGAGAGACTCCAACCTGCCTCAGGGCAGCTGACACAGCAACCTGTCTAGCAGGGGAGGACAGAGCCTGGACACTGTCTGCAGGGGAGATGACAGCAGCTGGGTAACTGCTGCACGGGTTGCTGGCAGCCTGGATGGCTTTTACTGGGGAGGGAGGGAACAACCAAACGAAACAGAATCAGACCAAACCAAAGAGAACCAGACCAAACCAAACCAGAAAAAAACCAAACCAAAACAAAACAAAACAAAAAAAAACCCACACACCCAAACAAACGAAACCAAACCAGAAAAAAACCAACCCAACCCAACCCAACAAGTAGGAAACAAGTTCCCCGCAAGAGCTCCATTTGAGATCTGACTGCCCAGGTCCTCCTGCTCCCTTCCAAACACAGTCCCCAGGCGCGATCAGCAGCCCAACAGCCTTGTAAGCAAAGAGCTGGCTGCAGCTACTCACTGATGGAAAGCAGGCAGCAGGTCGCAGCGGCCAACTTCTCCTGCCGGCCACCAACAGAGGCGACAACCGGAGCAGCAGGCGAGGGAGACGGCAGCGAGGCCCCGGCAAGCCCGAACGCTCCGCGGTCCCTCCGCCACCTTAGCACAGCAGCTGCCAGCGCCGAGGACCTCGCCGTGGTCTCCTCCGTGAGCCCAACTTCCTTCAAAGTAAAAGTTGCCGTTCAACTTCCCCGCGGCGGCAGCGGCGGCGAGCAGAGCTCCGCCCGCGCTCCTCTGCCCTTCGCCCGCCGGCCCGCGGTGCGCAGCGCCTGCGAAGGAAGGGAGAGAGGAGGTGAGCAGGGGGCACCGGCGCCACCCGCCCCGGCTGGCGCGCCGCCGCCGCGCCCGCCCGGCCACCACGTTTCGGCCCGCTGAGTGCGTCACGGCGGGAGAGAGGAGGTGACCCAGGAGGGGGGGAGGAGGAAGAGGAGGGACGGGGCTGCCAGCCGGACCGGAGCGCTGCGGCCGCGGTAACAGCCGGTGGCGGACGTGGGTTATAACGGCAACAGCAGAAGACTGCACAACCTCTCTGGGCAGCCTGCTCCAGGCCTCCAGCACCCTCACAACAACCTTCCCCTCCTGCTCACGTGGAACCTCCTGGCTGCCACTTTGTGCCCACTGCCCCTTGGCCTGGCCCTGGGCACCACTGACAAGAGCCTGGCCCCAGCCTCTTGCCCCCCACAGCTCCTTTAGCTCTTGCTGAGCATTGCTCAGCTGCCCTCTGGGGCTGCTCTTCTGCAGGCTCCCAGCCCCAGGGCTCTCAGCCTTTGCTGCTCACAGAGCTGCTCCACGCCCCTCAGCAGCTCTGTAAAGTCTCGGCAGGACCCTGTGAACCTGAACGGCAGTACTGGGAGGAAGAATTCCTTTTCCAATACACACACATAGCGGATGTTAAGTTATACCCCCAAACAAAACCAACTCCACACCACTAGAAGAAAGCAAATTGCCCAATATAGCAAAGAAAGCTTTGGCTACCTCCCACTGCTGTCACCATCGGCCTCCCTGAGGGCACACATCCAGCCTTCATCCCAGAAGACACCCCAAGGACTGGAAGCACCCGGGACCGAGGAAGCGGCACACATAATACAGGAGGTGGCAGAGATAAAGCCGGGAAGGGAGTCAGGAAACGCCCCTGGTTAGCAGGAGAGGGAGTGGTGGACGTCTGCTGGCCGTTAGCATGGGCCACTGGGGAGTTGCTTCTAACTGAGGGCAAAACCACAACACAAAGCAGGCTGAAGCAATGTGTTGGACAGGCTGACGGGATGAGCAAGAGCCAACAGAAGGTTTGCCAGCAGCTTACACCAGAGCAAGGACTCCAGGCGATTCACTGCAGGTACTGTCCAGGAGTGAAGTCAGAGGGCTGTGATGTGGCCTGCTTCCACTCCACAGAGGAGGGCCCGGGGGAAAGACAGCAGCATTAACAAAGAGCAGCTGCAGGTATGCTGAACTCCATCCCAGGAGAAATCTGCTGCCAGTAATAGTGAGGACCCTTCAGAGCCCCATTGAAGAAATGCAGGGTGAAAAAAATGTGTTCAGAAGCTGTGCACAGAAATCCTTCCACTCAACCCTTGGCCTTTGTCAGGAGGACTTGGGCTGAGTTTCTTGAAGAGATGCAAGGGTCACCAGTCCTTGCTTCCTAGCACACTGAGACAGACACCAGGCAAATCGCAGAACCACAGAATCAGTCAGGGTTGGAAGGGACCACAAAGATCATCCAGTTCCACCCCCCTGCCATGATCAGGCTGCCCAGAGTCTCATCCAGCCTGACCTTAAACACCTCCAGACATGGGGCCTCAACCACCTCCCTGGGCAACCCATTCCAGCCTCTCACCACTCTCATGCTCAACAACTTCCTCCTTACCTCCAGCCTGACTCTCCCCACCTCCAGCTTTGCTCCATTCCACCCCAGTCCTGTCACTCTCTGAGAGCCTAAAAAGTCCCTCCCCATCTTTTTTGTAGCCCACTTTAGTTCCTAGAAGGCCACAAGAAGGTCACCTGGGAGCCTCCTCTTCTCCAGACTGCACAGCCCCAACTCTTTCAGTCTGTCCTCACAGCAGAGCTGCTGCAGCCCTCTGAGCATCCTCATGGCACTTCTCTGGACACACTCCAGCATCTCCACATGCCTCTTGTCCCAGAGGCTCCAGAACTGGATGCAGTACTCCAGGTGGGGTCTCAGAAGAGCAGAGTCAAGGGGGAGAATCACCTCCCTTGCCCTGCTGGCCAGCTATGTGCTCACGATCAGCTCCTCCACAACAACCACTGCTGAATGGATGCTGCGGAGGAGCTGCCTCTGAAGATGTTGAATGGAGGCTGTGGAGCTGATCATAAATGTGTTGTTGAAGCCAAAAAAGTCCCTAGGCGTGACTCCAAATACTGGTGAGAAGGGTAGAGAGAAGCTTTGACGAAGGACACAGGATATTTGCTCTCCTTGACTTTACACTCACAGATATAATTTAAGAACTGAAATCTACAAAGACTCTTTCTCCTCCTGCTGCAGATCACTGCTGAGCTGTTTGACCTCAGCTCAGGTAATCTATTCATCAGCTTTCCTTTCTCAGAGTTCTTGCAGGAAGGATTTTCCCAATGAAGCTGCACCTCCATCAGGGTAGAGTCAAGACCAGCCTAGCTCATGTTATTTACAGTATGAGATGGGAAGTGTTGGTGCTGGAAGGTGTCCAGAGAAGGGCAGCAAGGCTGGAGAGGGGCCTGGAGCACAGCCCTGTGAAGAGAGGCTGAGGGAGCTGGGGGTGTGCAGCCTGAAGAAGAGGAGGCTCAGAGCAGACCTCATTGCTGTCTACAACTACCTGAAAGGAGGCTGTAGCCAGGTGGGGTTGGGCTCTTCTTCCGGGCAAGCAGTGACAAAACAAGGGGACACAGCCTCAAGCTGCACCAGGGCAGGTTCAGGCTGGGTGTTAGGAAGAAGTTCTTCACAGGAAGAGTGATTGGCATTGGAATGGGCTGCCCGGGCAGGCAGTAGAGTCACCATCCCTGGAGGTGTTTAAAAGGAGATTGGATGAGGCACTTGGTGCCATGGGTTAGGTAATTAGAAGGGTTAGGTGATAGGTTGAACTCAGTGATCCTAGAGGGCTTTTCCAACCTGGTTCATTCTGTGCTTCTGTGTGTTAGATGAGCCTCTGGTGAACTCCCTGTGACTTCCCTCCAGAAGTCTTACAGTAACTGACCATCAAAACATTCAACAGATTCATCTGCCCAGCCTCATCCTGCTCTCTGGAAGGGATACTTGCCAGAGGGGCAGGATCCAGCCATAGGGACTACGAGAGGCTGCAAAAGCAAGGCCCTGTGAAAACTGCAGGAGGTTCAACAAGGACAAATGCAATACCTGCAACCAAGTCAGAGCAACCCCCCGTATCAGTGCAGGCTGGGGCTGAAGGGCTGGAGAGCAGCCCTGAAGAGAAGGACTTGGGGGTGCAAAGCTGGAGATGAGGCAGTACCGAGCGATGCCAGCCCAGCCCCAGCCTGCTCTGGGCTGGTCCCCAGCAGTGCGGGCAGCAGAGGCAGGGAGGGGATTCTGCCCCTCTGCTGAGCTCTGCTGAGACCCCCCTGCAGTGCTGGGACAGCTCTGGAGTGCTCAGCACAGCACAGACAGGCACCTGCTGGAGCAGGGACAGAGGAGGCCACAGCAGTGCTGGCAGGGCTGGCAGGGCTCTGCTGTAAGGCCAGCCTGGCAGAGTTGGGCTTGCTCAGCCCGCAGAGGAGAAGGCTCTAGGGAAACTTTGTAGCCTTGGAGCCTTCCAGGATGTGAAGTGGGCTACAGGAGAGCTGGAGAAGGACCTCTGACAAAGGCATGGAGTGACAGGATGAGTGGCAACAGTTTCAAATTGGAAGAAGCTGGATTTAGATCAGACATTAGGAGGAAATTCTTCCTCGTGAAGGTGGTGAGGAACAGGTTGCCCAATGAAGCTGTGGAGCTTCCAAGCCTGGAACTGATCAAAACCAGGTTGGATAGGGCCCAGAGCAACCTGGTCTAGTGAGAGGTGTCCATGCCCATGGCAGAGGATTTGAACTAGCTGCTCTTTAAGGTTGTTTCCAAACCAAACCATTCTCTGATCATTCAGGAGATGCTCTGCAGGTGGGTTCTGTATATGACACCCATGTCTACCTTGGGCCAGTACACTCATCATGGGACAGCAGAAGTCAGCAGGTGAGGACACAGGCTCCTGCAAACCAGTGCCTCCTGACTTGAGAAACACTCTCTCGTTTGGGGCCCCAGACCTGCAGTTTTCTCCCGCCAGCCCCACGCCCACAGCAGCTCAGCATCCTCAAGGCATGTAAGGAAGCAGCCTCCTCTTCCCACCAGTGAGGTGGGGCCGGGAGACGGAAGACAGGAGAGTTTGGCAAGTCTTACAGGTAATTAAAGCAAGCTTTCCAACCAGTTTAACCATTATGCATTCAAATCTTGCATGTGCCCAGACAGATACAACTTAACACCCTGCAAAGCCCTGAGCAAACAGGAGCCCCACTTGATGAACTCTTCCAAAGTAGGCGCGTAAGGGTGGCTCTGTCCTCCTCCAGAGCTCAGCCAGGACAGATTTAGCCTCAGGGCTGAGACAGGACAGCCTGAACTGCTGACATCATTTTCTTTCTATAGGACTGAACATCTGGGAGTGATGCTCTCAGTTAAGTGGCTGCTGCTCTGCTTCCACCTCTACCTTCCCACACCTTGCTGCACCGTGAGGATGGCCATGACCACCACAAATGCCTGATGAGCACAGACTGAGTGTTCACCTGCTTGCTTCCTTCCCCATGTGGGACACAGAACACTGCTGGCATTTAAGAGAAAGAACCACTGCTGAGCTTCAGAGATAATGTCTGTTGGCAATTCAAGCACCACAGGGACAGCAAGAGGGCATGCCCACAAAACCTTGCTGGGGAAAGCTCTTCCTTGCCTTGGCAGACTAAATCTGGCAGATTAAATCTGTCTAAACATCTGTCCTGTGAGCCAGAGCAGAGCTGGTTGTGCTCAGGGCTCTGACTTCCCAGCTCAGGCTCTGCTCACTGAGGGACTGCCTACAGCTCAGGGCAGCTTGGCACAGCCAGGAGCTGCTTCTAGCAGAGAGAAGCTGATGGGCAGAGTCACTGCCAAGGGCTGGGCTGCACACCAAGGGCACTGCCACAGCCTGGGCCCCACCTTGGGGGGCAGCAAGGCAGAGGTGGCACCTGCAGGAGGAGCAGCCAAGACAGGTGACCCTGCACTGCCCACCAAGGGATTGCAGCCCATGGATGGCATCTTCAGGAGCAAGCTGAAGGATGCCCAGGGTCCAGCCTCTTCTGCCCTGGCCTGTGTCCTAGGAGGACTCTGTCTCTTCTGCCTTCCATCTCCATCCCTGTGCTCCTGAATCCAGCTCCAGAACCCAGCTCTTGAAGCTGCTTCCCATCTGCTGCTGAGTCCAGGCTGGGACTTGCCCAGTGCCTGCCCCAGCAGCAGTGGTCTCACCAGCCCAGCTTGCTCAAGGCCTCATCCAGCCTGGCCTTCAACACCTTCAAGGAGGGGACATCCATAGCCTCCCTGAGCAACCTGTGCCAGTGTCTCCCCACCCTCACTCAAAACAATTTCTTCCTCATCTCCAGTCTCACTCTCCCCTCCCTCAGCTCAAAGCCATTGGGACTGCCAGGATGAGGAACAGCCTTTGGCAAAAGTCCCTCCCCAGCCCCCCTGGAGCCCCTGCAGGTACTGGAAAGCCACCTGGAGCCTTCTCTTCTGCAGGCTGATGGTCCCAGCTATCCCAGCCTCTCCTCACAGGAGAGGTTTTCCAGAACTTCCAGGTGCAGTGTTTAGGTGTATCCGATCCCAGGGGTTGTTCAGCAGTACCGAGGTACTCATCAGCTCCAGCAGTCAAGTTTCCAGAGAGCAGGGATGCTGTGTCACTAATGTGTGACTCAGACAGCTGTGTCCAGAGGAAACCACACTCCTCTAGCCCTATAAAAAGCCCAACCTGCTTTGAAGTTGAGTGGGGTTGCTCAAACTAAAACCCTTCTTCCAACTCTACATGGAGGCTGGCTGCAGCATAGCTGCAGGGACAAAGGTGTCTTTGAAATCCCTTGCAAAGAGGAGGCTCTCATGACCTGTCAGCAGAGCAGGGACTTCTGGAAAAGCAGCTGCCAGCCTGCTCAGCAAGTCCTTCAGAAGGCCACCAAGAAGTAAGTGCTGTCCTATCTAGACACGTGTTTAGACTTTGACCTCCAGCCCAGTTTTGCAACCTCCTGCTGCTTTGGCTGGCAGCTCCCAGTTCACTCCCCTTCTGCACCTGACCCCATTGCACAGTCCTGGGATTCCCTGTTGCAAGAGCTCTGAGAGCTGACACACACACACTGTGTGCTGGCTGGCAATGACAGCAGGAGCACTGGTGGCATCCCAAAGGCCCACCAGGGCACAGCACCTTCTGCTGCCCTTGAAGTGAGCCTCCACACCACTGGTTCTGCTCAAGCCGTGCAAGCAGCTTACAGCTCTGGAGTTCTCATCTAAGTGGCAATGGCCATTTGCTCCACATGTGTCCTTCATGGGCTCCAGGGAGCATTCTCCTTCCCCTGCTTCCCCTTAAACACCTCAGTCACCCCTTGGATCAGTGGAGCTTTCTCATTGCTATCAGAAGGCAGAGTTGCTTTGCAGTGTCTAACATCCAGAGGTGAGAGTATCATGGAACCACAGCACTTTAGGGCTCCAGAGGTCATCCAGTCCAACACCCTTGCCAGAGCAGGACCACTTAAGGCAGGTCACACAGGAATGCATCCAGGTGGGTTTTGAAGCTCTCCAGAGACGGAGACTCCACAATCTCTCTGGGCAGCCTGCTCCAGAGCTCCAGCAGCCTCACACCAAACAACTTTCTCCTCACTCTGAGATGGAACCGCCTGGAATTGAGTTTCCATCCATTGCCCCTGGTCCTGTGACTGGGTATCAGTGAAAAGATCCTGGCTCCATCCTCCTGACAGCCACCCTTGTATCACTGTAAAGATCCTGGCTCCATCCTCCTGACAGCTACCCTTGTATCAGTGTAGACTCTGATCAGGGCCCCTCTCAGCCTTCTCTTCTCCAGACTAAACAGCCCCGGGGCTCTCAGCGTTTGTAGACATTGCTAAGGTCCCCTCTCAACCTTCTCTTCTCCAGAGAGCAGAAGAAAGAGCAGGTGGCACACTGTGGCACTGCAGTTCAGTGCCATATAGGAGAAGCTGAAGCACTACAGAGTCCAATACCACAGTGGTCACATCTGCAGGTAGAAGAGTGAAGCCTTGCACCAGTAATGCAAACCAAAGAGGCTTTTTGAACTCACTGACTCACCAGAAGGGCACTTTCCACATGGCAAGGTGTCGTTCACAGGTGACTGCACCCTGTGTCCAGCTACAGGAAGTGCCACTTCTGGGCAATCAGCCACTTCTTTTTTCCCCTCCAAGGAATTTCATTACCCAGGTATGGTAAAATTCCCTGGGCAGAGAAGTCACCTCCTCAGAACACTGCAGCTAAAGCAAAACATTTCAACCCCAAGGTCTCTGTTAACAGTTTATTTCCTCACCAAATACTGTCAGGGGACACAGGGAACCACAGATTCTTCAAGCCTTGAGTTCATTCCTTCATCATTTGCCCCACATCTTGCTTAATTAAACACTGCTGGCTCTTTATTTTGCCCCTCTGCTGAGACCCCCTGCAGTGTTGGGGCCAGCTCTAGAGTCCTCAGCACAGCACAGACAGGGACCTGTTGGAGCAGGGCCAGAGGAAGCCACAGCAATGCTGGCAGGGCAGGCATAGCTCTGCTGTGAGGCCAGGCTGGCAGGGTTGGGCTTGTTCAGCCTGCAGAGGAGAAGGCTCCAGGGAAAGCTTCTGGTGGCTTTGCAGTACTTGAAGGGCTGGGGGTGACAGAACAAGGGACAACGACTTTCAGCAGGAAACAGTCTGATTTAGATTGGACATTAGAAGGAAATTCTGCCTCATGGGGGTGGTGGTGGAACAGGTTGTCCAGAGAAGCTGTGGAGCCTCCTGGAGGTGTTGAAGGCCAGGTTGGATGGGGCCCAGAGCAACCTAGGCTAGTGGGAGGTGTCCCTGCCCATAGCAGGGGGTTGAAACTGAATGGTCTTCGAGGACCATTCCAACCCAACCCATGCTAGGATTATTTGGAAGATGCCCCACAGGCAATGGATTCTTAGCTCAGTAGATGACACTCATGTCTGCTTTGGGCCAGGACACTCCTCATGGGACAGCAGAAGTAACTTGGTAAAGAAAAAGGCCAACTTAAGTTTGTCTTTGTTAAGGCTTCTGAAAGATCAAGTTCGCCTTACCCAGAAGCACACCCTGTAATGATGGATGCCAGCTGCTGCTGCCATCCCAGGAGGGATCCAGAGACTCTGAGGAACATTTCCTTGCTTGGTTTGAGCATGGCTGGCCAGAGCAAGTCACTCATTTCTGATGTATGAACACAGCACAAACAGCCATGCCTGGGATCATGCAGTGCTGCAGGCAAAGGCTTCTCCTTTCAGAGAAAAAAGGATGTTAGACCAAAGTTCCACCTGAACAGGAGCAGAAGCTTCTCTGACGGAGCCCCTGGAGCAGGCTGCCCAGAGAGGTTGTGGAGTCTCCTCTGGAGAGCTTCCCAATGTCCTGGCCACTATAATCTTGGGCAAGCTGCTGTGGCTGCCCTGCTTTGGCAGGGGCTTCTACACTTGGGCTGGAGGAATCCGCACTGCCAAGCCAGGATGGGGGTGAGGTGAGAGAAAGCAGCCCTGCAGAGAAGGACTTGGGAGTGCCGGTGGGGGAGAAGCTGGGCAGGAGCCAGCAATGGGCACTGGCAGTCTAGAAGGGCAGTGGCAGCCTGGGCTGCATCCAAAGCAGTGTGGGCAGAGATGGAGAGAGGGGATCCTGCCCCTCTACAGATCTCCCCCTGGACATGTCCGGATATGGAGCCCTCGACACATGAAGGACTTGGACCTGAGGGAGAGGGTCCAGAGAAGGCCACAGGGCTGGAGAAGCTCTGATGCAAGGACAGGCTGAGGGAGCTGGGAGTGTTCAGCGTGGAGAAGAGAAGGCTCCAGGCAGACCTCAGAGCTGCCTTTCAGCACCTGAAGGGGCTACAAGAAGATTACAGGGGGACTGTTTCCAAAGGCCTGCAGGGATGGCACCAAAGGCAAGGGCTTGCAATGAGAGCAGAGCAGATTGAGATTGGATTTAAGGAACAAGTTCTTTGCCATGAGGCTGCTGGAACACTGCAACAGGTTGCCCAGGGAGGTGGTTGAGGCCCCAGCCCTGGAGATATTGCAGGTGAGGCTGGACAGGGCTGTGGGCAACCTACTCTAGGGGAGGATGTCCCTGCTGAGTGCAGAGGGGTTGGACTAAACAACCTATGGAGGTCTCTTCCAGCCTGGACCATTCTGTGATTCTATGCCTGGATGATCCCCAGAGGTCCCTTCCAACCCCCACCACACACATTTCCATAGCACCTAGTGTCAGCTCCCTCCACACCTGCCCACCAATCCCTGGGTTAAAACAGTGAGGTTTGAGATTGCACCAATGTGGACGTCGATGCCAAGGAGGGACAGACAGAGGTTCTTGGCCATTTCCTCCCCTTGCCTTTCCTCCTCAGCAGCAGCGCTGCAGCCTTCAGCACACTCCATGTTTTGCTGATGATATCTCTTTCTCTTCAAAGGAGTTTCTCACTCAACTGAAAACCTAAAAGGAGCCAACACTTCCCAGCTCAAGCAAAATCATCAACTTGAAGCAATGAGACCAGCCAAAAGCCAAACCAAGAGTTAAGTGCTTCCCGCTGGAGGTCAACAACAGGGCTTCTGGGTGTGGAGGGAGCTTCTTCCTGTCAAACTGAGCCAAGCCTCTGCATCCTAAGGCCTTGGCTGCATGCAGAATTCAAATCAGAGACAGCTCCAGCTCCTTGACTTGCAGAGTATCTCTGCAGCACCTCAGTTAATGATCCCAAACACGGGGCTTGCACTTTCTGTTCATGCAGTGAGTGCCTTCTCACAGACCCAGGACCTCTCGTGCCCCACTTAAGGCCTCTGAAGATGAAACACAAGCCAGTTATTGACTACTCACTGCCTCAAGCTCACTGTTTCACCTCTGTAACTGGAAGTCCCAGGTCCAATTCTGGGCTCCCCAGCTCAAGAAGGACAAAGAGCTACTGGAGAGAGTTCAGCACAGGGCCACTGAGCTGCTGAGGGCACTGCAGCATCTCTCATCTGAGGAGAGGCTAAGCCCTGGGGCTGGTTAGCTTGGAGAGGAGGAGGCTGAGGGGGATCTGCAAATATCTGAGGGATGGGTGTCAGGATGGGGCCAGGCTCTTGTCAGTGGTGCCCAGGGACAGGACAAGAGGCACTGGGCATAAACTTGAGCATAGGAAGTTCCATCTGAACATGAGGAGGAACTTCTTGACTGTGAGGGTGCTGGAGGCCTAAAGCAGGCTGCCCAGAGAGGTTGTGGAGTCTCCTTCTCCGGAGACTTTCAAGGCTCACCTGGATGTGTTGCTGTGTGACCTGCCCTACGACCAGGGGGTTGGATCTCCAGAGGTCCCTGAGCCTGACTCAGACACTGCCATCCCTCCACCTCCTGACTCATTAATGCCATGCTGAGGATTAACACAGGCCTTCAAAGATCCACTTCCTCCATGCCAGGGACAAAGAGGACAACCTAAGAGAGCGGCTAAGGAGCTACCTGCCAGGGCTGCAGACTGATGTGTTGCTAGTGCCCCATGTCTGTGACCCCTGCTGAAGGTGAGCTTCATCACTGCAACACACATCCCCACACAGCCAGAGCCACCACTGCAGCTGGGTTCAAAGGATGGCCAGCGGAATTTGGAGCAGAAGAAATGGCACTGGGCAATCAGTCACTACACGGCCAAAGGGTTTATTGAGGAAGTGTGCTTAGATGTTGCCCCAATACCTCTATGTGAGTTGGCTTTGACAGAACTTAGCATCTAAACACACTTAGAATCACAGAATGGGTCTGGTAGTAAAAGACCTCCGCGAACATCAAGTCCAAGCATTCTCTAAGTCTGCCAAAGCTGCTGCAAACAACTGCCAGGTACCAAAGTGCAACAAAACTGCTCCCAGTCCCTCTTTTCCAGGTCCAGGCTTGTTAGACTTTTTTTTGATAACTGACTGCTGTGATGCCTGAGAGCAAGAAGAACCAAGAGTGAAGCGCCTGCTGCTGAGCGCAGGCTCTGTACTCCAGGCCCAGGAGCCTTGGCTACAAGAAAAGTAGATAGCAGTGCCCGGGGGAAGCAGCAGCCTTCACTCCAGGAAGTACACTGAGGGTCTGGAGCAGGTCCAGAGAAGGGCAACAAAGGTGGGGAAGGGTCTGGAGAAGAGGGCTGGAGAGGAACAGCTGAGGGAGCTGAGGGTGTGCAGTGTGGAGAAGAGGAGGCTGAGGGCAGAGCCCATTGCTCTCTACAGCTCCCTGAGAGGAGGCTGCAGTGAGCTGGGGTAGGGCTCTGCTCCCAAGGAACAAGTGACAGGATAAGGGAAATGGCCTCAAGTTAGAGCAGGGGAAGTTTGCCTTGTTGAAATTCACGAGGTTCCCCTGTGCCCAGGTCTCACTGAAGAGGCAGCACAGCCTGAGGAGGGCTCAGCCACTGCTCATCGATCACAATCATCAAGTTGATAGAATTTTTAGGTTTGAAATCTTTTTCAAAGCCTTTGAAGTCTTCTTCTCCTTTATTAATCCAGCAAGACTGTCTCATGAGACACCTGAGGCACATCCGTCTCCAAAACAACTTGGGAGTGAGGCACTTCAGAAGGATGAACACACAGGGATTTGATTTCCAAGTAAGTAGCAGAGTCTATTTCCACTCCTTTCCTGTTGTTGTGGTTAGTCTGAATGACCAAGGCCATGCCCACAGACTTTACAGGACCTCACCAGCGACACTATCATAGAATCATGGAGTGTTTGGGCTGGAAAGGCCCTCTGAGATCATTGAGTCCAACCATCAGACCAACCCCACCATGGCCACTAAACCATGGCCCCAAGTGCCATGGCCACACCTTTCTGGAACACCTCCAGCCATGGGCACTCCACCACCTCCCTGGGCAGCCTGTGCCAATCCCTGACCACTCTTGCAGCAAAGATACTTTTCTGCTTCTCCAACCTAACCCTCCCCTGGCACAATTTTAGGCCATTTCCTCTCCTCCTCTCACCTGAGCCTAGAGAGCAGAGCCCAATCCCCACCTGGCTGCAGCCTCCTCTCAGGGAGCTGCAGAGAGCAATGAGCTCTGCCCTCAGCCTCCTCTTCTCCACACTGCACACCCCCAGCTCCCTCACCTGCTCCTCCCCAGCCCTCTTCTCCAGACCCTTCCCCACCTTTGGTGCCCTTCTCTGGACTTGCTCCATACCCTCAATGTCCTTTTTGCAGTGAGGGCCCCAAAACTGAACCCAGCACTCAAGCTGTGGCCTCACCAGTGCCCAGTCCATGGCACAATCCCTGCCCTGCTCCTGTTGGCCACACCATTGATGATCCAGGCCAGGCTGCTAGTGTCCTTCTTGTCCACCTGGGCACATCCTGGCTCATCGTCAGCTGCTGCCAACTAGCACTCCGCAGTGCTTTTCTGCTGGGCAGTTTCCAGCCACTCTGCCCCAAGCTTGCAGCCTTCCTGGAGTTGTTGTAACCCAGGTGCTGGACCCAGCCCTTGGCTTTGTTGAACCTCATCCCACTGACCTCATCCCATCCATTCAGCATGGCCAGAGCCCTCTGCATAACCTTCCTGCCCTCCAGCAGACCACCACTGCCACACAAACGCATGGCTGCAGCACACAAGCTCATAGCTGCAGCACACAAGCTCACCCTGCAGCACACAAACTCACCCTGCAGCACACAAGCTCATAGCTGCAGCACACAAGCTCACCCTGCAGCACACAAACTCACCCTGCAGCACACAAGCTCATAGCTGCAGCACACAAGCTCACCCTGCAGCACACAAACTCACCCTGCAGCACACAAGCTCATAGCTGCAGCACACAAGCTCACCCTGCAGCACACAAACTCACCCTGCAGCACACAAGCTCATAGCTGCAGCACACAAGCTCACCCTGCAGCACACAAACTCACCCTGCAGCACACAAGCTCATAGCTGCAGCACACAAGCTCACCCTGCAGCACACAAATTCATGGCTGCAGCACACAAACTCACCCTGCAGCACACAAACTCATAGCTGCAGCTCACAAGCTCATGGCTGCAGCACACAAGCTCACCCTGCAGCAGACAAACTCACCCAGCAGCACACAAACTCATGGCTGCAGCACACAAATTCGCCCTGCAGCATCAACCTGACCTCAGTCATGACCCTGCAAGTCCTGATATGATTAGAGTCACAGAACGGTTTTGTTTGAAGGGACCCTGAAGATCACCTGGTGCCAACCTCCCTGCCAGAGGTAGAACCCTCCACCTTCTACTAGACCAGGTAGCTCAACTGCCTTTGAGCAGTTCCAGCACTGGAGTTCCAGCAGCTTCTCAGAGCAACCTGCTCCAGTGATCACAGCAAAGGTGAGGGGAATCACAGAATGGTTTGGTTAGAAAAGCCCTTGAAGATCAACCATCCCAACCAGGATCTAACTTGACCCAGACTGGTGCTCAACCACATCCCTTAGAGCCACATCTCTGTACGTTTAATCGCTCTGCTCAGTATCCCCTTGCACCTTGGCTATTTGTTCACAGTGGATCCTCCAGACTCCTAGCTACTTGGAACTGATTGTGCAGCAGCTGGCTGGGTGGGATGTGTATCTCTAACTGTGGCCATAACCATCCTTCCTGTGCTCTCGGAATCTTGAGCCAAAAGAACTGCCTGTTTCCTTTTGAAGTCCTTTCTGAGCTGCTCCTGAGGGCAGACCTGACTGGGACATCGTTGTGCTGTATGCTCCGGTTGCCTAGAGCATGGAGGAGTTAGCTTCTTCTCCATCCACACCAAAGAGGGCCTCTGGGCTCTGCAGAGAGCTGGACTTGCTTTGCAGCCTGTGACTGGCACGGCTGCAAAAACACAGAGCTCAACCCTGCTTGGCTTCATACCCTGCCCCCAGAAGAATTCAAGCCTTCAAGTGTTACTTTCTGTCTTCTGCAGCACACAAGGGGCAGAAAACAGCAAGTGCAGCCTCAGAGCTTGGCAAACCTGCACTTAACCCAAAAGCAAAGGGGTTTACTGGGCAGTCTCCTAGGAGCACAGCAGAGACTGTTCAGCCTGCACCTCTGTGCGCATTTCATCCCCATCCCTTATTTCAGAGCTAGGCTTAGCACACACAGGGAAGCTTTTGAGAAGTGCCACTGAAGCCAGAGCTCCTCTCCAATGGCTGCGAGGTGAGGCAAGCAGTATCTGAGCACTGACACTCTGCATGCAGCCAGCTCAGGAGACAGCCTCGCTGCTGCTGTCCTCAAACCTAAAGGTGCAGATCAGCTTCATGGCACAGCACTGAGAACAGTAGCTGCCAACCCTGAGGCTGTGCTGCCAGCCAGCCAGAGCTGCAGAGCTGGGCAGAGGGATCATGTTACCTTGGTGGACTTGCCAGCCACTGCTGCTGTGCAGTAGCTTGGCTGGTCCTTGGTGAGTGAGTGCATAAAGCAAGCTGCTATCCATCATTTCATTCTTGTCTCCTAATTCTGTTGTCCTGGGACACATGGCTGCTGCCCTGCTCTTGGAAAAGGCAAAGGCTGTGCTGGCAGTGGGTGCTGTTTGCCTCAGCTGCATCAAGACATTGAATGTTGTCTCACATAACATCTTCATATGGAAGCTTAGGTCAGAAGTGTGGGTCAGAAAGTGGACAGTGAGGGGGATAAGAACTGGGTGAAGGACAGAGCTTAGAAGGTTGTGATCAGCAGTGCAAAGTCCAGTTGGAGGCCTGTAGACTGTGATGTTCCACAGGGGTCAGGACTAGGCCCAGTTTTGTTCAACATTTTCATCAACAACCCGGGTGAAGGGACAGACTGGAGCCTCCCCAGTTCTCTGCTGGCACAGCACTGGGAACAGTGCCTCAGGCTGCCAGCCAGACCTGGACAGGCTGCAGAGCTGGGCACAGGGAACCTCATGCAGTTCAGCAAGGGCAAGGGTAGGATCCTGCCCCTGGGGAGGGACAACCTCCTGCAGCAGGACAGCTGAGGGGGGACCTGCTGGGAAGCAGCTCCATGGAGAGGGACCTGGGAGCAAGTTCCCCATGAGTGAGCAAAGTGCCCTTGTGACCAAGAGGGGGTGATGGGGTGCATGGAGAAGAGAGGGAACAGGTCACAGGTTTCTTACCACAGGTGATGAAGGTGGGAACAAGGAAGGGTGATCTACTGGACCTCATAGGAATAAGCAAGAACTGCTCAGGGATGTGGAGGCTGGGGCAGCCCTAACTGCAGTGAGCAGAAGATGGTGAAGTTCAGGATCCTGAGAGGAAGGAGCTAGAGCTAAAAGCTGCATCACAGGCCTGGGCATCAGGACAGCAGACTGCCATCTTTAGAGACGTGCTTGAAGAATCCCATGGGATAAAGCCTGGGAGAGAAGAGGGGTTCAAAAGAGCTGGTTGATATTAAAGGATTACCTCCTGAAGGCTGTTGTACATCCCAGTGAGCAGAAAACCAAGCTGAGGTGGAAAAAGGCTTACATGGAGGAACAATCTGCTTCTAGCAAACCCAAGTACAAATCAACTGCAGCAGCAAAAGGTGGTGATCCATGAGGACTCTGGGAACACTGGGGTAGGGGTAAGAGACCCTAAGCCCAGGGAGAGTTGCATCTGGCAAGGGATGTGAAGGGTGACCATAAGACTGACCTCAGGAACCTCAGGCTTCTCAGACCACAGGGGAAGTCCAGAGCAAGGAAAACTTACCCTTAGTAGCAGAGAACCAGAGCAGGGAACAGTAAACTGGATACCAGGCCATGGGACCAGATGACATGGATCCACAAGTGCTGTGGGAGCTGGCTGGTGTCATTTGGATGTAAGGAACAAGTTATTTGTCATGAGGCTGCTGGAACACTGCAACAGGTCACCCAGGGAGGTGGTTGAGGCCCCAGCCCTAGAGATATTCCAGGCGAGGCTGGACAGGGCTGTGAGCAACCTGCTCTAGTGTGGGATATCCCTGCTGAGTGCAGTGGTTTGGACTGGATGAGCTTTGCAGGTCCCTCCAACTCAGAGCATTCTATGAGTTCATGACTGAGAGGCCACAGGATGTTTCTTAAATAGCCATGGCAAGTGGGAAAGGCTCCTGACTGAAGGAAAGCAAACGTCACTCCTGTCTTCAGGAAGGGCAAGGAAATGGATCTGGGGAACATGTCAGTCAACCTCCCTCCATCCCTAGGAAGGAACAGCTAATTCTGGAAACCACTGCCATGAAGGACAAGAGGAAGAGCAGCATGGATTTATAAAGGAAGAAAAGCAGGCCTCATCAGCCTGACCTCCTGTGAGGGAACAAACAGCACTGTGGGCAAGGGCAGAGCAGCAGATGTCCATCTTTGGTACCTCCAACACTGTCTCAGAACATCCTTAGACAAGCTATGAGCCAGGCAAGTGGGCAGGAGGTGTACTCAAAGCTGGCTGAATGGCCAGACTCAGAGAGTTGTGACCAGTGGCACAAAGTCTAGTTGCAGGACAGTATTGTTTAACCTCTTCATCAATAACCTGGGTGATGTGCAGAGTTTGATGATGACACAAAACTAAGAGGAGCAGTCAACACACCAGGTCACTTTGCCACTTGGATGAACTTTAAGAGCAAAAGGGCTGACAGGAACCTCACAGTGTTCAAACAAAGGAAAGGCAAAGTCCTCCACCTGGGGAAGAAAGGCCTCAAGAACCAGCACAGGCTGCGGACTGCATGGCTGGGAAGCAGCTTTGCAAAGGGGAACCCTTTGGTTCTGGAGAACAATAAGCAAAGAGGCCACCAGCACCCTGGGCTGCAGCCAGAGGAGTGTGGGCATCAGGGCAAGAAGAGGGGATTCTGCCCCTTGGCTCTGATCAGACCTCACCTCCAATCCCACTTCCAGCTCTGCTGTCCTCAGCAGAAGAAGGACAAAGAGATGCTGGAGTGAGGCCAGAGGAGGCCACAAAGGTGACTGAAGGGCTGGAGCAGCTCTGCTGTGAGCACAGGCTGAGGGAGCTGGGGGTGTGCAGCCTGGAGAGAACGCTCCAAGGGGACTGCCAGTGCCTGACGGGACAATCAATCATAGNCGCTCCAAGGGGACTGAAGAGCTGCTGCCAGTGCCTGACGGGACAATCAATCATAGAGTATTCATAGAATACAATCATAGAGTCACTAAGGGTTGGAAGGGACCACAAGGATCATCTAGTTCCAACCCCCCTGCCATGGGCAGGGACACCCTACCCTAAGGAAGCCTGCAGGAAGGCTGCAGAGAGACTTGTCCTGAGGGTGTCTAGAGACAGGCCAAGGGGGAATGGTTTGAAGCTGAGGCAGAGCAGGGTTAGACTGGAGCTGAGGAAGAAGTTCTTCAGTACAGAGGTAGAGAGGCTTTGCAATAGGTTATCCAGGGAGGCTGTGGCTGCCTCCTGCCTGGAAGTGTTCAAGGCCAGGTTGGATAAGGCCTTGAGCAAGCTGTTCTAGTGGGAGGTGTCCCTGCCCATGGCAGGGGGTTGGAACTGAGTGATCTTTAGGGTCCCTTCCAACCCAACCCGTTCTGCAACTCTGAATCTGTGACACAGTTTAGCACTTGACTTTGTAGTTCAGTCATGGCTGGACTTATCTTAGAGGTTTCTTCCAACCCCACGGATTCTGTGACTGTGTGCTGAGGAGCTGTGCTGGCTCAGTCTGTCTCTGACAAGGGACCACAGCTTTCTAGGGCTTCTAGTGCTCAAGGAAAATTACCTGCAGAAACTTCACTGCTAAACATTTCTCAGTGGTTGCTATTGGAATTTTAACCTCTGGACATTTTTAGGACCAATTAAAGGAACAAAAAGACCAAAACCCAAGAGAGCAAAATCCACATAGGGACGTCCTCCTCTTTGTGATACTTTCAACGTCCTTCTGAGACTCAGGCATTTCTTTGGCTTTAAATCACTTCTGAACTTCTTGTACTGGAAGCAACAAATCACAACACAGTACTGGGCATGGCTGTGCAGGAAAGCCTCTAGGAAAGGGACATGGATTCCCATAGGAAATCACAGCCTCCAGGACAAACACTGCTCCAGGACTGCACCAGAAGAGGCTCGGGGTGGATATTGGCTTATTCAAAGAACTAACTCAAAGGGTATGGAGGGGATAAGCCCCTAAAATTAAAAGGGTGCAGGCAGGTTGGAGCTACTGCAAGAGAGAAATCTTGAAGGCACAGAACAGGCTGTGCTGAAAGCAGAGCCGCTGGGGAAGGCAACCTGCCTGGATGGGTGAGGGACTTGTGAAGGGATTAAGGGACAAAAAGAGGGCAGATCACCTTTGGAAAGAGGCAACTCAGGAAGAAAAATAAGGATGTTGCTACATCCCGTAGGGAGAAAATGTGAGAGGCTAAAGCCCAGTGAGAACTTAGCCTGGCCACTGCTGGAAATGAGATGAGCAAGTGTTTCTGTGTTAATGACAGAAAGAGGAGCAGGGATCGCCTCCACTCTGTATTGGACAAGGAGGGGAATGCAGACTAGAGATGAGGTAGAGCTGCTTAACACCTTCTTCTCCTCAATTTTCAATAGCAAGGCAGGTTGTCCTCAGGCCAGCTGACTCCTCAGATGATAGGTGGGGTCAGGAAGTAGAGCAGCCTCCCTGCAATGCAGGAGGAACTAGTTAGGGACTTGATGAGCCCCTTGGATTCTCACAAGTCCAAGGGACCAGATGGGATCCACCCTAGGGTGCTGAGACAGCTGGCAGAGGAGTTGGCCAAGCCACTCTCCACCATTTATCAACAATCCTGGCTCGGGTACTGGAGAGGTCCCCTAAGACTGGAAGCTGCCAATGTGATGCCATCCACACGAAGGGCTCGAGGGAGGAACAGGGAAATGACAGAGCTGTCAGCCTGACCTCAATGCCAGGCAAGGGCATGGAACAGGTCATCGTGAGTGCCATCACACAGCACCTAACAGGATGGCCAAGGGATCAGGCCCAGCCAGAACGGGTTTAGAAAGGGCAGGTCCTGCCTGAACAACCTGAGCTCCTTTTACGATCAGGTTCCTGCCCAGTGAGTGTGGGGCAGGATGTGGATGGAGCCTGCCTGGACTGCAGCAAAGCCTTTGGCACCATCTGCCACAACAAGCTCCTGGCACAGCTGGCAGCTCCTGGCTTGGACAGATTCACTCTGAAATAGGTCAAGAACTGGCTGGAGGGCTGGGCCCAGAGAGTGGTGGTGAATGGTGCCACATCCAGCTGGCAATTATCACCAGTGGTGTGCCCCAGGGATCAGTGCTGGGCACAGTCCTGTTCAATATCTTTATTGATGATCTGGACCAGGGCATTGAGTCCTCCATCAGTCAGTCGGCAGATGACAGCAAGCTAGGAGCAGGTGTAGAGCTGTTAGAGGGCAGAAGGGCTCTTCAGAGGGATCTGGACAGGCTGCACAGATGGGCACAGTCCAGTGCCAGGAGTTTTAACAAGGCCAAGTGCCAGGTTCTGCACTTTGGCCACAACAATCCCAAGCAGCACAACAGGCTGGGGACAGAGCGGCTGAGAGCAGCCAGGCAGAGAGGGAGCTGGGGGTGCTGGGAGAGAGGAGCTGAAGATGAGGCAGCAGTGTGCCCAGGTGGGCAGCAGAGCCAATGGCATCCTGGGCTGGCTCAGGAGCAGTGTGGCCAGCAGGACAAGGGAGGTTCTTCTGCCCCTGTGCTCAGCACTGCTCAGGCCACAGCTTGAGTGCTGTCTCCAGTTCTGGGCTACTCAAGTCAAGAGAGATGTTGAGGTGCTGGAAGGTGTTGAGAGAGGGGCAGCAAGGCTGGGGAGGGGCCTGGAGCACAGCCCTGTGAGGAGAGGCTGAGGGAGCAGCCTGCAGAAGAGGAGGCTCAGGGCCGACTTCATTGCTGTCCACAACTGCCTGAAGGGAGGCTGTAGCCAGGTGGGGTTGGGCTCTGCTGCCAGGCACCCAGCAACAGAACAAGGGGACACAGCCTCAAGTTGTGCCGGGGGAAGTATAGGCTGGATGTGAGGAGGAAGTTGTTGGCAGAGAGAGTGATTGGCATTGGAATGGGCTGCCCAGGGAGGTGGTGGAGTCGCTGTGCCTGGAGGTGTTTAAAAGGAGGCTGCATGAGGCACTTGGTGCCATGGTTCAGGTAATTAGAAGGGTTAGGGGATAGGTTGGACTCGATGCTCTTAGAGGGCTTTTCCAACCCAAGCTGCCCAGGGAGGTGCTTGAATCCCTATCCCTGGAGGTGTTTCAAAGCTGAGGAGATGTGGTGCAGAGGGCTGTGTCTTGGCAGAGGCCAGACATTCTTGGCTCAAGCTACTGAAGGGCTGACAAATAGCTTCTCTGTTTTTTCAAGGACCAGCCTCCTCCCAGAAACAATGTTCCATGTGTGTAGATTTCAGCACAGAGGTCTGAGGTACTTCCAAAACTGCCACCTACATGGTACTCCACTGAAAGCTGCAGCCTGAACCTCCCTCGTGCAGCTTTGAGCAATTCCCACTCATCGTGTTCCTGGTAGGCAGGCAGAGCTCAGCACAGTCTTCTCCACGTGCTCTCCTCAGGAAGCTGCAGAAAGCAATGAGGTGGTCCCAAGGCCTCCTCTCTCCAAAGGAGACAAACCCAGAGAGCTCAGCTGCTCCTTGCAGGACCCTCCCAGCCCTTCACCAGATTGGCTGCCTGGCTCTGGACACCCACTGGATGTAGATCCCAGATTGCTCCTGACTGTTTTGTGGGTCTCTGTAGAAGGAGAGGGAGATGTGCTCCAGGATCAATATACACAAGCAATGGCCTGAGCCACCTCTGTGCCCCCCTGGATCACACACTCACAGAATGCACTGGGTGGGAAGAGACCTTCAAAGGTATCTTCTGTAACCCCCTCTAGGGAGGAAACACGGAAGTGCTGCTTTTTCTCCAGCTGATCACAGCAACATGGCAAGCTGCAAGGCCCTCCCCAGCCCAGGTGGGGAACAGCCTGGTGTGGCTGAAGGAGCAGCAGCTGCAGGAATTGCTGCCACATGATCTCCACAGCTCACAGAAGCATTTGGGATGGATGGAAGATCATCAGCTCCAACCTACCCAGCACTGCCAGGTCACCACTAAACCAAGCCCCTTTACAACACATCTACAGGGACTTGAAACCACTCCAGGGATGGGGACCCAACTAGACCCTAGAGAGTCCATAGCACCCAAGAGACTGACGTGGGCCATGGCACAGCCAGCATGGCACCTTCTGCTACTCGGCCCCTGGGCTCCCCAAGCCCCAAGATGATTTGGCTGTCACCGACACCTCTGTGGGGACACGCTCGGGCACCGACATCCCTCCAGCCCCAGGCAGTGGCGTGGTCTCCATCCCTGCTGGGCTCAGAAAGTCCTGGAGGTGTGGTGCCGAGGGTTGTGGCTCACTGCTGACCTGGCAGCGCTGGGCTAAGGGCTGGCCCTAAGGCTCTAGGCAGGCACAAGCAGTCCCTGGAGCCAGGCTCCCCCACGCTTCCATGGCTCCACGAGGCCATGCCTTTATGACAGTGCCCGTGTCACAATGGCACGGGGTGGGTGCCCCCGGGCACCCCTCTATCAGCTGCTGCCACAGTCCAGCCACACAGAGCGAGTGGACCATGGCACAGCCACCACGGCAGCTCCCAGCGCGCGGCTCCTGGGGCCCTCCGGCCCCCCACAACGCCCAAACCTTCTGTCCCCAAGGTCGGAACCCTGCCCAGCCCCGGCAGGCTGGGAATGCTCCTGCCAGCCAGAGCAGAGCTGACCCCGGCCACGGCTCCTGTCTCTCTTGCAGATGCAGCCAACCTGTGCCCACTGCTCGGGCAGAAGCAGCTCTGCCCTGCAGCCTGGGCATTCCCGCAGTGGCTGGCAATGCAGGCCCCACCAGCAGGTATGGCACCCGTGGCTGCTCTGCCACCTTTGGCCCCTTCAGCATCCTCAGCATCCCCCAGCCCCGGCACTCTCCACACGGGCAGCAGCCAGCTCTGGCCAGCATCCCTGGCCTCGCCTGCCTGCTGCCTGCCCGGGAAACCACTGCCCAGAGCTGCCCAAAGCCCTGGGGCCATCTCTCCAGCGTACAGCTCCTCCCTGAGCAGCATCCCTGGCTCCCAGACGCTGCAGCTTACCCCTCGGGAGGCAGCCTGCCCACCAGCTCCCCGTGTGCCTGGCACAGAGCCCCGGGGCACAGCAGCCATCAGGCCTGGCCCACTGGGTGCCCCTGCAGGCTTCTCCAACCCAGAATGGCTCCTTCTCCCCACACAGGGCTGCAGATGGCTCCTCAGGTCTGCCTCTTCCACCCCTACTGCTTCCAGCTGCAGTGGGCAACCAGCCTGCCTCACAGTCCGGCCACCATCCAGCCCCTGCTGGACACCTCCACCCTCAGCCACGATGATGCTCCTCTGCCAGCTGCTGCCCAGGAGGGCACTGAGGGCAGCCCAAATGCTCCTCATGCCAACCGAGTCCCTGAGGACACAGCAGAGGAGCTGCAGCCCGAGCTGGAGGACAGGCTGCTCGACGAGGAGCTCCAGCACATCACCTTCCTGTTGGGCACCAAGGACGAGCAGGCTGCAGAGACCGAGCTCTCTGCCACGGCCACCCGGGAGGGGACAGCCTCGGGCACTGACATCAGCCCGAGCCCAGATGTCCCCCTCAGCCCCCCGGATTTCCCCCAAGAACACGAGGAGGAGGTCTCCGAAGAGGAGGAGGTCTCTGACCTGGGCAGCCTGTTCCAGGGCCTGACTATCTAAATACAGGTGAAGATCCTCAAAGAGGCCCTGAGATCCAAGGAGTTCTGGGGATGCCAGGATGAGCCCAGCAGCAGCCCCACACAGTGCTACCTTGTTGTGGAGACCTCAGAGTTGTGGGGGGACGTGGAGCTGGGCCTGGCACCATCTCAGCCAGCGGTGGAGGAGAAGAGGGGCAAGAAACAGGGCCGGAGCTCCTCACCAGGGCCCCACAGCAAGCGCAGGGCTCTGGCAGCCAGCACCCGGCTGGAAGAGGGCTGTGAGACCCTCAGGAGTGTGCTGGGACATAGACAGGGGTGGGAAATAGGCACAGAGGAGAGACTTAGAGAGAGACGTATAGAGTGATAACTAGAGGTAATTAGGCAAAGCTCCAGAGACAGAAGTAGTTTTGTTTCTCTCTGTCCTGTTGTTGTTCCCATTAAAAGCTGTTTCTACAACACTACTCCGTGTCTGGGCAGGAGGGGGAGGCAGCCTGGGGGCACCACCAAACAGCTCCCCAGGGGTGGCATAGTCCCACTGAGCCCCCAGGGCACCAAGGCCCACAGGGCTGAGCACCACCAGCCACTGGGGCAGGCAAGGAGGGCTGAGGGCACTGCCCTGGCCCCTTCCCAAGGGGAAGCAGGTTCTGCTCGACCACTTCATTTCACTTGGCTGTGGTAGCAGCCTGTTGTGGGGGGAGGACGTGGCTGATGAGATGCGCTCACAAAGTGCACTGCACCCCTAAAACCAAACGACTGGCGGCACCCTGGCAGAGTCACAGCACCTCTGCAGCACCCCTAAAACCAGACCACTGACACCCTGGCAGAGGCACAGCACCTCTGCAGCACCCCTAAAACCAGACCACTGACACCCTGGCAGAGGCACAGCACCTCTGCAGCACCAACTCGGAGCTGCCACAATCATACCAGCACAGAACTCCCTGAGCTGGTAACCTCTCTAAGCCCACCCAGTCCAACCACCTGCCCAGCACTACCATGACCACTGAACCATGGCCCCACAGGTGTCTCAAACTCCTTCAGGGATGGGGTCTTCACCACCTTCCTGGCCAGCTTGTTTCCACACTTGGCCAAGTCTTCTTCTGCCTAAGCAATTTCTGCCTTTGTCACCATCATCATCTATGCACAACAGAGGGGGCTGAAAGTCAAACCTGACTTAATCAGTCCTGCTGACTGCTGCTGCAAGCAGCGTTGGGTTCTTCCTGCCACTACAGAAGAAGGCTTTCTCCTGCTCCCCTGCCCACCCCACACACACATTCAATTGCCACAGGCAGCCCATTGTTTGGGCTCAGTCACACAGCAGTCCTGCTGCAGTGCCACAGCCACTGTCCCTCACCCCTCAGGGAACAGAAGGCCACTGAGTGCCCCCAGAGGCAGCCAGCTTGGTGCTCAGTACCTGTTTGGAGTGGATGCAGCTCGTAGGTACCCTGCTCTTGCACAGCTGGCAGCGGCAATGCCCATGGATGCCACCCAAGTGTCGCAGTGCCTTCAGACACACAGGTGCCTGAAGAACATTGTGCATCCAATGGTGGCAGCTTGCCAAGAGCAAACATCATGCAGATGATCAATTGCCTTGAATCCAGGAAGCCAAAACCTGCGCAAGACCACATCTCTTGTGCCTCTCTGATTCAGAAACTGATCCCAGCCCAGTTGGACACACCAGAATAGGTCACTGCTGGCTGCTAGTACCTTAGCTCTAGTAACTCCTGCTCCATCCTTCTGAAGGAGCTGAAATGCCAGAAGCTGGCTTGTAGCTGTGGCAACAGCAAATGCAAAATCCTACCACGCTTGACCACAGTCTCTTCCAGCATGTGAGCCGTGTGAGAACAAAACCCTCCCCTCCCAGGAATAAACTGGGTCTCTGAAAGCTCTTCCCACCCCCAAAGCAACAAAT
The DNA here is from genome assembly GCA_013400475.1 of Tricholaema leucomelas. NCBI lineage: Eukaryota > Metazoa > Chordata > Aves > Piciformes > Lybiidae > Tricholaema lacrymosa > Tricholaema leucomelas. Next base: position 34,706 of record WAAF01007764.1, read on the forward strand.
CAAACTGGCAGGGGCAAGTTTAGCCAGGCTTCGATTGCTTTAGCAATGGAATCGTGGACTTGCTTGGGTTGGAAAAAGCCCTCCATGGTCATCCAGTCCAGCCACCGACCCAGCATCACCAAGGTCACTAAACCATGACCACAGATGCCATAGCCACACATGTTTTGCACACCCCCAGGGATGGGGACTCCACTACCTCCCTGGGCAGCCTGTTCCAGGGCCTGACTATCTGCACTAGTTGTGCTTGATGGTACCTACCAAAAGAGCCCAGTAGAGTTTGGAGACAGCAGACAGAAGCTGAAGATCTCTCCCACACTACTACCAAGCTTACACCTACTGTTCAGTGCAGGTGAGGAGCAGCTTTTGCATCTGCATCCCTGAGTTCCAGGCTGACTAAATCAGAGCATCTGGCTGCTCATGGCTTGGGTGGGTAGCTTATTGACTGAGTAAAAAAACTGGCTGATGGTCAAGCCCAAAGAGTGGTAGGGAATAGAGTTAACTCCACTGGCAGCTGAACACCAGTGGTGCTCCCAGAGCTCAGTGCTGGAGTTAGTTCTGTTTAACGTCTTGATCAGTGATCTGGGTGAGAAGATGGAGGCACCCTCAGTGAGTTTGCAGAGGACACCAAATTGGGTGAAATCGTTCACCTGCTGGAGGGTAGGGAGGCTCTGCAGAGGGACCTGGCCAGGCTGGATCCATGGGCTGAGGTCAATTGTATGAGGTTCAACAAGGCCAAGTGCTGGGTCTTGCACTTGGGTTACAACAGCCCCATGAAGACTATGGGCTTAGGAACAGAGTGGCTTTTCCAACCCAAGCTGGGTTCTCAAAGCCTGGCACAAGCTGCCTAGGGAGGTGGTTGAATCCTCGAATCCCTGGAGGTGTTTCCCAGAGGCAGAGCTGTGATGCTGAGGGCCACGGGCTAGCCCCAGCCTTGGCAGAGACCAGTTGGATTGGACTGCTTGGACTGGATGCTCTGGAAGGCCTTTCCCAACAAAGTCATCTGTGGGTGTTGAAGACTGGAAGGAAAAAAAATTTCTTGAAGTGAGTGGAAGTGCTTCTGAAGAAGGACTGAGAACTCTAAAGACTATCAGCACATCTGCAGCTAAAGCCCACAGCTGCCCTTGGAAGCTAGGTCAGGTCTGACGAATTGAGATGCAGCCAGGAACTGCATATACTAATGAGAGGTTAACAGGCAGCTGGCAGGGACGGGGGAAGAAAGGAAGAGCAACAGCAAGGACCATCTAAGAAGCTTGTAGCAGCAGAGCCTCGGCAAACCCTGCAGATTTAGTCTGGGTGAGGGCTTCAGCCCCCAGCCCAGCAGCTGCTTGCAGACTGTCTCCCTGTGGCTTGCAGAGGCTTCTCAGGTGCGCCTCAGCATTGTAGACAGAAAGTAAAGGCCTGAGCAAAGCTTTCTGCCTCTGGAGAAGTGAAGGTGGGGAGCTTCTGGGTCTCGGGGCTTGGAGCGAGGCCTGTTTGCTTGTTCCTTGTTTGGATTCATCTGTTACTTGGCTCATTTCAATACTGCCCGAGCCTGCAGACACTGCAGCTGAGCCTACACCTACTACCGAGCAAAGCCAAGCCAGTCCCACAGTTGGGGTTATTCTAGCTGGCAGCAGAGGAAAGGAGCTCAAGATGAAGCAGAGTTACCATGGGAGCCCAAGATGTGTCACTTCTCTGTGTTCCCTGCCTGCCACGTGAGGGAAGGGCTCAGCAGATGGCACAGAAAAGACCCCAAAGATCTCCAAAGGTCTCTGCATTCTAGCGAGGTTTAGGCTTTCTGATCCAATTTGGTACCAGCTTCTGGTGCCAGGAGGACAGCAAATAATACTGATCTGGAGGCCGAGCTGTCTGCCTATATATCCACTGCCACGGATACACATTTCCTTCCCAGCACTGCCCAGCTGCTGCTTGCAGTGCCTTCTGCTAAATTTAGCCCCAGCAGGCTCCAAGATGCTGCCCTTGTCACGCTCACAGAGAACCATCAGACACCTGCCAAAGGCAGCAAAGCAGGGCAGCAGTTTGTAAACATAGTAGCTGCCACCTCACAGCAACGGAGGGGAGAGCTCAGAGCTCAAGAGAGACAAGAAGAGGGATGCAGCAGCCTGAACTGACTCGCACAGCCGTCTGCAGCTCACTGAAGGCACACATTGGGATGAAGCCTGCTGAACCAAGACTCTCCATGTACTCCTGCTGCTGCACAACTGCACGGGCAGCTTGTGAGCTGAGCCCACCACGTGCTTATCCAGGCTTTGATTTTCACCTCACTCAGAGAATCCTCTCACTCCAAAGAGACCCTCCAAGAGTATCCAGGTCAACCAGTCTCTAACTCTGCCAAGGCTGGGGCTAACCCATGGCCCTCAGCACCACAGCTCTGCCTCTTTCAAACACCTCCAGGGATGGGCATTCAACCACCTCCCTGGGCAGCCTGTGTCAGTGGTTAAGAAATCTTTCAGGGAAGTTTCATCTAGTGTCCAACCTAACCCTCTCCTGGCATAATTTCAGGCCATTTCCTCTCCTCACCTGAGCCTAGGGAGCAGAGCCCAACCCCCACCTGGCTCCAGCCTTCTCTCAGGGAGCTGTAGAGAGAGCAACGAGCTCTGCCCTCAGCCTCCTCTTCTCCACACTGCACACCCCCATCTCCCTCAGCTGCTCCTCCCCATCCTTATTCTCCAGACACCTTCCCAGTTTATTGCCCTTCTCTGGACCTGCTCCAGCCCCTCAGCGTCCTTCTTGGAGTGAGGGCCCAAAAGTGCACCCAGGATTCGTGGTGTAGCCTCCCCAGTACAGGGCCACAATCACTTTGCTGTCCTGTTGGCCACATCACTGCTGATCCAGGCCAGGATGCTGGTGGCCTTTTTGGCCAGCTGGGTACATGTTAAGTCCAGCATGACTCTTTAAGCATCTCCTCTTCCAAGCCTTTCTTTTCTACACAAAAAACATGGAGTGCTTCATTGCTTGGTTTATTTTAGCTCCTCTTTCACAGCTGCCAATTCCTTCCTCGTCTGTCAAACCAGCTCTGACTCAAAGGACATTACTCCACCTCCATCCTCCTCCACCTCCCAGAACCACCTATGTGCTGCCCAAGACCAGCATCTCCAGGGAAATGTGGTCTTTATTCACACTGCAGCAAGCACAGCACCTCTGTGTAGTAACAGGCAATGTACCATGTAAGAAGCCTTCACCTCCTGAGCTGTGCTGCTGGCATCCATGCTGCATACTCATGGTTTCAGGTCATGAGGTCATGCTGCAAAGGAGCCTCTGTAGGGAAAACACTGAGACCTGTCTATCTTCCATCACAGAGTTGTTTGGGTTGAAAAAGACCATACAGTCCAACCATCAACCACCACGGCCACTAAACCATGGCCCCAAGTGGCACAGACACACCTTTCTTGAACACTTCCAGGGATGGGGACTCCACCACCTCCCTGAGAGAATGCATCACCACAGCCTGATCTTCACCCTAGAAACCAGTTTGGCAAGCTGCCAGTCCAACCCACCCAGCTGCCAGCACTCTCCTGGATAGCTTCAGGCTGCAAAACTCTGGTGCCCACAAAGCAAATCACCCAACAACTGCTGCTGTCATCTGCTCTCAGGCATGAACTCCTGATCACCTACATCAATTGCCACTGTGTGTTTCCCAGCAACTACCAACAAGATGAACTAATGTGAAAGCCAAGAAGTCCCATATCTGACCTGCTTCTCCTGCTCGCAGCTCCATGGAGGGCACAGCATCAACAGCAGCCACAGAACCACAGAATGGGTTGGAAGAGACCTCAAAGAGCATTCAGCTCCAATCCTCTGCCATGGGCAGGGACACCTCCCACCAGCCCAGCTTGCTCAAGGCCTCATCCAACCTGGCCTTCAACACCTCCAGAGAGGGGACATCCACAGTCTCCCTGGGTAGCTTGTCCTAGTGCCTTCCCACCTTGTTTCATGTTCCTGCAGTGACTAACACAGATGCTGTCCTCTCCTTCTAAACCTCACTTTAATAACTGATCCCTGGGCCAGAAGATGCTGTCTTCAGCAGCCATGTATCCTCATAAGCCATAGCATGGAGCTGCTGATTGAACATCACCAGAGTTGAGCCTCTTATGCCCTGACCTGTGCCCCAGGAGGACTCTGCCCCTTCTGCCTCCCATCCCCATCCCTGTGTTCCTCAATCCAGCTCCAGAACCCAGCTCCTGAAGTCACTTCCCATCTGCTGCTGGGACTCGCCCAGTGCCTGCCCTCAGCAGCAGTGGTGCCAATGGTTCCATCAGTGCCATCAGGGGCTGGGGTACAGCCATCTTCTGCTTAGGCTCTGCAGAACATTTCTCTTCCCACTTCCTCTGCTGCTCTCCATAGTTTCTTTTCCACACTAAGCTGTCAAAGTTTATTGACCTCCATTTATAGAGCAGGTGCTCCTTGCCTTCCTTCACCTTCATCATCCTTTGCCAAACCTTCTTTTTCGAGCTGGAGGAGCAGCCAGTCTTCAAGATACAATAATAGAGAAAGAGGCTTTGTGGGTGGGGTCTTGTTTTCCTACAGCTTTCTGTATTGCATTATTCTCTGACCTTCACTAATTGCATTCACTCATTTACTGCTTGGGCTTGACTGCTACTTTCAGTGCTTGGACCTCCCAGTTCTGACCCAAAAAACCCACCCCAAATCAAATGGTTCTGCATCATGCCAGCACTGCATGAACAATCCTCAGCTTTCAGAGACACAAAAGGGCCTGAAAACTGCAAGGCCCTTTAAAGCAGAGCAGCAGAGCAAGGGACTAATCACATCCCTGTCTGGGCATGAAGAAGCTTTCCACTATCCTCTCACTTCCCTCTGACAGCACACTCACCTTCTGCAACTCAGGCACAGCCTGGGAGCCACCTCTAGGACAACAGGAAACAACCTCAAGTTGCACCAGGGGCGGTTTAGGTTCTGCACTGAAAGGGTTCTGAACAGGCTCCTTCGGGAAGTGGTTGAATCCCCATCTCTGGAGGTGATCCAAAGAGATGTGGTTCTGAGGGAGGGCCATGGGTTCATAGAATCAAGCAGGTTGGAAGAGACCTCCCAGATCATCCAGTCCAACCTAGCACCCAGCCCTGCCCAACCAACCAGACCATGGCACTAAGTGCCCCAGCCAGGCTTAGCTTCAACACCTCCAGGCACAGCAACTCCACCACCTCCCTGGGCAGCCCATTCCAATGCCAATCACTCTCTCTGCCAACAACTTCCTCCTAACATCCAGCCTAGACTTCCCCTGGCACAGCTTGAGACTGTGTCCCCTTGTTCTGTTGCTGGGTGCCTGTCAGAAGAGCCCAACCCCACCTGACTACAGCCTCCCTTCAGGCAGTTGTAGACAGCAATGAGCTCTGCCCTGAGCCTCCTCTTCTGCAGGCTGCACACCCCCAGCTCCCTCAGCCTCTCCTCACAAGGCTATTCTCCAGGCCCCTCCCCAGCCTTGAGGAGCCCAGAACTGAACACAGCACTCAAAGTGTGGCCTGAGCAGTGTTGAACACAGGAGCAGAATAAAACCTCCTTTGTCCTCCTGGCCACAGTGTTCCTGAGCCAGGCCAAAATGCCATTGGGTTAGCCTCAGCATTGGCAGCAGAGTCAGAGAATGGTTGGACTGGATGACCTGAAAGGGCTTTCCCAACCAAAACAACTCTGTGCGTCTTTCTTTTGCATGCACTGACGCTGACATGCCTGAATTCAGAGCCCAGGGGCTCCAAAGCAAAGCTGCAGAGCATGCACCTAAAGCAGGTGCTTTGTGTCACAAGGCAGAGCTGTACTTTGGTACAGTTCCCCTGCAGTTCCCAGTGGAGACCCAGCACGATGACCTCTGCTGAGGCACTCAGCAAAACAAAAGACATTTCATTAGTAACCAAATGCTGCTTTACAGCTCCATTGCCCTTGAACCACCCATGGGGTTCCTCACCCAGGCTTGGCATGCTCCACAGAGCCCAACACTTCCTGTGCCACTAATGATCTCACCAAGGGGCAGGTCACTCAGAAACACATCCAGGCAGGTGCTGAATGTCACCAGAGAAGGAGACTCCACAGCCTCTCGAGGCAGCTTGCTCCGTTGCTGCAGCACCCTCAAAGTGACACAGTTTTTCCTCATGCTGACATGGAACCTTCTCCACTCCAGCTTGCACAAACTGCAACAAAACTCAAGATGTGGCCTCACCAGTGCCCAGTCCCTGCCCTAGTCCTGCTGGCCACACCATTACTGATCCAAGGCAGGATCACTGCCCTTCTCAGGACACAGTCTAGCAATGCCTGGCATGCCCAGCCCTGTTAGTCTCTCTCTGCCTCATCCACAGTGCTCCATTTCATGTCTGCCACTGCCTTCCTTTCCATGTTGTCCATGCAAGGCTGGTAGCTTTGGAGTAGATGGAGTTTGATGAAGCAGGTTATACTGGCAGATGTGAAGCAGACAGAAGTAACTGCGTGGAACTGAAGAGGGCTTCAGTGACAGCATTCCCAGCATATCAGGTGCCTACAAGAAGGCTGCAGAGGGACTGTTTGCAAAGGCCTGCAGCAACAGGACAAGGGGCAATGGCTTCAAAGTAGAGTACAGCAGATTGAGATTGGATGTGAGGAACAAGTTCTTTGCCATGAGGCTGCTGGAACACTGCAGCAGGTTGCCCAGGGAGGTGGTTGAGGCCCCAGCCCTGGAGATATCCAAGGTGAGGCTGGACAGGGCTGTGGGCAACCTGCTCTAGTGGAGGATGTCCCTGCTGAGTGCAGTGGTTTGGACTGGATGAGCTATGGAAGTCCCTCCCAGCCCCGAGCATTGTCTGATTCTCTGCTCAGCAATGGGGATGTTGTTGCTCAGCTTCTGCCCCAGCTGTTGTATAAGCAGATGCATCACCAGGCTTTTCCACAGGATGCCTCCTTTCATCCTTTGCCTTGCTAAGCCTTTCTAAGCTTTTCTGGACAGGTCACCACAATGCTGTCCTGCCATGTCACCAGCAATGCCAGCTGGTCAGGATGACAAGCAATGATGGTGGCTCTCTGGACGCTGTCACCTCCTCGGGTCAGAGATGTTACCCAGTGCCTGTTGCATTAGACATGGGAGATCATCCTCCTGTTTCAGAAAATTTGTACTGAATGAGCTTTGGAGGTCCCTTCCAAGACAGACCATGTTGTGATTCTGTGATTTGTTTCCACACACAGATGGGTCTGCACAGCCCTGCAAGCTCAGTTAACTTATCCTAATCATCACACAGCATTTGTGCAAAGCTTGGCCCTTACCTTTCCTGCCACTCACCTTGCAGGGTGTGCACAGCTGAGGGAGCTCCCAGGGCTCCAGTTACAGCAGCTTTCAGTAAGGGTAAGCCATGCCTCAGTGTCTGGAGACAGTAGCAATGAAGCTCACAAAGCAGAAAAGGGCAAGGAGCAATCCAAAGGTAGCAGCATGCTCTAGACAGGATGGTATTGAAGTCACAGAGTCATGGAGTGACAGGGGTTGGAAGAGACCTCTGGAGATCATCCTGTCCAACCCCTGATAAAGCAGGGGAACCAAGGGCAGGGGTTAGTACACATCCAGGTGGAGCTTGAACATCTCAAGAGAAGGAGACTCCACAACCTCTCTGGGCAGCCTGCTCCAGGCCTCCAGCACCCTCACAACAAACAACTTTTCCTCACGGTAAGGTGGAGCCTTCTGGGTTCCAGCTTGTGTCCATTGTCCCTTGGTCTGTCACAAGGCACCACTGACAAGAGCCTGGCACATTCACCCAGACACCCACCCCTCAGATGTTTACAGATTATTGATCAAGTCCCCTCCCAGCCTTCTCTTCTCCAGGCTAAACAGCCCCAGGGCTCTCAGCCTTTCTCCACAGCAGAGAGGTTCCAGTCTCTTCTTTGTCCTCGTAGCCTCTGCTGGACTCTCTACAGCAGATCCCTGTCTCTCCTGAACTGGGGAGCCCAGAACTGGACACAGTATTGCAGGTGTGGTCTCACCAGGGGGAGAAGAACCTCCCTTGAGGTTGAATGGCTACGGCTGTCTTTAAATCAATGAACTGAGCTCATCAAGCCTCAGCTAACAAAGTTGAGCTGTTTGATAGGCTCTGACTCCACCAGAAACACAGCCTGCTGGATGGATCCAGAGAGCTTGAGGAGCCTCCTTCTCCAGAGACTGTCAGGAACCATCTGAATGTGTTCCTGTGTGACCTACCCTAGGTGACCCTGCTCTGGCAGAGGAGTTGAACTGGATGCTCTCCAGAGGTTTCTTCCATGCTGTGATGTTGTGTTCTACCTAACAACTGAGGCTAGGGGAAAAGCAAGCAACTAATAACCAAAAAATCATAGAACCATTACAGCTGGAAAAGAACTTCAAGATCATTAAGCCCAACCATAACCCAACTACTATGACCACTGAACACATGACCACTACCATGAGCACCAGATCCAGAGCTTCTTGAGCACCTCCAGGCATGGGGACTCCATCACCTCCCTGGGCAGCCTGCTCCAATCCCTGACCAATTCCTCCTCTCCAACCTAATCCTCCCCAGGCACTATTTCAGGCCGTTTCCTCTCCTTCTCTCACCTGAGACTAGGGAAAAAAGCCCAGCCCCACCTCACTGCAGCCTCCTCTCAAGGAGCTGTAGAGAGCAATGAGCTCTGCCCACAGCCTCCTCTTCTCCACACTGCACACCCCCAGCTCCCTCAGCTGCTCCTCATATGACACCCCACCAGCTTTGTTCCCCTTCTCTGGACTTGCTCCAGACCCTCAATGGCCTTATACTATGGCACTCCAAACTGAACCCAGGAGCCTAGGAGTGGCTTCACAAGTGCTGGGCACAGGGGCACAATCCCTGCCCTGCTCCTGCTGGCCACACCATTGCTGATCCAGGCCAGGATGCTGGTGGCCTTCTTGGCCACCCTGGCTCATCTTCAGCTGCTGCCAATCATGAACCCTGACGCCTTTTCTGCTGGGCAGTATCCAGCCACTCTGCCCTAAGCCTGGAGCCTTCATGGGATTGTTGTGACCCAAGAGCAGGGCCCATCAATTGGTTTGTTAAACTTCATCCCACTGACCTCAGCCCATGGATGCAGCCTGGCCAGCCCCCTCTGCAGAGCCTCCCTACCCTCCAGCAGCTCACCACTGCCACCTAATTTAGTGTCATCTGCAAACTCACCTAGGGTGCCTCAATCCCCTCACCCAGGTAAGGACACTGAACAGTACTGGCCCCAACACTAAGCCTTGTAGGACACCTCTTGTGACCAGCCACTAGCTGCAGCTTGCCACAAAGCACAGACCACAGAAGTGTCACTACCAGGATCACTACCAGTGTAGTGTGATGACTACCAGTGTCACTACCTCCTGGGCTGCAGACTAAGACGTTACCCAGATTGCTGAAGTGCTTCAGAACCCTTTGAGGAGAGGTTTTCTGAAGGCAAAGAGCAGAGCCGGAAAGCAGAGAGCAGAAGATTAGGGAGCAGCCAGACAGTGAATCCAAACTCCTGAATCCAAACAAGGAAAGGGTTGGAACCCTCTCCAGCATGACTTCAGCCCAAAAGAACATCTGCACTTCATCAGAAGAGTTGGTTCAGCTTTAAGAGCTAGGGAAAGAGTTGGGGACAGCAGCACCGAGTTCAGCATCAGCTGCTGGCCCTCAGTTGAAGTGAGAAGTGTTGCAAAAGAGCCACGCTGCACTTCAATGCAGTGAGAGCCTCCCAGATAAACATTAACCCTCTTGGCCTTCCCTCTTCAAGCACTTGAACCCAAGTGGAGCACCTTTCTTCAGCGTTTCCTAGGTGCCCTGTCACATCTCCAAGCACCTCAGGTAGATGATGAGGCACTTGAAGGGAGCTGGGATGGCCTTAGCCGACAAACCCCAGCTGAAATCTGATGCACCGAGAGCCAAGTCCTATAAATGAAGCTCAAACGAAGAGGAGGCAAAGCAGGACAGGAAGCATGCTTGCTCCCGGAGCAGAAGTGGTGAGCATGTCCTTAGGGGAAATCCTGTTCCTGTAAGCCATGAATCAGTCTCCAAGGCAGCCAGAGCCAGCCCCAGGACAAACAAAGAGTCATCTGCTCATTCAGTGAGCAGGAAAATTCCCTCTTTGGACTAGCAATGACTCAGCAGGAGGCAGGGCCCATTCTTCATTACTGCAGCCAGTTCACACACAGTGCAGACCACCTAGTCCAGCCCCAACTGCTCCAGCAGGGGGACCTTGCCCAGGATCACAGTGGCTTAGGGGGTTGGAAGTTCTCCAGAGAATTGCAGAAATGTTAGGGCTTGGAAGCCACCTCCAAAGATCTTCCAGTCCAACCCTCCTTGCCACAGCAGGGTCACCTGGAGCAGCTCGCCCAGGAACACAGCCAGGCAGGTTTTGAATCTCTCCAGAGAATGAGTCTCCACAACCTCTCTGGGAAGCCAGACCCATCTCTGTAGCCTCCCCTGGACTCTCCAAAGCAGTTCCCTGTCTCTCTTGAACTGGGGAGCCCAGAACCAGACCCAGGACTCCAGATGTGACCTGATTAGAGCAGAGCAAAGGGTGAGAACCTCCCTTGACCTGCTGAACACAGTCTTCTTCCTGTATCCAAGCACACCACTGGCCTTCTTGGGCTCCCTGCAGCCTTCTCCTCTGCAGGCTGAACAAGCCCAGCTCTGCCAGCCTGGCCTCACAGCAGAGCCCTGCCAGCCTGCCAGCATTGCTGTGGCCTCCTCTGGCCCTGCTCCAACAGGTCCCTGTCTGTGCTGTGCTGAGCACTCCAGAGCTGGCCCCAGCACTGCAGGGGCATCTCAGCAGAGCCCAGCAGAGAGGCAGAATGCCCTCCCTCCAGCTGCTGGTTTTGGTGGGTACATCTTCTGTGCTGCTGGCAGAGGTTGTGTGGGAGGTCAGCAGAGGATTCAGCAGGAGCTGAGAAGGCATCCTAGTGTCTCAGTGAGTGAGGGCAAAAGCTGTAGCAGCTGGTGGGTGTTGCCCCTCCTGTTGCATAGGAGGGACTAAATACAGAGCTTCAGGTGCCAGTCACCTCTTCAGTGAGCAGCAAGCTCAGGCACTGCCAGCAGCAAAGCTATGGCTTAGTAAGTCAAGGTCACCATGAATGCATGTCCTACAGAGGACAGAGAGAACCTCCACATTTACAGTCAGCCGCAACTCTACAGTCCCCCAAAGGTGACTTTACATGTAGAGCACAACAGCCAGAAAGCTGTCACCTCTTCCACTTGGCACTTCGCAGGGGTTTGTTGTGGACTGGGGTCTTTTTACCACCTGTTCCAGCCAGCTGCTGCCCGTTCCACTGGGCAATCTGCCGGCTCAAAGACCTTGTCAAGCAGAGCAGTGGCCTGGGCTGGAGCTGACTTTCCCTGGCTGCTGTGCCTGTGAACGAGCAGCTTCAGCACAAGCGCTGCCACAAGGCAGAGCGTGCACCCAGGCTCTGCTCCCTGCAGCTGCTCTGGTGGCCCTGAGCATGCCTGACACTCCCAAGCCTAAACAGACCCCCGAGGAGACAGGGCACCAGCTGCAGACACAACCCCCTGTGTTGTCTGCTCTGACAGTCACCGTCACTCCGTCCCTGTCCGGCCAGCAGCATGTGTGCTTTGCTCTCCAAGCTGCTGGGGTCACAAACACAACTGCAGAAGGCTGGCAGCCGAGGTTCTCCTTGGAAGCCATTCAAGCTTCAATGGGAAGAGAATTCAGCGAGCAGCTCCATCCACTCCCATGCTGGAGGATGAAGGCAGCTATGGAACAAAAGGCTCCCTGGGTTACTTTAAGGTTCAGGTTCTGCAAAGCCAACAATTGATGAAAGAGATGTTCTGCATTGGTGCAAAATAAATTCCTTCTGCCAAGGAGCAGAAAATACCAAACCACTGAAGGTTTAACTCTGCAGGGTATCAGAGCTCTGGAGGGCAGACAGGAGGAATCCAGGTGCTTTGTGACCCCAGGGGTTTGCAACACACACTCCCATCAACTGAAACAATCACAGCATGGCAGAACGGATTGGGTTGGAAAGGACCTTAAAGCCCATCCAGCTCCAACCCCCTGCCATGGGCAGGGACACCTCCCACCAGCACAGCTTCCTAAAGGCCTCATCCAGCCTGGCCTTCAACACCTCCAGGGAGAGGGCAGCCACAGCTTTCCTGGGCAACCTGTGCCAATGTCTCCCCACCCTCACTCTCAACAATTTCATTCTCACCTTCACTTTCAGTCTCCCCTTTTCCAGCTCAGAGTCATTCTTCCTCACCCTGGCACTCCCAGCCCTTGTCCAGAGTCCCTCCCCAGCATTCCTGCAGCCCCTTCAGGCACTAGAAAGCCATGGTACTAGACAACCAGGCTGCTCAAGGCCCCATGCAACATGCCCTTGAACAATTCCAGGCTTTGAGCCTCCACAACCTCCCCAGAAAACCTGTCCCAGTGCCTTGCCACCCTCACGGGGAATAATGCATGAAAAACAGACACACAGGAAACACAGAGCTCCCCAATACCAAGTTTCCTGTAACATGTCCTGGCACACAGCTCCCAAGGTTTGCACCACACACAACATTATGTGCTTTGAATCCTCTTCACTGAGCACAGAACAGTGCAGCCTTGCACCTCTTGCCCTCTACTTGTTCAAGTTCAACCCCTGTCAAACCTGAACCAAACTTGAGGCAAGAGATGACTGTGATATTCATGAGGCCTGCTTGGTGGACCTGAGGGAAATACAAGAGGAATCAACACAGTGACATCAGCAGCTGGTGTCTGCTAAAAGGGTCCTCCTCTCTTAGCAGCACAGAAGCTCAGAAGGGTGGGGGTTGGAAGGGCTTGCAGGGCTTCAAGGGGCCCAGCAGAAAGCTTGAGACAGAGTTTGAGCAGGGCCTGCTGTGGCAGGACAAGGAGGGATGGTTTGGACTAAAAAAGGGAGATTGAGAGTGGAGAGAAGGCAGGAATGTTGGACACTGAAGGCGGGAAGAGCCTGGCCCAGGCTGCCCAGAGAGGTGGGAGCTGCCCCATGGCACCATTGCAGGTCAGGTTGTCTGGGATTATGAGCAACCTGCTCTGGTTGGGAATGTCCCTGCTGAGTGCAGGTGGGTGGACTGGAGGAGCTTGAGAGGTCCTTTCCAACCTAAAGCATTCTGTGATTCATCTACATCCAAGCCAGAAGTGGGAACAGAAAGAAGGTATTAGAGGCACCAGCCTGGCTGTGCACCCAATGCATCCCTCCAGTCTCAACTGCCTTCTGATGAAAAAAGTTCTGTTTTCAAAATAGAAAGAAGGAACCTTCTGGGAAAATATTTCCTTATAAGCAGGGATTTGAGGAGCACACACAGCCTCCATCCACACAGGCTTTGCTCTTAATCACCTGTCCCTAGGAGCAGGAAAAAAAACTTGATGACACTGTTGGAGAGGGTCCAGGAGGCCAACAAGATGATTCTCAAAGGGCTGGAGAAGCTCCCCTGTGGGGACAGGCTGGGGCTATTGAGACTGGAGAAGAGAAGGCTCCAAGCAGACCTTAGAGCTGCCTTCTATTATCTGAATGGGCTCTAGGAGAGCTGAGGAGGGACTTGGGACAAGGGCTGGGAGTGCCAGGACAAGGGACAATGGCTTTGAGCTGGGAGAGGGGAGACTGAGTGCGGAGATGAGGAAGAAATTGTTTTGAGTGAGGGTGGGGAGACACTGGCACAGGCTGACCAGGGACGCTGTGGCTGCCCCCTCCCTGGAGGTGTTCTCAGCCAGGCTGGATGAGGCCTTGAGCAAGCTGTGCTGGTGGGAGGTGTCCCTGCCCATGGCAGGGAGCTGGATGGGCTTTAAGGTCCCTTCCAGCCCAACCCATTCTGTGATTCTCCCACTGAATGCTGCAGTTAGATGGTTGTGAGCAGTTTCTCCTGGAGGAAGGCTGGCAAGAGCAGGGCCTGAGCTAACAGTCAATGGAGGGAATCAGCAGAACCACTACGAAGCTCTGCAATTCAAAACTCCCTGAAAGAAGCCTGCCAGCTTCTTCCCCAGCTGTCAGAAGAAACAGCACCCACAGCTGCAGGACAGCAGGTCAGAGGACACAAGCACACAAGGTGAGGAACACTGAGTGCTGCCTGTGCTGCCCACTGCCACTGGCACCACCCAGCACCATGATTAACTCAAAGCAAAATGGACATCTGTCTGTGCAAGGCCACAAAGGAGAACCTGTCCCTCTTCAGGGCACATTTGATAGCAGTCAGATTTAAAAGAGTGTTGAAGGAGCACCCCAAAACACAGATGCTTGAGGGTGCAAAATTCCTGGACTTACCCAAACCTGCTCTGCTGCCCACAGCCCTCGACTCATCAGGTTAGAAGCTCAGGATGAGTGGGGTCAGAGCTCAGTAGACGTGCTGCTGGCCACTCCTCACCCAGTCAAGAGTCACCACTGAACAAAAAACAACACAAAACCAATTAGCATTAATTACTACCATGGAGTACTTCTGCAGAAGCAGGAGTAGAAGCCTTCTGGGAAAATATTCAGTCATAGGATGGGTTGGGTGGAAGGGACCTCAAAGAACATGCTGTTCCAACCTCCTGCCATGGGCAGGGACACCTCCCACCAGCACAGCTTGCTCAAGGCCTCATCCAGCCTGGCTGAGAACACCTCCAGGAAGGGACAGCCACAGCCTCCCTGGGCAACCTGTGCCAGTGTCTCCCCACCCTCACTCAAAACAATTTCTTACTCATCTCCACTCTCAGTCTCCCCTCTCTCAGCTCAAAGCCATTGTCCCTTGTCCTGGCACTTCCAGCCCTTGTCTAAAGTCCCTCCCCAGCTCTCCTGGAGCCCCCTCAGGTACTTGAAGGCTTCTCCAAAGTCTGCCTGGAGCCTTCTCTTCTCCATCCTGATCAGCCCCAATTCTCCCAAAGGGGAATTCTGCAACTCTTTGATCATCTTTATGGCCTTTTCTGGACCCTCTCCAGCAGCTCCATGTCTTTGTGCTGGGGGCCCCAGAGCTGGAGGCAGAGCTGCAGGCGGGGGCTCAGAAGAGCTGGAATCTACAGTAAAGTCCATGCTAACACACACAGCTGCATCTCTAAACCAGTATTTCCCTGAAGGTGCAGAAAGAAAGAAGAGCCCTATGGCCAGATAAGAAGACCCCTGTGGCCAGGTAAGGCCAACCGGCACCTCTCATTGGATGCTTCTGAAGTCTGTTTCTACAAGAACCTTGTGCCATGCCATACAGAGCAAAAGGAGTTTGGATGAGATTCCAACATCCAGATCAGCGTGGCAAAGAAAGCTACCAGAAATGGGCCACTGACCACCTGGTTTCATAGAATCATAGAATCAAGCAGGTTGGAAGAGACCTCCAAGCTCATCCAGCCCAACCTAGCACCCAGCCCTGCCCAACCAACCAGACCATGGCACTAAGTGCCCCAGCCAGGCTTGGCTTCAACACCTCCAGGCACAGAGACTCCACCACCTCCCTGGGCAGCCCATTCCAATGCCAATCACTCTCTCTGACAACAACTTCCTCCTAACATCCAGCCTAGACCTGCCCTGGCACAACCTGAGGCTGTGTCCCCTTCTTCTGTTGCTGGGTGCCTGGCAGCAGAGCCCAACCCCACCTGGCTACAGCCTCCCTTCAGGGAGCTGCAGACAGCAATGAGCTCTGCCCTGAGCCTCCTCTTCTGCAGGCTGCACACCCCCAGCTCCCTCAGCCTCTCCTCAAAGGGCTGTGCTCCAGGTCCCTCTCCAGCCTTGCTGGCCTTCTCTGGGCACCTTCCAGCACCTCAACATCTCTCTTGAGAGATGTTTGGTCCAGGGCCATGATGAACCAGGCACCGTCTACTCTCAATGCAATGGGAATCTCAGTATTCCACTCTTCTAGTTCCGGTGCCAACTGGAGCATCTTTTTCTGTACCTGAAAGAATTATCAGGCAGAACAGCTCCTGGGACATGCTTTCCCAGGGGGAGCAAAAACTAAAGCCAGAAATCTTGATTTTTTTTTTTTGGAGGGAGTTGAACCCACCCAGATATCAGCCAGGAGAACACAGAACACGTTTACACATGGGGCATCCAGCACAGTGGAGCTGCAAGGGATCTCTGCAGATCACCTCTGGAGATCATCCAGCACAATCTCCCTGCTAAAGCAGGGCACCCACAGCAGCTTGCCCAGAAGCAAAATGCCCAGGGGCAGTTGGAAGCTCTCCAGACAAGGAGACTCCATAACTTCTCTGGGCAGCCTGCTCCGGGCCTCCAGCACACTCACACCAAACCACTTTGTCCTTCTGCTCACAGGGAACCTCCTGGCTGCCACTTTGTGCCCACTGCCCCTTGGCCTGGCCCCAGCCTCTTGCCCCCCACAGCTCCTTTAGCTCTTGCTGAGCATTGCTCAGCTGCCGTCTGGGGCTGCTCTTCTGCAGGCTCTCAGCCCCAGGGCTCTCAGCTTTTGCTCCTCATAGAGCTGCTGCAGGCCCCTCAGCAGCTTTGGAGCCTGCCCTGGACTCTCCAGGAGCTCCCTGTCTCTCTGCAACTGGGGAGCACAGAACTGGCCCTGGTACTCCAGATGTGGCCTCAGGACAGCACAGAGGCAGAGGAAACCTTCTCAGCAGCCCCCCTCCCTCAGCTGTCCTGCTGCAGGAGGTTGTCCCTCCTCAGAGGCAGGATCCTACCCTTGCCCTTGCTGAACTCCATGAGGTTGCCTGTGCCCAGCTCTGCAGCCTGTCCACATCTTGCTGGATGTCAGCGCAGCCTGAGAGGTGTCAGGCTCTGCTCCCAGTGCTGAGCCAGCAGAGAACTGGGGGAAGCTCCACTCTGTCCCTTCGTCCAGATTCTGTTTGCTGAAGTAGAACTGACCCCAAATCAGTGCCTGGGGGAAGCCAACAGCTTCCACTCAGCAGTTTTGCTCTCTTGGAGCCCTTTCTAGCTGTGTTTCAGGGTACCAAGAAATTCAGTCTGGGGCTTCCTGCTGTATTTGTGCCTCATCATCAAGTTAAATCCATCAAAGGGCTTTACGGAAGGTGCAGGCAGGCACACCCCCTCTAAACACCCACCTTGAACACTCAGCAGCCAGAAGGTTCCTCTGTGACAAGCTGGCAGTCAAATGGCTTTGGTTCCCTGGCAGAGCTGCTGGGTAAGTGCTCGGCTGTCCTGCCCTATTGTATTAATGGGATGATGTTCACCAATCTCCCTCTGGGCACCCAGCAGCAACCTCCAGCCAGGAGACAGACCTCATTTCCATGAGACACTGCACTCCTAACAGCAGCTACCCTGCCAACCACACTGCACTCACTCACTTGCCCCTGCTTGTGAGGTGCCCAAAGCCTTTGCTCTGCTGAAAGCAGCCTCTAGCAGGAGAGCTGCACACTCCCAGAGCTCCCTTTTCTAGGAGGGATGGCTTCCCACAACCCCAGCTCCAAGAGGCGGTGAAGCACCAACTGCTGCTTGGCATAAACAGTTTTGATGACTAAGTCATGACTCAGCACCAACTGCTGACCACCACCAGCCCTGCCGAGGTGCTCCCTGCCAGCTGTAGCCTCTCGCTCTCTGCTCTGAAGCCACAAAGGCACCGTGAGGACGCTTTTTGTGCCACAGAGACAGCAGTGAGCCACTGAGAGGTCAGCAGAAGCAATTCACCCTGAGACAGAGCTTAGTGTCCTTCCCAAGTGTCACTGAGAACTGCAGGGCACTCCCCAAGGCTTTCTTAAAGCTCTAACATCTCTGAGATACCTTCCAGAAAATAAAAGGCCTGGATCAGCACTGCTGTGGCCAACAGGAGCAGGGCAGCACTGGTGAGGTCACACCTTCAGTGCTGGGTTGTTTTGGGCTGCTCACTCCCAGAAGGATATTGAGGGGCTGGAGTGGAGCCAGAGAAGGGCAATAAAGCTAGAGAAAGGTCCAGAAAAAAGGGTTGGGGAAGAGCAGCTAAGGAAGCTGAGAGTGTCTAGTGTGGAGGAGGCTGAGTGGAACCCTCACTGCACTCCACAGCTCCCTGAGAGGAGGCTGCAGTGAAGTGGAGGTTGGGCTCTTCTCAATAATAACAACTGACAGGATAAGAGTAAAAGGCCTCAAGTTGCACCAGGGGAGGCTTAGGTTGGACAGAAGGAGCAATTTCTTCCCCAGGAGTCCTGCTGAGGCCTGCAAGAGGCTGCTCAGGGTAGTGGTGGAGTCCCTATGCCTGTAGATGTGGCACTGAGGGACAGAGTTTATCAGTGGACTTGGTAGAATTGGGTTAATGGTTGGACTTAATGATCTTTAAGGTACTTGAGAGCATAAAGGGTAGTGTGATGCTGACAGATCACCTCTGCAAGCATCTGCACAAGGGAACAGCCAGCACAGCTCTGCCAGGAACTGCTGTGGCAAAGCAGATGCAGCCTTCACTGCCCAGAGCTGAGAGTTTGTGTTTCTCACAGCTCACACTCTTCAGCTTTCAGTGTGAGAACAATGACTATGAGACCTCACTAGCTGCAGCAGGGACCCTGCAGGGCACTGATGGTGATAACATGGGAAGAAGGGGAGACCAGGATGGACACTGGGTAGGCTCCCAAACCTCAGTGGGAGGACAAAGTCAACACCAGAAGGACATGAGCAGGTCACAAAGGTGATCATGGGGCTGGAGAACCTCCTCTACAGGGACAAGCTGAGGGAGCTGGGGCTGCTCAGCCTGGAGAAGAGAAGGCTCCAGGCAGACCTCAGAGCAGCCTTCCAGTATCTGAAGTGGGCTACAAAAAGGCTGCAGAGGGACTGTTCCCAAAGCCCTGCAGGGACAGGACAAGGGTAATGGCTTCCACCTATATCAGAACAGATTGAGATTGGATGTGAGGAACAAGTTCTTTACCATGAGGCTGCTGGAACACTGCAACAGGTTGCCCAGGGAGATCCTTGGAGATATTCTGGGTGAAGCTGGGCAGGGCTGTGGGCAACCTGCCTTAGTGAAGAATTCATAGATTCATGCAATAGCGGGTTGGAAGGGACCTCAAGGATCATCCACTGCAACCTTTCAGGGTAAGAATACAGTTTATATGAGATGGCCCTGATGGCCCTGCTGACCTCAGACTAAGTAACCTCTGGAGGTCCCTTCCCATCCAAACCACTCTATGTTGCTATGCAGTGACTGTGCAGCGTGGAAAGCTGAAGGCAAGGAGGCAGGGCACAAGCTCAGTGCTGCTGGGTGTTTCTCATCCCCAGCAAGGCTAAGAGCAGCAGCTTAGATTTACCTCTGGAACTGGTGGCTGAAGGCTCCTTTGCCAGCTGCCCTGTTGCAAGGGAACACAGCAGCACCCTGCCTAGATGTTCCTCTGAGGACCCTATGACACTCTGTGGAGTGCATCACATTCTGGAGGTAGCAGTGGGTGCCCAGGACTCTCCTGGGCATGGAGCTCAGGGGGTACTCAGCAGAAGAGCTGGAAAGAGGTGCTGACAAGTTTTGTGTTTACTGCTTCTCAAGCAAGCTAAAAGTGAACCGCTTGATGGAATACACCAAGAGCCCAAGCCAAGAAGAGGAGAAACACAGAGAAAACCTCAGCACATTGTCTGCTTACATGTCAAATGCACTCAAAATGTGTCCAGGCAGCTTTCCTTGGCATCCTACTGTGAGCCAGGGCAGAGCTGCCTCTGCTCAGGGCTGTGACTTCCCA
Source organism: Tricholaema leucomelas (assembly GCA_013400475.1). NCBI lineage: Eukaryota > Metazoa > Chordata > Aves > Piciformes > Lybiidae > Tricholaema lacrymosa > Tricholaema leucomelas. The sequence goes on from WAAF01007764.1 coordinate 54,212, forward strand.
GTTCAGGCTCTGCTCACTGAAGCACTGTCTGCAGCTCAGGGGCAGCTTGGCACAGCCAGGAGCTGTTTCTAGAAGGGAGAAGCTGATGGGCAGAGTCACTGCCAAGGGCTGGGATGCACACCAAGGGCACTGCCACAGCCTGGGCCCTACCTTGAGGGCAGCAAGGCAAAGGTGGCAACTGCAGGAGGAGCAGCCAGGACAGGTGACCCTGCACTGCCCACCAAAGGATTGCAGCCCATGGATGGCATCTTCAGGAGCAAGCTGAGGGACCTCCAGGGTCGAGCCTCTTCTGCCCTGGCCTGTGTCCCATATCTGGACACAGCAGTGCAAGGGAGGTCTGCCCAGAGCAGAGGAGTAGGATCTCCTCTCTCCATCTCTGCCCATACTGTTTAGGATACAGCCCAGGCTGCCACTGCCCTTCTGGGCTGCCAGTGCCCATTGCTGGCTCCTGCCCAGCTTCTCCCCCACCAGCACCCCCAAGGCCTTCTCTGCAGGGCTGCTCTCAATCTCATCACCCCCAGCCTGGATTGATACCGAGGCTTGCCCAGACCTAGGTGCAGGACCTTGCCCTTGGCCTTCCTGTACCTTCTGAGGCTGTCCTCAGCCCAGCTCTGCAGCCTGTCCAGGTCCCTCTGGATGCCATCCCATCCTTCAGTCTTACCAACCACACCACTCAGCCTACTTTCACCTGCAGAGCTGCTGAGGGTGCTGCCTGTCTACAGAACTAATGAAGATGTTGAACCATGTCTGCCACATCCCACCTCCAACACAGGCAGGGTGCTGCTTGCAAGAAAAATGAGACAGGAATAACCTTCAGCTCAGCAGGTTCCCCCAAGCCTTCTAAGCTGCCCCAGCAAGATCTCTGAGCACCAACAGTGGCAAGACTGATCTTTACATGGTTTGATGAGTGCCAGCTGTGCCAAAGCAGAAGTTCCTCACTCTCCCCAAAAGCTGCACCTTTTGGACTTTGATGCTGCTGGCAACGTCCATCAAATGCCAACAACCTGCTTCATGTTTCCTTTAGGGTTTAAACAGCCCAGGAAACAAAAAGACACAGCAGCAACCATCCCAGCAGAGAACAGAGCTGAGGGTGGCACTGCCTGAATGACAAAGGGTAATGGCACTGGCTAACAGCAGGACAATGAGAGTCAGGGACTTTGATGCTATGATTTATGAAGATCTGATAGTGTCCAACCATTAACCCAGCGCTGCAAGGCCACCACTGAACTACAGCACCACATCTTCAAGCCTTTCTGGTCCTTCCAAGGGGTAGGGACTCCACCACTGTCCTGGGCAGCCTGGGCCAGGCCTCGACAACATTTTTGGAGAATAAATTGTTTCTCATGTCCAACCCAAACCCACCCTGGGCAAACTCCAAGCTGTTTCATCTTCCCCTGTTGCTTGTATATTGGGAGAAGAGGCTCTGCCACAGCAGACCCTGCTCAAAACTCTGTCTCTACTTTCTGATGGGCCCCTTGAAACACTGCAAGGCCTCCAGAAGCTCTCCCTGGCGGCTGAACAAGCCCAACTCTGCCAGCCTGGCCTCACAGCAGAGCCCTGCCAGCATAGCTGCACCTGCCACAGGAGGCCACAGCAGCCCTGGCAGGATCATTAGTTGGAAAAGACCTTCAAATTAATTGAGCCTAATCATTCACCCAGCACTGCCAAGGCCACCACTAAACCATGTCCCTTGGCACCACATCTCCATGGCTTTTAAATCCCTCCAGAGATGGAGCATCCACCACCGCCCTGAGGAGCCTGGGCCACACCTTCACGACCCTTTCAGGGAAGAAATTGTTCCTTGTGTCCAACTGAATTCTCCCCTGGTGCAACTTGAGGCTATTTCCTCACATCCTGCTGCTAGGTGGAAGTATCACAGACTCAGAGAATGTCAGGGGCTGGAAGTGACCTCCAAACTCATCCAGTCCAACCCCACTGCCAGAGCAGGATCATCTAGAGCAGATCACACAGGAACACATCCAGGGAGGTTTGGAATATCTACAGAGAGGGAGACTCCACAGCCTCCCCGGGCAGCCTGTTCCAGGGTTCTGTCATCCTCACAGGGAAAAAATTCCTCCACATGTTTAAATGAAACTTCCTATGCCTCAGCTTCCACCAGTGCCCCTTGTGCTGTCACTGGGCATCACCCAGTAGAGCCTGGCTCCAGCCTCCTGGCACTCACCTGCACATCTTTATAACCATTGCTGAGGTCTCCTCTCGGTCTCCTCCTCTCCCAGCAGCACAGCCCCAGCTCCCTCAGGCTCTCCTAACAGAGCTGTTCCATTCCCTTCAGCATCTTTGTGGCTCTGTGCTGGACTCTCTCAAGCAGTTCTGTGTCCCTCTTGAACTGGGAGGCCCAGAACTGGACACAGTACTCCAGATGTGGCCTCACCAGGGCAGAGCAGTGTGCAGGAGAACCTCTCTTGACCTACTAACCACAGCCCTTCTAATCCACCCCAGAATGGCATTGGACCTCCTGGCCACAGGAGCACACTGCTGGCTCACGCTCAACTTCCTACCCACTGGGACCACCAAGTCCTTTGCTGGGATGAATGCTGGAGCACAGCTACCAGATCCACTTCCCAACATGCTTCTGCCATCACTCTTGGGCTGTCTTCCAACAGAGGAACCTGCTAAGGCTGGTGTTCAGCCAGCACTCTTCAAGTGCACTTCTAGCCGCTCCTCCTTGCTACCCAGAGGCCATGTGGGGGAGAAAGGCTGCTGAAAACTCTCCCATAAACAAACATTCTCCTTGATAGGGATGCCACTAAGCTCTTAGAGAATACCTGGCTTGGGCTGTGGTTTGCTGCCCAAAATTCACACCGAGACAGAGCCTCTTACAGCCTGCTCCTGTCGCCCAGCTGTGTTACAGGCCCTTGTTAGCACTGGCTGCAATCCACTTGGAGGGGAGAGGTTGTCTGTAAGCACTTCACACGCCCTGGCAAGTGCTTTGTTTGTCTGAAAATACTTAGCTCTGAGACACAGGACAGCAAGGCACAGATTTCAGCACAGAAAAGACCTGCAACTGCTACAGATGTTGCCGGAAAGGTTTTTCCTAAAGCTGGAAGAGCCTCTTTTGCTCAAGCACGCACAAAAAGCAAAACCATAGAACCTTAGAATGGTTTGGGTTGGAAGGGACCTTCGAGATCATCCAGTTCCAACCCCCTGCCATGGGCAGGGACACCTCCCACCAGCACAGCTTGCTCAAGGCCTCATCCAGCCTGGCTGAGAACACCCAGGGAGGGGGCAGCCACAGCGTCCCTGGGCAACCTGTGCCAGTGTCTCCCCACCCTCACTCAAAACAATTTCTTCCTCATCTCCACTCTCAGTCTCCCCTCTCCCAGCTCAAAGCCATTGTCCCTTGTCCTGGCACTCCCAGCCCTTGTTCAAAGTCCCTCCCCAGCTCTCCTGGAGCCCCTTCAGGTACTGGAAGGCTGCTCTAAGGTTTCCCTGGAGCCTTCTCTTCTCCAGTCTCAGTAGCCTCAACTCTCCCAGCCTGTCCTCACAGAGGAGGTTCTCCAGCCCTCTCATCATCTTGTTGGCCTCCTATGGAGCCTCTCCAGCAGGTCCATGTCTCTCTTGTGCTGAGGGCTCCATATTTGGACACAGCAGTGCAGGGGAGGTCTGCCCAGAGCAGAGGTGCAGCATCCCCTCTCTCCACCTCTGCCCACACTGCCTTGGATGCCATTGGCCTTCTGAGCTGTCAGTGCCCACTGCTGGCTTGGTCTAGAGGGATAACAATAAGGTCACACAAAAAAGACACTGGTACCATGAAAAACAACAACTAAAACTCACAACATGGCACCAACTTGTGAGTCCTCCTTTGTCTCTGGAGCTGCTCACATTCAGTTCCAAATGTAAGCAAGGCACTGAAGTGCCAGCAGCAAAGGCCCTTGGAAGTGTCCATATCATAAAAGCAGGGAATCACAAAAAGGATGGGGTTGGAAGAGACCTTAAAGATTACCCAGTTACAACCCCTGTGCCATGGCAGAGACACCTCTCACTACTTCTGATCGTTCAAGGCCTCATCCAGCCTGGCCTTGAACACCTCCATGTAAAGCTCTTAATACTACACTAAAAAAAGGTTATTACAGGGAGCCTGAGAACAGACTCTTCTTTTTGACCCCACAGAAGAGGTGGTCAGAAGAGATCTTTAAGCTCATCAAGTCCAACCCAGCACTGTCAGGTCACCACTAACCCATGTCCCTCAGCACCACAGCTACAAAGATTTGAAGCCCCTCAATGGATGTGGACTCCACCACTGCACTGGGCAGCCTGTCTCAGGTATTGACAACCCTGACAGAGAAGAAATTGTTCCTGACATCCAACCTAAACCTCCCCTGGTGCAACCTGAAATTATTTGCTCTTGTTGCTTGTCACCGGAGAGAAAAGCAATAGGCAGTTACCATGTAGTGTTCAATGGACACAACAACCCTTCTGAAGACAAAGTGGTTGGAACAAAAAAGCAACCTCCACCTTCCCTGGCCACAGAAATTCTTCCCCACAGGCTGAAAAAGGGCACAGCAACTCTCTCAGACCAAGGAAGCCTTTGGTCTATGACAGCCACCCCCAAGCGCCGTCACCAGTGCCCCAGCAGCAGTGGCAATGAACAGTGTGACACTTCACCACCACCTACATTGTCTGTGAGAGGTGACACAGACAATGAATCCATCCTCTCTGCCAGCTGAAATCCACACGTGTGTGCCCACCTCAGACAAGTGACAACCAACATTGTCCTCCTTCGGTCCATCCTGACTTTGGATTCTTTCATTTGGGGTCTGGGTTAATGACAGGCCAGGGAGCAGAGGAGCATTAGGTGGGGTAAGGCAGGTGATGGTCTGCACTGCTATGACGTAGACAGGTTTCTGTGAGCAGAAAGAAGCCTCTCAGCACAGTGCCAATGCCACTGCCAAGGTAACAAATCAAGAGCTGCAGAATGATAGGGGTTGGAGGGGACCTCCAGAGATCATCCAGTCCAACCCCCTGCCAGAGCAGGGGCACCCAAGGCAGACCACACAGGAACACATCCAGGTGGGGCTGGAAAGTCTCCAGACATGGAGACTCCACAATCTCTTTGGGCAGCCTGCTCCAGGCCTCCAGCACCCTCACACCAAACAACTTTCTCCTCCTGCCCAGATGGAACTTCCTGGCTTCCAGCTTATTCCTATTGTTCCTTGTCCTGTCACTGGGCATCACCTGGCACCTTCATCTTGAGACCCACCCCTCAGGTATGCATGGACAATGAAGGTGCCCTCTCTGCCTTCTCCTCTCCAGGCTCAACAGCCCCAGGGCTCTCACAGCCTTTCCTCATGAGATGTTCCAGTCCCTTCCTCCTCATAGCCTCCAATGGACTCTCTCCATCAGATCCCTGATTCTCTTGAAGTGGAGAGCTCAGAACTGGACACAATATTCCAAGTGTGGTCTCACCATAGCAGAGTAGAGGGGGAAGGAGAACCTATCTAGGCCTGCTGGACATCCACCCTGCTACCTTGTTCCTCTTCACAATGCTCATGAGGCTGTAGCATCTGCAGCAGGAGGGGAAGGAAGGTTGGGAACAGGCACAGAAACAGAGAATGGCTTAGGCTGAAAGAGACCTTAGAGATCATAGAATCAAGCAGGTTGGAAAAGACCTCCCAGATCATCCAGCCCAACCTAGAACCCAGCCCTGGCCAATCAACCAGACCATGGCATTAAGTGCCCCAGCCAGGCTTGGCTTCAACACCTCCAGGGATGGCGACTCCACCACCTCCCTGGGCAGCCCATTCCAATGCCAACCACTCTCTCTGACAACAACTTCCTCCTCACATCCAGCCTAGACCTGCTTTTGCTGATCTGCTGCCACAGCTTGAGTCTGTGTCTCCTTGTTCTGTTGCTGGGTGCGTGGCAGAAGAGCCCAACCCCACCTGACTACAGCCTCCCTTCAGGTAGTTGCAGACAGCAATGAGGTCTGCCCTGAGCCTCCTCTTCTCCAGGCTGCACCCCCCCAGCTCCTTCGGCCTCTCCCTGCCATGGGCAGGGACACCTCTCCACTAGCCCAGGTTGCTCAAGGCCTCACCCAACCTGACCTTGAACACCTCCAGGGAGTGGGCACCTACAATCTCTCTGAACAAACCTCGTCAGCCCAAACCTGGCGACACCAACAAGACATTGCCACTGCACTTTCACTTCCACCAGCCACAGCTCCAGCTCACAGCCAGCACCTGTGGAGTCAGGGTGGCAAGATTTACGTTGCCATGCTGATGTCACCTTCACATGTGACTTCCCCCAGTCACAAGCTGCTCACAACCTGTCACCACCCCCTGTGAACTACATCAGGCCTCTTGCTTAACAGGGAAACAAGACTGAACAAGCTGGATCAGGTAGAGAGGAGGAAGGCACAGGGCATCACAGAATGGCTTGGATTGGAAGGGATCTTTAAGATCCAGTTCTAAGCATGGAACAGCTGACTACTGAGTGGTGGTGCAGCAAGAAAATCTCCAGGATGAGAGTTTAGAAGTTAGTGCAGCTGTAAAAGAGCTTCTGAATAGCTGAGAGAGATAGGTTTGTTCTGCCTTGAGGACAGCAGGCTGAGGGCAGACCTCATCACCATGGACCAGCACATAAAATAGGATGGAGACTCCCTTTGCACAAGCAGTGCCAGGGAGAAGACAAGGGGTGACAAGGACAAGTTCCTGCTAGGGACATTCTCATTGGGCTCCAGAGGGAAATGTTTCCCTATCAGTACAGGTGGACCCTGGAATCATCTCCCAAGGGACGCAGTAGAGTCCCCTGCCCTGGGCAGTTGGAAGGCTCAGCCTGACAGGGTGCTGGGCAAGCTTGTTCCAACTGCACTGGCACCTGGAAAGCTGGCAGCAGAGGAGCCTAGCAGTCTGGGATTCTCTTTCACAACTACGGGTTAAGTGAGCCAAAGACAGTGCCAAAACTCATCGGGGAGAATGCAAAGGTCAGAAGGAGAAGGGCAGGAAGCATGCGGCACAGAACAGATCTCTTTTCAAGCTCACACAGTGTTTAGACGCCTAGACAAAAAGCTCCTCCTGCTCCTTTCTTGCAGATGAAGCTTCCCTGAACTGAAGGAGCTTTATTCTCATGTCACAGCCAATGTCCACCACAGGCATGCATCAAAGAAACAGAGCTGCAGGCTTGGGCTGCAAGTGCTGCTTCAAGGAAGAAAGCAAAGTGAAGGAAACAGAAGAATCCTGGCCGCTCTCAAGCACACCTCTTCCTGTGGCCAGGGTGGGGTGGAAGCCCTCCAGAGAAGGAGACTCTACAGCCTCTCTGGGCAGCCTGCTCCAGGGTTCACTTTGACAGCAAGGCTTTTTCTTACCAAGCACACCCCACATATCTCCCATACCCTCTTGAAATCAGGGGTTGAGTGGGGCTTAAGTGAGAGAGCAGATCTACTACTACACCAAAACTGTCTTTTGTGTTGTTTGCTACTAATTCCTCTGGTGCTACCATTAGCCATGGGCAGCTGGAGGAGGCTGGAAGGCTTTGCAGAGCAGCCTGATGCAGCTGGCAGCACAGAAACTCAATGCACACTTGCCCTCTGGGAGGATGTAATTCCCTGGTTGGGTCTGCAAGAGCTTGGTAGCCCAGCTGAGGTGCAGCCTGCTCCCAAGTTCCCCAAACCATGCACTTTGTGGGTCTGCAGAGGCTGAGCAAGAGGAGGCTCTGCTGTCGGTGTGCTGGAAGGGGGTCAGATGCCCACAACTGAAAGCCTCCAGAGGAGACTCCACAACCTCTCTGGGCAGCCTGCTCCAGGCCTCCAGCACCCTCACAACAAACAACTTTCTCCTCCTGCTCACATGGAACCTCCTGGCTGCCACTTTGTGCCCACTGCCCCTTGGCCTGGCCCTGGGCACCACTGACAAGAGCCTGGTCCCAGCTTCTTGTCCCGCACAGCTCCTTTAGCTCTTACTGAGCATTGCTTAGCTGCCCTCTGGGGCTGCTCTTCTCCAGGCTCAACAGCCCCAGGGCTCTTCGCCCTTCCTCACCAGACAGCTGTTCCAGGCTCTTCAGCATGCTCTTCCAAAGAGAAGGCACACAAGAGATCTGATTGTGGCTACATAAACCAAAGGTGTGGAGTTGGAAAGGTGCAGTCATGGGGCTGATGGGCACAGCCAGGCCTTCAGCACAGAGATACTGCCATGCCAGAGCCTCGTCAGCATTAACATGGTCTCAACAGACTTCTGGCTTTGGGGGATGAGGGTGAGGAGCAGTTGAGAGAAGTGGGGGTGTTTAGCCCGGGGAAAAGAAACCGCTGGAGCCAGGTGTGTTGGGGAGATTGGTCTCTTCTCCCAAGGAACAGCTGCTAGCAATCACACACAACCACAGAACACTGAAATGGACCTCCAGAGGGCTTCGAGTCCAACCCCCTGCCAGAGCAGGACAAGAGGAAATAGCCTGAAGTTGTGCTAGGGGAGGTTTAGGTTGGACACCTCCAGGGAGAGGGCAACCACAGCCTCCCTGGGCAACCTGTGCCAGTGTCTCCCCACCCTCACTCAAAACAATTTCTTCCTCATCTCCACTCTCAATCTCCCCTCTCCCAGTTCAAAGCCATTGTCCCTCATCCTGGCATCACCTGGGACTTGTCAAGTCCCTTCCCAGTTCTCCTGGAAGCCCTTCAGGCATTGGAAGGCTGCTCTAAGGACTGCCTGGAGCCTTCACCAAGCTGAAGAAGCCCAGCTTGCTCAGCAGAACCACAGACTTCACCTTCACATTGCAGATTTGGCAAGCCAGTTGGCCTGGGATCTGGCAAAAGCATGGGCGTGGATTCACCTTCCCCCAACCACAGGCCCCAAAATAAGACATGCCTCAGGGTCAGGAGCAGGAATCTCTTCTATGTCACTAAAACCACATGCAAATACTTGGAGCTGCTAATTCTCCTTAACTGCTGGAAAGGAAGCAGGGAGAGAAGCAGCTCCCCAGCCCTACCCTCAGTCTCCAAGGCTCCAGCCTCACTGCCACATCTGCTGGGCAAAGCAGACCTCCTTGGCACCCATCAGCTGTGGTGCTGCTTGCAGTCCTGGCTGTAAACTCACAGGTTTGACCTCTTGCAGAGAGCAAGCACGACCCAGTGGCACTATGACCTGGGTGGGGGCATAACTGGGATGCTTTGGGCTTGTGAGGTTTTGTTCTGGCTCCTGGCTGACAGCTTGGTGAGAATCCAAACGTGCAACAAGCAAGCTTGAGGATCCTTCCTCCTCTGCAAGGCGTTTGTTAAAGGCAAAGCGAAGCCTCCTCCTGCATCCTCCACAGCCCTACACTTGCAGGGGTGTTTGCTAAACAGCCTGGACTGGGGGAAGGGTGAGAAACGACCTAAAAGCTTTTCTGTAAGAGGCTTAGCTGCTGAAGCTGGTAGCTGCAAAACAGGGGATCTGAAGTCCCAAAAGCAGGAGTAGATTCTGCTCACACCAGGTACACATCCAAGGGTCTTTCTGTGTGGGATTAGAGATGGATTCACACACTGCAAAACCAGCTTTGCTGAAGAAACAAAATGCAACCTCCTCCATAAACAACACAAGAAAAAGCAGCACATAACCCAAGTTGCTGGTGCTGACCTTAGCAAGGCAGGCTTTGTTCCCTGCTTCACCAGCCCTCAGTTCTCACTTGATGAACTGCAGGCACCTACTAGAAGGATATTCCTACATTTTTAGTCCAGAAAAACCATACAGCAACCATAGGTTGGTGGACTCAAAATGCAGTGGAGATGGTGTATCAAAGTCAGATGCTTAACCATCAGAAGCCTCAAACTGGGGGCAGGAGCCCTGGCAGCAAGGCAGGACTCAGCGGTACTTCCACCGTGTGCTCAGGTGGGGGTTGAGACTCAGTCTGCTGCAGCAGGAGCCTAGGCAGCAGAAGCTGGGCTGGCACTCAGTGCTGGGATCAGCACTCAGCTGGGAGACCACACCTGGCACCCTGCTGCTGTCTCTGCTCTTTCTGATGCCAACGGAGAGATCTTGCGTCTGTATCCTTCCCTTTAACCCTGCAGATAAAGGAAGTCTGTCAGCCCAGAGAGAAGGGGGCAGCAGCAGAGACCTCACAGGACACGACAGGGCCTTCAGAAAGAGGAAAACAGGAGTGGAAGAACATGGAGGAACAGCAAAAAGGCCAGGCCAGGCAGGCCAGAATGGTTCTGTGGAGCCATTTGAAAGTGGATGATTTGAGCTTCACTTCTGAGCATTCTGCTAACCTCCACTCGCTGACAAGAAATACCCCAACTGCTAGGTTTAATTTGGACTAGGAGAGGTCAGGGGTTAGCCTGCTGGCCAGCAGCTCCAACAAGGATCTGGGGATGCTGGGGTGCAGCAATTTCTCAATGAGCCAGCAATGTGTCCTCATGGATAATAAGGCCAATGGGGTGCAGGAAGAAGAGTGTGGCCAGCAGGGCAAGGGAGGCTTTCCTCTGCCTCTATGCTGTCCTGAGGTCATATGTGGAGTATCAGGGCCAGTTGTGGCCCTCCCAGTTCCAGAGAGACAGAAGACTGCTGGAGAGAGTCATAGGGAGCCTCCAAGGCTGCTGAGGGGCCTGGAGCAGCTCTGTGAGAAGCAAAGGCTGAGAGCTCTGAGGCTGAGAGCCTGGAGAAGAGCAGCCCCAGAGGGCAGCTAAGCAATGCTCAGCAAGAGCTAAAGGAGCTGTGGGGAGCAAGAGGCTGGAGCCAGGCTCTTGTCAGTGGTGCTCAGGGTTAGATCAAGGGGCAGTGGGCACAAAGTGGCACCCAGGAGGTTCCCTGAGAGCAGGAGGAGAAAGTCATTTGGTGTGAGGGTGCCGAAGGTCTGGAGCAGGCTGCCCAGAGAGGTTGTGGAGTCTCCTTGTCTGGAGAACTTTCAATGCTCCCTAGACATTGTGCTCCTGGGTGCCCTGCTTCACAGTATCACAGTATCACAATATCACCAAGGTTGGAAGAGACCTCACAGATCATCAAGTCCAACCCATTACCACAGAGCTCAAGGCTAGACCATGGCACCAAGTGCCACGTCCAATCCTGCCTTGAACAGCTCCAGGGACGGCGACTCCACCACCTCCCTGGGCAGCCCATTCCAGTAGCCAATGACTCTCTCAGGGAAGAACTTTCTCCTCACCTCAAGCCTAAATTTCCCCTGGCGTAGCTTGAGGCTGTGTCCTCTTGTTCTGGTGCTGGCCGCCTGAGAGAAGAGAGCAACCTCCTCCTGGCTACAACCACCCCTCAGGTAGTTGTAGACAGCAATAAGGTCTCCCCTGAGCCTCCTCCAAGCTAAACAATCCCAGCTCCCTCAGCCTCTCCTCCTAGGGCTTGTGCTCGAGGCCTCTCACCAGCCTCGTTGCCCTTCTCTGGACACGTTCAAGCATCTCAATGTCCCTCTTAAACTGGGGGGCCTCTTAAACTGGGGGGGGAGCTGCTTCAGCAGGAGGCTTGGACTGTGTGATCTCCAGGAGTCCCTTGCAATATCTACCATGCTGTGTATGATTTGGGAATGCTTGCAAAACCACGCCAAGATGAGCTGCAGGAAATGTTGTGCTTAAACCTGTGGCTCTGCTGCACGGACACTGCGGATCAGCGTCCACACTGCAGGCAGCAGGTTCGTGCGCAGCTCTGAAAGGACCTAGGAAGGGCTCCAGCTAAGGGAACAGCCTCCTCCTCCTCCTTGCAAAGTTAACTTCAACACTCGTCTAAGCCACTGGAGGAACAGTGCTGCCCTCAGCCTGCTGTTGGAAATCAAAGCAACGCCCATGCTAAGCTGAAGGCAACCCATGGAGCTGTGCTCCACGCAAGCCGTTTCCCCAGCGGCTGACTCCACGCCTTCGTTTTGAAGCAGAAGGGTCCGGCCCGCATGAAAGGTGTGGGTTACCATGAAGTGAACAGCAGGTCACTTCACGCAAGTGACCACAGAGCAGTTCATCTCTTCTACATAACAACGAAAAGGAAATAGTTTCAAGCAGTCCTTGAAAGGAAACAAATCCTCTGATCTTCCCTGAAAGGGCTTCTCAGCCCCCAGCACAGGCTGCCCAGGGAAGGGGCTGAATTCTCACCACTGCAGGTGTTTCCAAGAGGCAGAGATGTGGCTCTGAGGGCCATGGGTTAGCCCCAGCCTTGGCAGAGACAGAGAATGGTTGGACTGGATGATCTGCAAGGGCTTTCCCAACCTAAACCATTCTGTGCCTCAGTGCTGCACTAAAATCACAGAATACAGAATCATAGAATCACAGAATTAGCCAGGGCTGGAAGGGACCACAAGGATTATCCAGTTCCAACCCTCCTGCCATGAGCAGGGACACTCCACCCGAGATCAGGCTGCCCACAGCCTCATCCAGCCTGGCCTTAAACACCTCCAGAAATGGGGCCTCAACCACCTCTCTGGGCAACTCATTCCAGGCTCTCACCACAAGACCCCAAAGCCCACCAAGCCCAGGCCAGGAGCATTCAAAGGTTTCCTTCTGGTGGTCAGGTGCTCTGGATGAACACGGGCTAGTCAACTAGACGGGAGTTGCACCAGAACGCACCCCTCTGGCACTTACAGCTGCAGTGGGCTCTATCCCAGTTATCCTGATTCAGGCAACTACTGGGAAAGACTTTCGACAAGGGCTTGTGGTGCCAGGAGGGACGATGGTTTTGAGCTGGGAGAGAGGAGACTGAGTGTGGAGATGAGGAGGAAATTGTTGAGAGTGAGGGTGGGGAGGCATTGGCACAGGTTGCCCAGGGAGGCTGTGGCTGCCCCCTCCCTGGAGGTGTTCTCAGCCAGGCTGGATGAGGCCCTGAGTAAGTTGGGCTCCACGGCAGGGGGTTGGAACTTGATGACATTTGAGGTCCCTTCCGACCCAACCCATTCTCTAGGATTCTTTGAAACAAGCACATCTGAGCACTTCCAGCTACTTTCACAGGTCCTGTCACTGCTCTACCAAGTGCTTAGCTGCCCCCTCTGACAAAGCAGCTGCCTGGGTTTGGTCTGCACCAGAGCCACAACTGCCTCTCCCAGTGTGTTCCTACAGTCACAGTTCACAGAGAGCAGCAGCACCTCGGGCAGAAGTGCTGGCACAGCTGGCACTGGCACTGTGCAGTTCACTGCTCTCTAGCAGCACACAGGCTGGGGGTGCCTGCTTTGCATGGCACAAGCCTGGAAAAAAGTTGCGTTACTACAACACAGGCACTGTGCTGCTATTGCCCTTCTCTAAGGTCCCCACTGCCAAGTAAACCACAGTGCACTTCTCCAAACCCTCTTAGGACACCCTTTAACACTGCAAGCTCAGGAGACACAGAACGACAGCATCCCACCACAGAATGGCTCTGGGGATCATCCCTTGAAGAGATGAGGAGGGGGTGGAGGTGGAAGTCAGTCCTGCAGCAGTCAGAAATTATCAGAGAATGGGCTGGGCTGGAAGGGACCTCCAAAGCTCATCCAGTTCAAAACCCCCCTGCACTCAGCAGGGACATCCTCCACTAGGGCAGGTTGTCCAAAGCCCTGTCCAGCCTCACCTGGAATATCTCCAGGGCTGGAGCCTCAACCACCTCCCTGGGCAACCTGTTGTGGTGCTCGAGCAGTCTCATAGCAAAGAACTTGTTCCTCACTTCCAATCTCAATCTGCTCTGCTCTAGTTTGAAGCCACTGCCATTGCTCCAGCCAGCAAGCTGCTTCTGCACAGCCAGCCCCGTGGGATTCCTGTGGGAATCCAAGCTCCCAGAACTCAGAGCTCACACCTCCAAGGCACTCACATCTCACCTGTGTGCCCAGGCTGGGAAGCCTCCACCTACCACAGGCCAACCATAAACCACCAGCTCTGGGTGTGAGGACCAGGGATGGGGACTCCACCACTGCCCTGGGCAGCCTGGGCCAGACCTTGACAACCCTTTAATGGAAGAAGTTCCTTCTAATGTCCAACCTAAACCTTCCCTGCCACAACTAGTGGCCATTTCTGCTTTTCCTGTCACTCATTACTAGGAAAAAGAGCCCAGCCCCCAGCTCACTGCAGCCTCCTCTCAGGAAGGCCCTCAGCCTCCTCTTCTCCACACTGCACACCCCCAGCTCCCTCACCTGCTCCTCCTCAGCCCTCTTCTCCAGACCCTTCCCCACCTTTGGTGCCCTTCTCTGGACCTGCTCCAGACTCTCAATGTCCTTCTCGGAGTGAGTGGCCCAAAACTGAACCCAGCACTCAAGCTGTGGTCTCAGCGGTGCCCAGTCCAGGGGCACGATCCCTGCCCTGCTCCTGCTGGCCACACCATTGCTGATGCAGGCCAGGATGCTGGTGGCCTTCTTGGCCACTTGGGTACACAATGCTAGCTCATCTTCATCTGGCTGTCCAGCAACACCCCCAGGTCCTTTATCACCAGGCAGTTTCCAGCCACTCTGTTCCCAAGCCTGGAGCCTTTGTGGAGTTGTTGTGACTCAGGTCACAACAGGTGACTGCAGCACCTGGCGTATGGCCTTGTTGAACCTAATCCCACTGACCTTAGTCCATCAATCCAGCCCGGACAGGTCCCTCTGTAAGGCCCTTCCTAGGGTGTTTTTGGGCCCAGCCAGGTTATGTTTTACCCAAGGAAGCATCCACCCACATAATGTCACCACAGTGAGCTCTGCAGAAAAGCAGGGGTAGAGACCTGAGAGGGAAAGGACAGGACAGCTGGCTTTAGCTGAAGGTGTTTCATCCCTCTGTAGCAGCTTTTGTCATAAACAGAGACAAAGTAACAGGATCTGCTAGAGAAATCCAATTTCTGGGAGTGCAATGGCAAGATGGTGACCATCACCTTCCACAGGGTGTGATAAAGTCTCTACCCTGGGAATTCCCACCAGCAAGAAGGATATCTTTCTTGGGTGCAGTGGGCTTTTGGAGACTACACATGCCTGCATTCAGTCAGATTGTTAAACCTTTGCAAGAGAAACAATTTTGAGTGGGGACCTGAGCAACAGGTAGCACAGACTGTACAAAACTTCCACAGGAGAGAATAACTTATGCTGAGGCAGCTCCTCCCTATGGTGATCTCTCTGATCAGGCAAAGAACTATGCTTTGTTCACAGATGGTTCCTGTTGTCATGTTGGGAACAAGCGAAGATGGAAGTCAGCAGTCTGGAGTCCTACCAGGAGAGTTACCGAAGCGAGAGATGGAGAAGGAGAATCCAGTCAGTTCGCTGAGGTAAAAGCTGTCCAACTTGCTCTTGATGTGGCTGAATGTGAAACCTGGCCTATCCTTTACCTCTACACCGACTCATGGATGGTAGCCAATGCTCTATGGGGTTGGCTAAAGGACTGGAAGAAGCATGGTTGGCAGAGGAAAGGAAAGCCTATTTGGTGTGCTGATCTATGGCAGGACATTGATGCACGGCTGGAGAGAACTCCAGTGAAGGTGCGGCACGTAGACGCACACATGCCCAAGAGCAGAGCCACTGAGGAACACCAACACAACCAGCAGGCAGACCAAGCTGCTAAGATTTCTCAAGTTGATACCAACTCTGATCTTGACCTTGATTGGAAACACCGAGGTGAACTGTTCCTAGCTCGGTGGGCCCATGATTCATCTGGACATCAAGGCAGAGATGCAACATACCGATGGGCACGCGATAGGTCAATTGACTTGTCCATGGACGCTATCACCCAAGTCATCCATGACTGTGACATTTGTGCTGCTATTAAGCAGGCTAAGCGAATCAAGCCCTTATGGTGTGGTGAAAGATGGTCAAAGTACAAGTATGGAGAAGCCTGGCAGATTGACTACATCACTTTACCTCGATCTCGTTCTGGCAAGCAGTATGTGCTAATGATGGCAGAGGCTAGCACCGGATGGCTGGAAACCTATCCAGTTCCACATGCTACTGCTCGTAACACCATTCTTGGCTTGGAGAGACAAATCATGTGGAGACATGGAACTCCAGAGAGAATCGAGTCAGACAATGGCATTCATTTCAAGAACAATCTTGTGAAGAACTGGGCCAAAGAGCACAGTACTGAGTGGCTCTACCACAGACCCTACTGTGCATCAGCTGCAGAGAAGACTGAGCACTACAATGGTTTGCTGAAAACCACTCTGAAAGCCATGGGAGGTGGAACTTTGGAAAACTGGGACAAGCATTTAGCACAAGCAACTCGGTTGGTAAATAGCAGGGCTACTCTAAACAGAGCAGGACAGTTTTGGTACAAACAGATTTGGTCCAAGCAGTAGACAGTGATAAAGTTCCTGTAGTAGACAAAAAGAATCTGCTAGGAGAACTGTTTGGGTATTTTCTCCTTTGGGCGAAGGGAAGCCTGTCTGAGGGGTGGTGTCTGCTGAAAGGCTTGGTCACTCCTACTGGGTAAAGCAGGAGAATGGTGAAGTCCAATGTGTGCCACAGAAAAATCTAACCTTAGCTGAGAGAGTTGAAACTGTATCACTATAATACAAACTGTTAGGAGTTTGTGTTTTGGGTACAACCTGGCATTCAAAGGAAGATGCTATGAGGAATTTAGGGTACACACACCACGAACCCTAAGTCACCTGGGACGCCCTGTCTTCATCTGATCTGTGAAGAGAGAAACCATTTCCTGTTTTCCAAGCTTTTGAACCACCTTCATCTGAGATAGCCAGAATGAGGAATGAACTGAAAATGTGGACTTTACTATTCACTGTTGTACATAATTGTTTTAGATGGGACAGATAATTTCACACAAAACAAGGAATGGTATAGAGGGGTGGATTGTACTGGTTGGAGGCCGATTGGAGTATTCTAGTAAGATAAATCAGATCACTGGTTGTGGAAAGAAAGCACTGCTAAAGTCTGTATTGTTCATTGGTTTGTTAAAAGCCAAAAGGATAAACATATAAACCAATACAAAGCCAAAGTATAAGCAATTTGTCCCTCTTACCTCAGAGCGTTTGCTCCCTTCACTTCTCCGCTCTAATATTTTCTACTAACAGACAAGAAAGCTTTGCTGGTTGGGAAAGAAAGGGAGAGAGAGAAGGTGGTGTTTGCCTCTGCTGGGCTTGTTTTCTTTGTCCAGGAGGGAATTTGGATTTCTGTATCATTTCTAACTCATATATAATTGTAAGTCCCTGTAAATACATTAGAATCATAGAATCAGTCAGGGTTGGAAGGGACCACAAGGATCATCCAGTGCCAACCCCCCTGCCATGGGCAGGGACACCCTACCCTAGAGCAGGCTGTCCAGAGCCCCAACCAGCCTGGACTTAAACACCTCCAGGGGCCTCAACCACCTCCCTGGGCAACCCATTCCAGGGTCTCACCATTCTCATGGTGAAGAGCTTCCTCCTCACGTCCATTTTGTATATATGCTTGCAAATTCAGCTTTGCAGTAAATAGAGCTTTATTTTCCAAGTTGTCTGAGCTGGTCTGATGAATTTCAATAGTAGGGGGGAAGTATTTCAGCCCACTACAGAATCCCCAGCTGCTCCTAGGCACATCCCAAAGCCTTCCTAACAAGCAAACATCCCCTCTGTGTACAAACAGGGTACCTGGCACAATGCTCCACTTCAGAGTCAAACTTTTCAATGCCTGGTAAATTTTTAGTTGAAAGTGGAAGGAGAGCCCATGCCAGAAGCCTGAGATGCCAGCTGGGTGGCAGGAGGTCAAAATATGGCACCAAGAGATTTTATGGATGCGTTTCAAGAGATCCTCCTTAAAAGCACTCTGCTGTCTAGGAAGGCAAAGATTTCCACCACCAGGAATGCTCAGCAACAGACTTTGTGACTCTTTTCAGTCAAAGACAATACCTTTAACAGTCTCCTTCAGAAGCTGCAGGGTCTCCTGAAGGTGGTGAGAACTCTGTCTCTGTTTGCTGAAGTTAAGAATAAAAAGGATGTGTTAAACACTAGAGGTTTGGTGTAAACTGTCCTCTACAGAAAACAAACTCCACAAAAACCATCCCAAAAGTGACAACAAGAGTCCCAGAATGCTGGGGCTTGGAAGGGACCTCTAGAGATCATAGACTAATAGAACTGACCTGAAGTTCCAACTCCCCTGCCAATGGCAGGGACACATCACACTACAGCAGGTTGCTCAGAGCCACATCCAGCCTGACCTTAAAGACCTCCAGAGACGAGGCTTCCACCACCTCCCTGAGCAACCTTTTCCAGTGTCGCATCACCCTCATGGTGAGGAACTTCTTCCTCACATTCAATCTGAATCTACTCACTTCTAGTTTTGCTCCCTTCGCCTTGGTCCTATCACTACCTGACACCATAAAAAGTCCCTCCCCAGCTTTACTGTAGCCCCCTTCAGATACTGGAAGGTCACAATAAAATAAACCCTCTAACACAGGGTCGCCCACAGCAGGCTGCACAGGGATGTGTTCAGGTAGGTTTGGAATCACTCCAGACAGACCCGGAAGTCAGAGCTGGCCAGCTAAAGAAAGCACAACAGAGCCCCAAACTTTAACCCTTTCTCTGCCTGTGCTGCAGGAGAAGGCCAAGTTCAACTGAGACAACTGCTCCATATTCTCTACTTAGACAAGTCTGGAAGGTTCAGCCAGTGCCATCACTGACTCTGCAGCACAAAGTCTTTCAATGTGCTGGATTTCACCAGCTATCAACACAGGGAAATAAATAAGGAGACAGCAAAGCCCAGCTGAAACTGACCTGTGTGCTCAGCCTGCCTGTGCCTCCACACAAACTTGCCCTCTGTCACCAAAGCATTGCAGTTGCCACCTGAACCCAGCTAAGGGTGACAATTCCCATGCCATTAGCATAAAGGTCAGCACTTACACTGGCAAGTGACATGTAATGGCATTGGAGACACACACAGCTAAGCTAATACACTAATAGACCAGCAGGGGAACTGGAAGACACTCCAAGATAGGAAGCTCTTTGTCAGTCAAGGAAATTAAAGGTGTAGGCTGTGCTGGACCTGGAGAGATGGCAGCTTTAAGCATCCTTCCTGAAGCAATGCTGCTAAAGCTCTTCTCCTCAGATGGATTCACAGACTCTCAGAATGCTTTAAGTTCAAAGAGATCTTAAAGCCCATCCAGCTCCAACCCCCTACCATGGGCAGGGTCACCTCCCACCAGCACAGCTTGCTCAAGGCCTCATCCAGCCTGGCCTTCAACACCTCCAGGCAGGGGGCAGCCACAGCCTCCCTGGTCAGCCTGTACCAGTCTCTCCCCACCTTCACTCTCAACAACTTCCTCCTCATCTCCACACTCAGTTTCCTCTCTCCCTGCTCAAAGACATTGTCCTTCATCCTGGCACTCCCAGCCCTTGTCTAAAGTCCCTCCCCAGCTCTCCTGAAGCCCCTTCAGGTACTAGAAGGCTACTCTGAGGTCTGCTTGGAGCCTTCCCCTCCCCAGTCTCAACAGCCCCAGCCTGTCCACACAGGGGAGCTTCTCCAGCCCTCTCATCATCTCTGTGGCCTCCTCTGGAGCCTCTCTAGCAGCTCCAGGTCCTTCTTGTGCTGGGGGCCCCAGAGCTGTTTGCAGTGCTGCAGGTGGGGTCTGAGCAGAGCAGAGCAGAGGGGCAGAATCCCCTCCCTGTGCTGCTGCTGTCCCTGCTCTGGCTGCAGCCAGCACACAGCTGGCTCTGGGCTGCCAGCCACCAGTGCTGGCTCCTGGGCAGTTGGTCACCAACTGACACTCCCAAGGCCTTTTCCTGGATACAGCAAGGCTGCAAAAGCTCTTATCTTACCACCACACAGCTACTGCTTCACATGGTACAAGAGCCAAGAAGGAAACTGGCTCAGGAAGATCTCCTTCCACACTGCTGCAATTTGAGGGGGCTGCTAGAGAATTACAATCTCTTCTTTTACAGTACCACAGAGAATGGTAGGGTTGGAAGGGACCTTTGGAGATCATCCAAATCCTGCCAGAACCTACACTGCCAAGGCAGGTTCATCTAGAGAAGGTGAACACAGAAATACATCCACGTGGGCTTGGAATTTCTCCAGAGATGGAGACTCCACAACCTCCCTGGGCAGCCTGCTCCAGGGCTCCAGCAGCATTAAATTACTTCTGGTGTTACAATTTGTGCCCAATACCCCTAGTCCTGTCACTGGGCACTGCTGAACAAAGTCTGGTGCCACCCTTCTGACACCCAACCTTGAAGTATTGATCAGCATTGCTCAGATCCCCTCTGGGGCTGCTCTTCTGCAGGCTCTCAGCCCCAGGGCTCTTAGCCTTTCATCCTCACAGACCTGCTCCAGGCCCCTCAGCAGCTTTGGAGCCCTCTTCTGTGCCTTCTCCAGCAAGCCTCTGTCCTTCTTAGACCAGGGAGCCCAGAACTGGGCAGAGCACTCCAGAGGTGGCCTCATCAGGGCAGAGCAGAGAGGAAGGAAAACCTCCCTCAACCTGCTGGCCACACTCGTCTTGCTGATGGTTTTTTTTCCACTCCTTCCTACTTCTCTTTCCAATGAAAGCTCAGTGCCACTTCCCCACCAGATCCACACCAGATGATGTTCACTCACTGGAGCACCAAGCCCTTGTCCCAGTTGGGACGTGCTTCATCTGAACTCCACTTAAATAAAGCAAGCTGTCACCAATACACATGGGCACAAGGCTGAGGCCCTCAACTTTTTTTGCCTAGGTCTCCACTGACAACCTCTCTCCTCACACTTCCTGAGCTGAAGTACCACAAGATAGGGACTACGACTCACTATAAGTGAAGACCGTGACCACCTGAGGAGCCGGAACATAAACAAGTCTATGGGACCTGGCGAGACACCATTAGGGCAGAGCCCTGAAGGAACTGGCCAATGGAGTCAAAGAGCCACTCTTCAGGATAACTGTGATGTCCTGACAGTAAGGATCCTGAAGACTGGGAAGAGGGAAATATCACAGCCACTTTTAACATGGGCAGAAAGGAGGCTCCTGGGAACTACCAACCTGGCAGCCTCACCTCTGTGCCTGGGAAGATCATGGAGCAGATCCTCCCAGAGGCTCTGCTCAGGCCCATGGAGCACAGCTAGCATGACCTCACCAAGGGCAAGTCCTGCCTGACCACCTGGACGCTTTCCACAGGAGAGTGACTGCATCAGAGGACAAGGGAAAGGCAGCAGATGTCATCTGGCTGGACTTCTGCAAGGCCTCTAACAGCCCCCACAACAGCCTTCTCTCTAAGCCAGACAGACATGGATCTGATGGGTGGAGTGTGCAGGGGACAAGGAATTGGTTGGATGATCACATCCAGAGGCTCAACAGATCAGTGTCCAGAGGGAGATGGGTGACAATAGACTGGCCTGTGTTGGAACCTAGTGCTGTTCAATACCCTCAGCAGTGACATGAACAGGGAGACTGAGGCATCCTCAGCAGCTCTGCAGGTGACAGCAGGCTGAGTGGTGTGGTTGGTAGGACTGAAGGATGGGATGGCATCCAGAGGGACCTGGACAGGCTGCAGAGCTGGGTTGAGGACAGCCTCAGAAGGTGCAGGAAGGCCAAGGGCAAGGTCCTGCACCTAGGTCTTGGCAACTGTTGGTATCAATCCAGGCTGGGAGTGATGAAATTGAGAGCAGCCCTGCAGAAAAGGCCTTGGGGGTGTTTGTGGGGGGAGAAGCTGGGCAGGAGCCAGCAATGGGCACTGGCAGCCTGGGCTGCATCCTAAGCAGGGGCAATGGTGTGAAACTACAGCAGGACAGATTTACTTTAGGTATTAGGAAGAAGTTATTTACTATGAGGGTGGTGGAACACTGGAACCCGTTCTCCAGGGAGATGGTGAAGGCCCCATCTCTGGAGTCATCCAAGGTCCAGCTTGATGAGGCCATCAGCAGCCTCATTTAGGTGGGCATGTTGGGAAAGATGACCTTTGGAGGTACCCTCCAGCACAGAGCATCCTATCATTGATCGTACTTCACCATTCCGGGTGAGTAACGGGTTGGACTTGATGATCTATGAGGTCTCTTCCACCCTTGGTAATACTGTGATACTGTGATTCCATGAACTTTGGCCTTTGGAGGTCTGTCTGGCCCTGTCTGTGCCTCCAACACTGGCAGCACAGAGCAGCTCAAGACCCTCAGGTTCTAAAGCACCCCTCTGAAAAGCCAGGTTTTGGAGGTTATCTCAAGGACCCCATCTCCTGGAGAGCAGACTTCCAGTACCTGAAGAGGCTACAGGAAGGCTGCAGAGGGACTGTTCCCAAAGGCCTGCAGGGACAGGACAAGGGACGAGGGTTTGAAATGAGAGCAGAATAGACTGAGATTGGATGTGAGGAACAGGTTCTTTGCCATGAAGCTGCAGGAACACCACAACAGGTTGCCCAGGGAGGTGGTTGAGGCCCCAGCCCTGGAGATATTCCAGGTGAGGCTGGACAGGGCTGTGGGCAACCTGCTCTACTGGAGGATGTCCCTGCTGAATGCAGAGGAGGTTGGACTGGATGACCCTTGGAGGTCCCTTCCAAACCCAGACCATTCTCTGACTTGTTTCCACACACAGCTGAGTCTGTGCAGAACAGCCTGGACCCAGCTCTCTGCAAAGCCTTCAGAAGCCTTCCCACACAACAAGGGCTCTGGGATCCACATCATGAGGGAGGACCTCATGGCACATTTACCTCAATCTACATATGCAGCCACAGCCAGGCCTCCTCAATCTGCTCCTGAAAAGGTTACACAGATTTTTAACGATCCAGCAGAGAAACAGAGTCTGGATTATTTTTGTCTGAGCATTTTTCCTTCCCAAGGTGTCCTTCTGCCCCAGTTAAAACACCTTTAATTCTGCAGCCATTAGGCAAGGCCAGACTCAAATTGCTGTTAAACCTGTGCGAGTCCTAGGCCACCCATATTTAATACCCCAGTTAAGCAGTGCAGTGATCAGATGCGAGGGAGAATGTTTAAGTCACCCCCAGCACAGAAAGCCATAGAGGTGATGGAGAGGGTACAGAGGAGGCCAACAAGATGATCAGAGGGCAGGAGAATCTCCCATGTCGGGACAGGCTGGGAGAGTTGGGGCTGCTCAGCCTGGAGAAGAGAAGGCTCCAAGCAGACTTCAGAACAGCCTTCTATTACCTGAAGGGGCTCCAGGAGAGCTGGGGAGGGACTTTGGACAAGGACTGGGAGTGCCAAGACAAGGGATAATAGCTTTGAGCTGGGAGAGGGGAGACTGAGAGTGGAGAGGAAGAAGAAATTGTTGAGAGTGAAGATGAGGAGACACTGGCACAGGCTTCCCAGGAACGCTGTGGCTGCGCCCTGCCTGGAGGTGTTCTCAGCCAGGCTGGATGAGGCCTTGAGCAAGCTGTGCTGGTGGGAGGTGACCCTGCCCATGGCAGGGGGTTGGAGCTCGATGGGCTTTGAGGTCCTTTCCAACCTAAACCATTCTATGATTCTATGAACCACAGCAGCTGTGCTCTTTCTGCACACATTCAGCTCAAGAGAGCTCAATAACTTATTGAAAAGCAGCACCTGGCCAAGCTTGGTTGAGTGTTGTGAGAAGCAATAACCCTCATGGAGAACAAGCAGTCAGAATGTGCTATTAAGAAGCCACTGTCTTAAGGACATTGTTAACTCTGAGTGGTCAAACATTCATCAGGAATACCTCCAAGTCTTGCAAATCTTCCAGGTACTTGATTAAATTGAGAGTTGTTGCAAGTTTTCATTAGCAGCTCATCAGACGTGTGGAGACGTGTTGGCTCTGGGTTTGACAGTGAAAGACTCACAGCAGCCTGAGATATGATTTGGAAATCAGAGTTTGTTGCACAGATCCCAGTTGAAAGGCATCCCAGCTGAATTAATGCTGCTCCACAGGCCCAAACCTAGCAAACCAAGGCAATCTCTCTGGATTTAAAGGGCTTTTTAGAACCCTGACTGCAAAAGTAGCCTTACTCTTTTCTCTGCCAACAAACAGGCCTGATGGCATTCCCTTTCCAAGCTCTAAACAGCTGCACAAAGCTGAAGCAATTCCAGTGCCCACCAAAACACTGCACAAACCAAAACAGCAGGCAGTGACAGGGCAAGGGTTGATGGCTTCAAATTGGAAGAAGCTTGACTGAGGTTAGACATGAAGTAGAAATTCTTCCCCATGGGGATGGTGAGGCACTGGAACAGGCTGTCCAGAGGAGCTGTGAGGGAGCCATGCCTGAAACTGTTCAAAATCAGGTTGGATGGGGCCTTCAGCAGCCTAGTGCTCTAGTAGATGTCTTTGCTTGTGGCAGGGGAGGTTGGAGCTAGATGAGCTTTAGGGTCCTTTCCAATCCAAGCCATTCTGAGATTCTATCAGGACTCCAATGCAACATTTCCTCAAACAATGGCAGCCAAGCCCACGCCCTCCAAGCTCAAGAGCACAGCTTCTGCTGACTCCGGCTGGCATTCTGTGACCGTTCCCCTTCACAAACAGGCACGAAAGCCACCAGGAATCAGTTCCAACCACATAGAGCCAAAGCAGTAGGACAGAGTCTGAAGGAATCCCTCCCAAACCCGCTGCTGCAGCAGGACACACAAATGCCATCACCAGCCAAAGGGACACAAGGAGCTTCCGTGACATCCCCTGCGAAGCTCTGCTAAGAGAGGCTGCCAGCATCATCAGGCAGCTTGATCAGCACCATGGCAATATGGCAGAGCTCCTCTTTTTTTAAGCAGAGCTCCTCTTTTCTCTCTTTACACCCTTGCCTTGTGCATTTACAGCGCCTGGAGGCTCAGAGGCCTTCTTTAATGAGGTTTTCACACAAGGCAGAATAAATTAGAAACCTTGATCAAAACAGGGCCTCCAGCAGGAACAGAGGGGAAAAAAAACAGATCCATGCTTCATGCACCCAAAGAAAGAGCCAAGTAACGCAGCCCAACAACCGGCAAGCAATTCCACAAGCCAACAGGGAGCACACCAGCCTGCCAGGTCACCAATGGTGCCAGTGCTGGAGAGGCCTCTCCTCCTCACCCCTCCTTCGGCCTTCCAGCCTCTTGCTCCCTGAGACCTTCAAGTTGCTGTCACCCAGCAAAAAATTCAGAGCCAGGAAAGCAGTGCAGCCCAAAGGCCCTCCAAGTCATCAGGATGCTCCCCATTTCCATGGCTTCTTTTGGAGCAGGAAGCAGCCTGCCTCAGCACAACTGCAAGCTAAGGGGACCAGACCCCCAGGCTGAGAGCACTGGGCTCACCCCCACATCCTACCTGTGCTTAAGGGACCATATGTCCCCTAGACCCTCTGAGGCAGAGGGGACCAGGCCCTCTCACAGTAGGGCAACAGATCTGAGCAGGGAGCTCCTCAAACTAAGGGGAACAGACCCCAGGGCTAGGGAGTCTGCACTCCCCAGCTCAGGGTAGCAGTGCCCATCAGCATGCCAAGGCTGAGGGGACTGCCCTCCCTAGCACAGGGTAGCAGGGCCCATCAGCATCCCAGGGCTAAGGGGACTGCACTCCTCAGCTCAGGGTTACCAGTGCCCCTCAGCATCCAAGGGATAAGGGGACTGCACTCCTCAGCTCAGGGTTACCAGTGCCCCTCAGCATCCAAGGGATAAGGGGACTGCACTCCTCAGCTCAGGGTTACCAGTGCCCCTCAGCATCCAAGGGATAAGGGGACTGCACTCCTCAGCTCAGGGTTACCAGTGCCCCTCAGCATCCAAGGGATAAGGGGACTGCACTCCTCAGCTCAGGGTTACCAGTGCCCCTCAGCATCCAAGGGATAAGGGGACTGCACTCCTCAGCTCAGGGTTACCAGTGCCCCTCAGCATCCAAGGGATAAGGGGACTGCACTCCTCAGCTCAGGGTTACCAGTGCCCCTCAGCATCCAAGGGATAAGGGGACTGCACTCCTCAGCTCAGGGTTACCAGTGCCCCTCAGCATCCAAGGGATAAGGGGACTGCACTCCTCAGCTCAGGGTTACCAGTGCCCCTCAGCATCCAAGGGATAAGGGGACTGCACTCCTCAGCTCAGGGTTACCAGTGCCCCTCAGCATCCAAGGGATAAGGGGACTGCACTCCCCAGCTCAGGGTAGCAGTGCCCATCAGCATCCCAGGGATGAGGGGACTGTACTCCCCAGCTCAGGGTTACCAGTGCCCATCAGCATCCCAGGGCTGAGGGGACTGCACTCCCCAGCTCAGGGTACCAGTGCCACCAGGGTCTCCGGGCTGAGGGGACTGCAGCGCTACAACTTGGGGATCAGCGCTCCCCGGAACTGAAGCAACTGCTGTTCACCCCGTGCCCCCGGGCCTCAGGGTCCCACACACTCCCGAGCTGAGAGAAGCAGAGCTCCCCAAGGCCTCCGCGGCTGAGGGGTCTGCAGTCGCCCGAGCTGAGGGGAGCAGAGTCCTCCCCGGAGGCCTGGACACCCTCCGCGGCTCCAGCGGGTCTGCAAGGGCCACCAACTGAGCTGAGCGGCCGGGCTCCCTGAGCCGCAGCTCTGCCCCGCCGCTACACAACCCCACCCCGCTGGGTGGCGGCGGCCCCGTCCCCGCTGTCACCCACCGGCCCGTCCCACCGTCACCGCCGCCGCCTTCACCCCTCGGGGCCTGAGGCCGGCCCCGCCGCCCGACCCCACGCTGATGCGGCGGCGGTAGCAGCGCCACTGGCTGCTCACCGTGCGGTGCGGAGCCCCACGACGGGCGGCGGCGAGTCGGGTCGGAGCGCCGGGCGGCTCCCCTTCGCGGCGGCGGCGGCGGCGGCCCCGTGTCCGTACGGCAGCGGCGGCGGGCGGGGCGGGGCGAGGCGGGCGGCCGCGCGCCTCACGTGACCGCGTGTCAGCCCGCGCCGCCATCTTGTACGGGCGGCCAGCGGCCGTCGGGGTGCTGCGGGCTGCTCGCCCGGGGCCGAGGCTAGGCCTTTCCGCTTTATAGGGCGCGAGAACCCGTGAGATATGCTGCCTGGAAGCCTCCTGAGTGCGTGTGGCCAATGGACCCGTTAACGTCCGGCACCAGCTGGCAGCTGCTGTGAGGTGCTCGGGCGGAAGCTGCCTGGAGGCCAGGCATTGGGCTCGGCCTTTAGGAGCTGTGTGTGCTGGACACTGGGACATCACGGGGGCAGTCGTTACAGTGAGGCTGATGAAACACTTGAAACAGGCTGCCCAGAGAGGCGGTGGAGGCCCCATCCCTGGAGATATTCAAGGCAGAACGTGATGGGGCCCTGAGCGGCGTGGTCTGCGTGGGGGTGTCCCTGCTGAGTGCAGGAGGCTTGGACAAGATGAGCTTTGAGGGTCCCTTCCAACCCAAGGTGTTCTATGATTCTGTAAGAATAGTGTGGCCAGCAGGAGCGGGGCAGGGGTCATCCACTTGGATTTGGTGCCTTGAGTGGTGGGTTCAGTTCGGAGCCCCTCACTCACAAGAGATCACTCCATTTGAAGAGCTGGAGCAGGTGCAGAGAAGGGCAACAAAGCTGGGGAAGGGTCTGGAGAAGAGGGCTGGGGAGAAGTAGCTGAAGGACCTGGGGGTGTTTAAAGTGGAGGAGGCTGTGAGGAGACCTCATTGCTCTCTACAGCTCCCTGACAGGAGGTTCTCTCAGGTAACAAGTGACAGGATGAAAGCAAATGGCCTCAAGTGGCACCAGGGAGAGTTTAGGCTGGACATCAGAAGAATCTTGTTTCCTGAAAGGGTTCTCAATCACTGGCCCAAACTGCCCGGGTTGGTGGTTGAATCCCTATCCCTGGAGGCGTTTCAAAGCTGCAGAGATGTGCTGAGGGCTATGGGTTAGCCCTTGGCCTGGTGTAGTTAGAATGGTTGTACTGGATGCTCTGGAAGGGCTTTTGCAACCAAAATGATTCTGTGACTCAGTACTGAAGCTACACTCTGCTTGAGTGGGGAACTGTTCCCTTTCTGCAGGGAAAGTGCACTCCAAGGCCAGGGCAAGTGTGTCCTGCCTTGAGAGCTGCAAGAGCAAAGGCTGCACTGTAGGAGCAAACTCCCTTGTCTGCTTTTATGTCAGTTTCCTGTTGCTGTTCCCCACCGTTTGCTTCTGCTCACCTTCCTTGTAAGATCAAGAGCTGTGGAGAGGTGAGAAGTGAGTTGTTGTCCAGAAGTGCTAGTTAAAGTGAAAGAACGGCACAGTTTCTCTGGGGAGGGACCTCTGGGGATCATCTTCTGCCCAGCTGGAAAGAGGCTAACCTTTAGTTCCATGAATACCAACTCCTCACGTTGTGTCTCAGTCCTTGCACTCCGTAAACGCTACCTTGTCCATCCCCCAAAAAACAGGTGCCTTTTTTTTCCTACCTGAAAGGGTCTGGAGGATATTGTGGTGTCCACAAGGCCACAGAGCCTGGGTTTCTGTGGGTCTCTTCCCCCAGCATGGGAAGATCTGCAGGGTCTGGTGAAAGCTTTTCCTGGCTTGCTGGCGTTCCTTATCTCTCCGAGGTGGTTGCTAACCAGCAAATCGCGGAGATAAGAGGAGCCTCACCACATCCAGCTACCTCCCTGCTAGGCAGGAGGAGGAGGGAAGGGCGTGGGAGAGGCTGTCTGTGTCAGTGTGTGACAGGAACAGCAAGCAAGAGGCAGGATGTGCTGGCTGGGTCACCTCAGCATGTAGCGACCTAACCCAAGAGCCTCGGGACTCGATCTGATGGATGAGTGGCTGCACACAGTCCCCAGGCAAAGCGCAGACAAAGCCTGGGTCAGGAGTGACTTCTGCAGAGGGACTGGTGGAACAGTGGTCCTCTGTGAAGACTTACCAGAGGCTGCAGGTCCTTCCAAAGGAGGAGCCTCTGCCTAATAAAATACAAGTTTAGAGCCAAGGTGGAAGTCAGCCTTTGAGATCTGCCATCACCTGCCACTCTTTGCTTGCTGTGTTCTAGAATCCTTCCTGGCCCTGAGGGAGGCATGGAGTTGTTGTGTTGGGTCACCCAACGCTTCAACGGTGCTGAGCCAAGTCAGGCAGGCGGAGGAGATTTCCTCCAGTTGGATGAACAGGAGCAAAATCCTCCAAGATCTCAGCCAGAACTTCTTGGTCTTCTCCTGCAGAGCAAGAAAGCACCTTGCAGGCCCTCTGAGCTAACACACAAGTATTCAGAGAAGCCAAACCCCATATGTATCACCTGTGCAGCTTGCAAAGTACTTCCTCCTGCCGGCTCCTTCCAGGCAGGCTCTTTCCCCCACCCCTCGCTCTTCTTGCCACCACTTGTGTTTTAAATCAGTTGTTTTGGAAGGACCTTACAGCAGAATTCCAGTACCTGAAAGAGGCCTACAAGAAAGCCAAGAAGGGAGTTTTGACAAGGGCTGGGAGTGACAGGAGGAGAGAGAATGGATTGAAGCTTGAGAAGGGCAAGTTGAGATTGGAGATGAGGAAGAAATTCTTTCCAGTGAGGGTGGGCAGACACTGGCACAGGTTGCCCAGGGAGCCAGTCAATGTTCCCTCTCTGGAGGTGTTCCAGGCCAGGTCGGATGAGGCTCCAGGCCCAAGCAACCTGGGCTACTGGGAGGTGTCCCTGCCCGTGGCAGGGAGTTGGAACTGGATGATCTTTAAGGTCCCTTCCAACCCAAACCATTCTGTGATTCTATGAATCATTTTTATAGTCTGTGGCTGAAGACATCCATGGCTTCAGTTCTCTCATCCCTGAGGAGGGATTTAGCTTGGTTTTAGTCTTTACCAAGCTGACCAGGCTTAAAATGCAGTTGTTGCCAAGGCTTTGCAAGGCTGGCTTGCATGAGCATAGTTACACCAGGAAAGGTTCAGAACTAGGGAACTGAGCCTGTTTACCCCTCCTTGCCACATTGCTTCCTGGAAAACAGAAAAACTGACAGTGAATATCTTCAAACTAAAGCAGGGCAGATTTAGATTT
Organism: Tricholaema leucomelas; assembly: GCA_013400475.1. Lineage (NCBI taxonomy): Eukaryota > Metazoa > Chordata > Aves > Piciformes > Lybiidae > Tricholaema lacrymosa > Tricholaema leucomelas. The sequence goes on from WAAF01007764.1 coordinate 83,773, forward strand.
GAGGTGAGGAACAAGTTCTGCACCAAGAGGGTGCTGGAACACTGCAACAGGTTGCCCAGGGAGGTGATTGAGGCCCCATCCCTGGAGATATTCCAGGTGAGGCTGGACAGGGCTGTGGGCAACTTACTCTAGTGGAGGATGTCCCTGCTGAGTGCAGAGGGGGTTGGACTGGATGAGCTTTGGAGGCCCCTTCCAGCCCAGCCCATTCTGTGATTCTATGACTTGGGAGTGCTGGGGAACAATGTGCTGATTTGAGCCTAGCTGGGATATTTTAGTGAGAAGAATGTGATTCTGAGATGGAGGGCATGTGCTAGAAGCAGTCCCAGACTTCACCATGGCCACCACTGGGTGCCAGCTCCCATCAAATTTGATCCTTCTGTCTGTATCCCTTGTGTGATGCTTTCAAGCCAGAGCTGTTCCTCAGAGAGGTTCCTGCTGCACTGTTTCCTCCCTGGCTCTCACTGTGCTCTCCTGTCCTGCTAATACCCTAAAAGGATTAAAGCTGCTGACACTTCCCCCGGGGCACTCGTGTCATGGATTCCCCCTTTCCCGAGGTTGTTCCTGTAATACGGACATTTTCCAGCAAATAATGGGAACCCGAAGGCTGTGCAAATTGATTCCCAGGGAGCCTGACCTCCCTGTTGGGCATGACAAAGGGCCCTGCCCAAGGCTTACAAACAGCTGTCCCCAGGCAGGGCTTAATCCTGCTGAGCCACTTGTGTGCTGAAAACGGTCTCTGCTGAGGGGCTGCAGCCAGGCCCGGGGGCTGAAGGTTTGAGACACTCTGAGGTGGTCTTCTGGCACTGGGTAACATCATCTTAGGTGGCTACTCCTGATGTGGGAGCAGGTGGGAATGCCTCAGGTCCTGCTGGTGTTTTATGCATGGGATCATAGAATCATCTTGGTTGGAAAAGACCTTTCAGAGCATCCAGGCCAACCAGTCTCTAGCTCTGCCAAGGCTGGGGCTAACCCATGGCCCTCAGCACCAGGGCTGAACTGATTGATCAAAGCTGATGCCCACAAGGACAGTAAGATGCTAATATATCACAGCTATTAATAATCTTTAGGCATTGCTCAATAATTAAAGAATTAATGACATTCAGTACAAAGAGCTTTATGTATTTGGTCAAGTACACTTCCTATTACCACACTGATAATTTATTCATCAGCTGATACTATACTAACTGAAATAACAGTTTGGTCATCTTCTGTCCTGCTGTGAGCCAGGGCCGCTGTGGCTTCCCAGCCCAGGCTCTGCTCTCTGAGCCACTTCTGCAGCTCAGGGCAGCTTGGCACAGCCAGGAGCTGCTTCTAGCAGGGAGAAGCTGATGGGCAGAGTCACTGCCAAGGGCTGGGCTGCACACCAAGGGCATTGCCACAGCCTGGGCCCCACCGTGGGAGGCAGCAAGGCAGAGGGGACACCTGCAGGAGGAGCAGCCAGGACAGGTGACCCTGCACTGCCCACCAAGGGATTGCAGCCCATGGATGGCATCTTCAGGAGCAAGCTGAGGGATGCCCAGGGTCCAGCCTCTTCTGCCCTGGTCTGTGTCCCAGGAGGACTCTGTCCTTTCTGCCTTCCATCCCCATCCCTGTGCTTCTGAATCCAGCTCCAAAACCCAGCTCCTGAATCCGCTTCCCATCTGCTGCTGAGCCCAGGCTGGGACTTGCCCAGTGCCTGCCCCCAGCAGCAGCATTCCCAATGGTGCCATCAGGGGTTGGGTTTCCTGTTGGTTTGTGTCTGTGTCTTTCTCCCATGGCATTGTTCTTCTTCCCACCCCAGCTGGGTTAGTTTCTTCCCCACTCCATCAGTCTCTCTCCCTTCTGTCCTTTATCTCCCCTTTGGGCAGCAGAGGGCTTCATGGAGAGCCTTTGGCACTTAGCTGGTGGCCTGCCCTTGACAGCTTCTTCACCTTACCGTGGCTATCACAGGTCCATCTTTGAGCACAGCAGTGCCCATTTCCCCATCCCTTGCCATCATCTGCTATCATTCACTGCGTGCTGGTGGTGAAGGAAAAGTATAAAACCAAAGAATATTGGTGAAAGGCCCCTTAGAGGGGCTCACAGCCCAGATGCACCTGTAGCCACAAATACCAAGCTTTGTGGCAGTATCACAGCAGTTAGTTGGAGAGCTGTAATATGTAACCTTGAAAAGCCTAGGTTTCCTTTTTTTTGGCTAAAGAGAGCAGGATAGAGATAAGGGGGGGGGGAGGGGGCAAAACATCCTGACTACAAACTAATGAAGCAATTAAGGGAAGCCATATGTAAAATGTGACTGAGGGTGAAAAGTACACTGTGAGAAAGGCTGCTGGCCTTCACACCAGAAGACCAGGGAGAGGGTGGAACAGGGGTGGAGAATGGCAGGACAGCTCCGCTAATGAGCTCCAAGAACTAGTTTTAATAATCACAGCTATTCTAAGAAATAATTGTGAAAACTCCACCTCTTATCATGGACTCACAGAATGGCAGGGGCTGGAAGGGACCTCCAAAGCTCATCCAGTCCAACCCCCTGCCAGAGTAGGATCACCTAGAGCAGATCACACAGGAACACATCCAGGGAGGTTTGGAATATCTACAGAGAGGGAGACTCCACAACCCCATGGAACTTCCTATGCCTCAACTTCCACCCATTGCCCCTTGTCTTGTCACTGGCTCCAGCCTCCTGGCACTCACCTGCACATCTTTATAACCATTGCTGAGGTCTCCTCTCGGTCTCCTCCTCTCCCAGCAGCACAGCCCCAGCTCCCTCAGGCTCTCCTCCTAACAGAGCTGTTCCATTCCCTTCAGCATCTTTGTGGCTCTGTGCTGGACTCTCTCAAGCAGTTCTGTGTCCCTCTTGAACTGGGGGGCCCAGAACTGGACACAGTACTCCAGATGTGGCCTCACCAGGGCAGAACAGTGTGCAGGAGAATCTCTCTCGACCTGCTAACCACAGCCCTTCTAATCCACCCCAGAATGGCATTGGCCCTCCAGTCCACCAGAGCACACTGCTGGCTCATGCTCAACCTCCCATCCACCAGGACCCCCGGATCCTTTTCCCCTTCGCTGCCTTCCAACAGGTCAGTCCCCAACCTATACTCATCCCGGGGGTTGTTCTTTCCCATGTGCAAGGCTGTACACTTGCTTTTGTTGAATTTCATTCAGTTTCTTCCTGCCCACCCCTCCAGCCTGTCCCAGTCTGGCTGAATGGCAGCACAGCTTTCATCGTGTGGCACCACTCCACCTAGTTTGGTGTCATCAGCAAACTTGCTGACAGTGCCCTCTGTGCCCTCATCCAGGTCACTGATGAATACATTGAACAGAACTGGTCCCAGTACTGACTCCTGTGGGACTCCACTAGTCACAGGCCTCCAGCTGGACTTCATCCCACAGACCACAGCTCTCTGGCTTCTTTCCTTCAACTAGTTCCCAATCCACCTCACTACCTGATCATGCAGACCACAGTGCCTCAGTTTAGCCAGAAGGATGCTGTGGTAGACAATGTCAACTGCTTTATCATGAATAAGTTTGCTTTTGTAACAGTAGGGCGTGCAGGGTTGGTGGAGCGATCTCCCCCGCGCTGTAATAAACATATCTACTTCAGAGGTCTCTCCGAGTTTTGGGCTTCATTCCACAGGTCAGTGGTGCCCATGACATCACCTGCATTTGCTCCTTCACTGATTCAGTGAGCTTTTTCCATGACACCATTTAACATTATTCAGCATCATCCCACCACTAGGCAGAATGGTGCTACCAGCCTTGGAAACAGGAGCAGCAGTAGTCCTCCTTGCTCCAAATTTGTCCACTGCATCACCAACAGGACTTTGTCCCTGTCCTCTGCTGGCAGTGTTAAGGACAGCAGAAGAGGAATAAATCCACTGTGGATGGAGACAATCAATCTTGCAGCCAAAGAAAGCACAGAGCAAGACTGTGAATGGCAACACCAGTGGCACAAGTGACCAAAGTCTCCTTTCCAAAGGCTGCAGCAGATTCCAGCCCAGTTAGCTCCAACTGGTGGCAGGTCACAACTAGTGTGCCCCAGTCCTCAGTTCTGGGGCCAGTTCTACTGAACATATTAAGCAGTGGCCTGCACAAGAGCATTGAGGCACTCTCAGGATGTGTGATGACACTGAATTGGGTGGCAGTGTTGGTCTGCTGCAGGGTAGGGAGGGTCTGCAGAGGCACCTGGCCAGGCTGGATCCGTGGGCTGAGGCCAATGGGATGAGGTTCAATGAACCAAGTGTCAGCTCCTGCACTTGGGTCACAACACCACCACGAAGGCTCCAGGCTTGGGGCAGAGTGGCTGGAAACTGCCCAGCAGAGAAAGACCTGGGAGTGTTGATCAACAACTGGCTGGAGCTGAGCCAGGGTGTGCCCAGGCGGCAATGGTGTGGCCAGCAGAAGCAGCGCAGTAATCATGCCCCTGTGCTGGGCACTGGGGAGGCCATACCTTGAGTGCTGGGGTCAGTTTTGAGCCACTCACTCCAAGGAGGGGCTGGATCAGGTCTAGAGAAGGGCAAGAAAGGTGGGGAAGGGCCTGGAGAAGAGGGCTGGGGAGGAGCAGCTGAGGGAGCTGGGGGTGTGCAGTGTGGAGAAGAGGAGGCTGAGGGCAGAGCTCATTGCTCTCTGCAGCTCCAAGAGGAGGCTGCAGTGAGCTGGGGATTTCTCCCAAGGAACAAGTGACAAGACAAGAGTAAAAGGCCTCAAGCTGTACCAGGGCGGATTTAGGTTGGACATGAGGAACAATTTCTTCCCCAGAAATGTTGTCAAGGCCTGGCCCGGGCTGCCCAGGACAGTCGTGGAATCCCCATCCCTGGAGAGATTTCAAAGCTATGGATATGTGGTGCTGAGGGCCATAGGTTAGTGGTGGCCTGGCAGTGCTGGGCTAAGGGTGGGACTTGATGAACCTGAAGGTCTTTTTCAACTGTAATGATTCTCTGATTCTCTAATTATTCAGGCAATGGTGAGATGCTTTCATCTCCTCAGGTCAGAGATGTTACCTAGTGACTGTTGCATTAGACAGGGGAGACTGTTCTCCTGTTTCAGATCATTTGTACTGGATGAGCTTTGGAGGTCCCTTCCAGCACAGCCCATTCTATGATAGGTAAGAAAAATGCCTGCACTCATTTGTTTGATTACTCTGGGTTAATAGCTGAGTGCTGCTGCTGAGGACAGCCTGGGCTGTTGTGGGGGGAGTGCATCAGAGGTGGACATAAAAGGAGAAACACCCAACAGAGGGAGAGGAAGACCAGCCAGGAGAGAAGGAGCTCTGAAAGGCAGCCAGAGGAAGAAAGGAAACGAGGCAGAAGTCAGCAAGAGGGGACCTGTGGGGTTAGTTAGAGGGCACAGCACATCTATCTGCAAGTGCAGGGTCCTGGCAGGATAGGGCCACTGCTCCCCACAGTTCATGGGGACTGGAAGTGTCCATGAGCTTCAGGAGCTGACACAGAAAAGCCATCATTGCACAGAGTGCCAGAATCCCAGCGTCCTGAGGCCTGGGGGGATCTGTGGGGATCATCCAGTGCACCTCCCCTGCTAAAGCAGGGGCACCTGCAACAACTTGCCCGTCCAGGTTATGCTGGACATTGGGAGGAGGCTGTGCACAGTGAAGGCAGTGAGAACACCAGAACTGGCTGCTCAGGGCTCTGTTTGAGGCCATCCCTGGAGACATCCAAGATCAGCCTGAATGTGTCTCTGGGTATCCTGCTCTGGTGGGAGGTGTCCCTGCTCCCTGCAGGGGGATTGGACAAGATGCCCTTGGAGGGTCCCTTTCAAGTCAGTGCAACCTGTGAATGTGTGGGTTGGGAATCTCTCCAGAGAGGAAGACTCCACAACCTCTCTGGGCAGCCTTTGTCCCCTCATGCCCCTGTAGCACCATGCCAGGCATTTCCCAAGGGATAATGAAAGGAGTGACTGAGGCTCCCATGCAGATGGCAGAGGAATGCAAGCTGCAGCTCGGAATGGCACCACGCAGACATGAGCAGGAGATGATGAGTAGCCTTGGGGATAGGGGTGTGGCAGAGCTGTGCTTCCATTTCCACATTCCATGGGTTCCATGCCTCCTACCACAGATATTTCTGCTCCTGGCCAGCAGCACCCGTCTAACTTGCATCCTGAGGAACCCCATGCTCACAGGGGTGGTCTTCTCCTGACGTCCATCACCTGTTGGCTTTACTGCTCAGGAGGTAAAAAAAGGAGGCACAGTTTCCTAAGAATGGCAGCTCCCAGGCTTTTCCTGTCCCTCACCCCCTTTTCTCCATCACCCTTGGCTCCAGCACCCTGTGCTATCTCCTTTTTCAAGGAATGAGCTCTTGCTCCTCAGGACTCTTCTCAGCACCTGCAAGATCAAGAGCATTTGAGCACCACCACCACTGTGGCTTTTTATCCCTTTCAGCAAGGCCCACGGGAGTAGCAGGGCTGATGGGAAGCACCTTGCCACCCTCTGCAAGTTGAGGGCTGGCAAGAGATCCAGGGAGGTGGACGCTGCCTGCTACCTGGCTGTGTCTGTTCTGTACTGGCTGCTGGTGCCTCGGATGGGTGAGCATTTGCAGGGACATCCACTGGCTGGATGGCAGAGCCCAAAGAGCGCTGGGGAATGGAGCTCCATCTCTGCACCTCTGAAACACCTCCGGGGATGGGGATTTAATGACCTCCTTGAGCAGCTGTAGCAGAAATTAATAATCTTTATGATTGATGAGTATTAATTTCTCTACAAATATTAATTTTATTATTAATATTCAAAAAACGGGAAAATTCCCTGAGGTTCATTGGATTTTTGATCGACAGGAAGCTACTGCACAGGATTAAACACTTTAAACAATCACAACTTGGAAAATAACCACGCGAGAACAGGAACAATCCTAACTACGCTTACTGAGTCTGGGCACTCACTCCAGCAGATGTACTCACCAGGCTTTGTTCCCCGAGTGTGATAAACTGGGACTAGATTCCTATCAGGGAGAAAATAAAGGACAGTGAAAAAGCCTAACTGCTGTGAATCCAGACACTTGTGAAATGCTTTTGCAGGAACTTGGGAAGAGTTATTTTTACACAACAAAGAGCCTTCACAGAAACCTGTGGAAAGACAAGGGATGCTTGTTGAGAATCAAGAATAGAACTAGTAGATATCAGAAACTGAGACTATGTAGGCCTGCTGACCATGTAATGCTAACTGTGTAACAAAACTGTTACAACTTACACCATAAGAACAAAGGGGATATTGAAGATGTACACAGAAGGATGACTCAGGCTTTGTATCTTCAAAAGAAGCAACAAAGGGAAAGAAGAGACCCCCAAATTTTCACCCATTCCAAGAAATAATTAGAATAAGACTGCCCTTTTTTGGAATAGTTAACGAATATGTGTGCTTTTCTTAGAAGAGCTAATGCATATGTATAGAGAGGGATAATACAAAGCTTTGCACTAAGAAACTAACTCATGCTTGTAGGTGGAGATTTCTCCCCACAGCACCCAAGACGTTGTTTGCTTGCTTCTTATCACCTGACTAAAACTTATCTTAATTCATTTTGAGTCCATCAATTACACCAATTTGGTGCCGAACCCCGGGGTGGTTTTCAACCCCAGATTCTGATTGAGCTAAGGAGAGGTGTGCCCCTGCCGGGAAGTTTGAGCCCGCGAAGGATCGGTCCGGCAATACTGACAGGGTTCAGGCCCCAGGGAGGAGGGAAGCAAGAAACGACACTCAATATGAGTTGAGAGAATAGACTCCAAAGTTCATTTGCAGCACGGCACAATTTATACCCCCTGGCAGGCAACTGCCAGCGTGGTTCTGTCGGATTGGCTTGGAGTTATGTGCAAGGTACATGATACTTTGTATCAAACAATCCCTGGTGCCCACCCCTGCGGGATGGCAAGCTCAGCCCCCTGCAGCCGTGTGTGGGGTGCTCGTTATTTACAGCTCGGTTTCCGGAGCCCAAGACAGCCCAAGGACAGTTCCCAGCATCATGAGCTCTGATGTTTACAGCTCATGCCCGCTAGGGAGAAAATTTTCCCACGTGCCCCACTTTACTTAAGTGGCTTCTGCCTTGACTGGACTGGGATCAATACCATCACGACTAAAACAAAGCAAGCAAAGAACTTTTGAGAGTTTTTGAGAGCTCCCTGAGAGACTGCAGTTAATTGGCCATAACTCTGCACACGAAGATCCAAACGAAGACGACTGAGTCGTGTAAGTGTAAGGGATGCCATTTGGTTGGGTGGGATTCGGTTGCTTAGCTGTATGAAAGAGTGTGATTGAAAGACACTTTCAAACTCGCCAGGATCCCAGGGCAAAATACAAATACTTCAGGCAGAGGGAAGAAATGCTGCTAAGCCACTGGTGTGAGCTGCGACACCTGGCCGCCTGTTCACCAGCTGCAAGCAAGGAGAGGCTCCTTGCAGACAAGGGCACAGTGCAGAGAGGCTAATTACAGAAAGGCAATGCAGAAAGGTGGTTTATAAATCATCCCCTTTATGTGCTCGATTTTGAAATCCAACTGGCCAGTAGGCACTAGCACCATTGTTCTGGCCAGTGAAGTCAAAGCTTGGTGCCTCCTTTGACCACACAGGGAGGGTGAGGGCAGCACAGGACACCTGACACGAGGTGCTAACCCCCACTAGACATCAAGGCTTTGCTGGGGACAAACCCTTATTGTTTGCTCATCTACTCACTCCCAGACCCCAGCACGACAGAAGCAGGAGAGCAAGGGTTAAACTTGCCTGGAAGGATTTATGCCCTACCAGGACAGCAGCTTGGCCCAGTGGCTGAGAACCCTTTCAGGGAAGTTCTTCTGATATTCAACCTCAACCTCCCCAGGTGCCACTTAGACATGCAGAGATTCACAAAATGGGTTGGCTTGGAAAGGACCTCAAAGCCCATCCAGCTCCAACCCCCTGCCATGGGCAGGGACACCTCCCACCAGCACAGCTTGCTCAAGGCCTCGTCCAGCCTGGCTGAGAACACCTCCAGGAAGGGACATCCACAGCCTCCCTGGGCAACCTGTGCCAGTGTCTCCCCACCCTCACTCTCAGCAATTTCCTCCTCATCTCCACACGCAGTCTCCCCTCCCCCAGCTCAAAGCCATTGTCCCTTGTCCTGGCACTCCCAGCCCTTGTCTAAAGTCCCTCCCCAGCTCTCCTGCAGCCCCTTCAGGTACTAGAAGGCTACTCTGAGGTCTGCTTGGAGCCTTCCCTTCCCCAGTCTCAACAGCCCCAGCCTGTCCCCACAGGGGAGCTTCTCCAGCCCTCTCATCATCTCTGTGGCCTCCTCTGTACCCTCTCCATCAGCTCCAGGTCCTTCTTGTGCTGGGGGCCCCAGGAGCTGTTCTGCAGTGCTGCAGGTGAGGTCTGAGCAGAGCAGAGCAGAGAAGCAGAATCACCTTCCTTGTCCTGCTGGTTGCAGCTTGAGGGCATTTCCTATCATCCTATCAGTTGTTCCTTGGGAGCAGAGCCCAACCCTCAGCTCACTGTAGCCTCCTCTAAGGGAGCTGTAGAGAGCAATGAGCTCTGCCCTCAGCCTCCTCACATAGAATCATGGACTGGGCTGGGTTGGAAGGGACCTTTAAAGCTGATCCAGTCCAACCCCCCTGCATTCAGCAGGGCCATCCCCAACCAGAGTAGGTTGCTCACAGCCTCACACAACCTGACCTGCAATGGTGCCAGCCATGGGGCAGCTCCCACCTCTCTGGGCAGCCTGGGCCAGGCTCTCCCCACCCTCAGTGTCCAACATTTCTGCCTTCTCTCCACCCTCAATCTCCCTCTTTCAGTCCAAACCATCCCCCCTTGTCCTGCCCCAGTAGGCCCTGCTCAAAACTCTGTCTCCAGCTTTCTGCTGGTCCCCTTGAAGCACTGCAAGGC